>OZ053298.1:30392516-30799602 GCA_964056655.1 Arabis hirsuta | reverse complement strand
AAACTCTCCTCGCAAGCTGAAAACCACACAAAAGGGACATCCTTCCCCGTCAACTTCATCATCGACTGCGTCATACTCGCAAACCCCTTACGAACCTCCGATAGTAACCCGCCAACCCAATAAAACTTCTGATCTCAGTGGCAATCATCGGTCTAGGCCAACCTTTGATATCCTCAATCTTAGCCGGATCTACAGAAACTCCCTCTGCAGACACAACATGGCCAAGAAAGCTCATCTCTCGCTGCCAGAAACTGCACTTACTCAACTTCGCGTACAGCTTCTGCTTCCGCAACTTTTCCAGAACCAACCTCAAATGCACCTCGTGCTCCTCCGAACTCCTTGAATACACCAGAATATCATCTATGAAGATGATCACGAACACATCCAGATACTCCTGGAAAACCCCGTTCATCAACCGCATGAATGCTGCTGGCGCATTCGTCAAACCAAACGGCATCACCACAAACTCATAATGCCTGTACCTCATTCGAAAGGCCGTTTTCCTAACGTCTGCCTCATCAATCGGAATCTAATGGTAACCCGACGCCAAGTCAATCTTGGAGAACCAAGTAGCCCCTCGCAACTGATCCAACAATTCATCAATGCGCGGCAGAGGATACATGTTCTTCACAGTGACCCGGTTAAGTCCCCGGTAATCGATGCACAACCGAAAACTCCCATCCTTCTTCTTCACAAACAACACCGGCGCTCCCCACGGTGAAACACTAGGCCGGATAAATCCCTTCCCCAACAGATCATCCAGCTGCTTCTTTAGCTTTGCCATCTCTGCTGGAGCCATACGGTAAGGCGCCTTGGATATAGGAGTCATTTCTGGTTCCAACTCAATCATAAATAGATCCGACTACGACGGTGGCAATCCCAACAACGACTAAAACACGTCATGGAAATCCCGAACAACCTGAATATCCCCAACTACAACCTCTCCAACACATCTCTGGTATCACTATCGTCGCCAGATACGCCTCACAGCTCTTCTCAATCAACTGCTCGGCCTGTATCGCTGAAATCACGAGATTCCCGGAAATCGATCTTACACCCTGATACACCAACCTTCCCGACTCCCGCTCGAACACAACTCGTCCTCGATGACAATCCAGATGGACCCTGTACCGATCCAACCAATCCATACCCAGGATGACATCGTACAACTCCACCGGACTAATAACCGGATCTGCTAGCATCAACTCTCTCGTCACCAGAATATCTACACCACTAGCCCACCCGAAAGTAGCTAACGTCCTGCTCACCATAATCGCTCCGGATCCCGCTGCCCTCCGCACACTCCGCAGTAATGAAGCTATTCGTAGCTCCCGAATCAAACAACATGTGGGACTCACAACCGCCCACACCTAGGGCCTCTGCACAAATCCCATGTGCTTTAAGACCCGACACTCTAACGCAGACTCACAATTTTCCAAATAGACCAAATTCAAACAACACAAGAATTTAAAAGATCAAGTCTGGAATTTACGTGTGATCGGTCTGGTGCTAGAACTGCCCACCTCTGTCGAAGTGAAAACTCGCGGCGTCGCTGCAATCTGAGCCAAGGGCTGCACCGCCAACGGCTGCACTGCCGCCACCGCCATCTGCTGCAGCTTCGGACACTTGGGGTTGATATGCCCCGGCTCTCTGCATTGGTAACACACCAGAGCACCTCGAGTTTCACTCCTCTTCGGACAACTGGCCACCTTGTGATCCATGCTTCCGCACCCGAAGCAACCTGGACCACCCTGTCCTCTCTGAATCGACCCTGAAGTGCTCTCCCACTTCCTCTTCTGACCCTGAGCAAGCTTGCCGCCCCTGCTCAAACCCGTCTACTGCTGCGGCCTCCTCTGCTGCTGAACCGGTGGACTAACCACCACCGTCTGCTCCCTGAGGTCCTCCTCAATCGCACCAGCCATCTCAACTAACTCCGCCCTCGTGGCGAACTTAATCACCCTGCAGCGAGTCCTCAAATCAGCTCGAAGTCCCCCAAGGAACCTCTTCACCTGGGTCTGCTCACCCTCCATGCCCCTACCAGCATGTACCAGGAGTCGACTGAACTCCAAATCGAACTCCCTCACAGTCCGATCTCTCTGAGCCAGGTTTAGAAACCTCGACTCCATCCGGTCCACCGCCTCCTGCGGGAAATACTTGGCATTGAACTCAGCCAAGAAATCCTCCCAGACCATCTCGGCCTGTACCGTCCTGGCCTCCACACCTCTCCACCAGAGATGCACATCACCATCCAGGTGGTGAACCGCCAGATCAACCCGGTATCCCTCTGGACACCTGATAGAGCGAAAGTTACGCTCTGACTTCCGCCGCCACTCATCGGCCTCCTCAGGCTTGGCACCACCCAAGAAAAACCCGGTGCCAATCCTCTGCATCTGCTCCATCATCCTCAGGTAGGATGAAAGCTCTTTTGCAACCAACACACCCGACTGCACACCAGTCACTCCTGGCTAAACCCCAGCCACTCCCGACTGACCACCAGTCACACCTGGCTGAACTCCCGGAGCCTAACCCGGAGCCGATACCCCTCCTGGTAACCGCTCCAAAATCATCTGCAGCAAACTCGCCAAACGATCATCTCGGTCTTGGGACACACCTGTGGCAGCACCCCTACCTGGGCCCACCGCACCACCAGCTACCTCGGGACCCACACTAGCCCCACCAGCCCTCACACTAGCACTCGTAGCAGTCACACCCACAGACCCCTCCTGAAACGTTTGCGAGTCCGCCACCTGCTCCTTCGTGGTCTCTTAGGCCACACTTGTGGCATCGAACTCACTCTGCAGTCCTCGCCTGTGCCCACCACGACCTCCACGGCCCCCACGACCTCTGCCTCTAGCCACTCTAGCTTTCTCTCTGCACTAACCAGCAGACTACTAAGTACTAGCGAAACAGAAAGTCATAAAACACATACCGTGGAATCTCATTGAAGGCTCGGAAGAGATGATCTAGGACTCCATATCTACACAACAATCAATCAATTAACTCACATAATCAATCAATTGTACCCGCCCAAGAACCATAAGGGCTCTGATACTAAAATGAAACAACCAAACCCAAAAATTTGAAAATTTTCCCTTCGGATTATTATCATCACAGATAATAATCCTCAATGGGCCAAACACCAGCAATGCGGAAACAATTAAAATAAACAATAACAACCCAATCAATAAATCTCATACTTTATTAATCCACTAAACCATTCAATTCAATAAACAATTCAATTCCAATACCAAATAACCAACAATAGCCAAATATCAATTCCATGATTCACTAGCAACCTAGCAATTCTAACAACAATTCACAATCATCTGAGACAGTAGATCATCTCCTCTTCCCGGCCATGATTCCACGATCACATTTTCTCTTTTCATGCAACACATGGCAAAAAGAGTTGCGTGAGTATTATCATAAATACTCAGCGACGCGGTCATCCCGTCTACAGGTTATACACACATGCATAAGCAAGGGATACAATACCAGGATGAGCATACAACAAGCATACACGAAACAATCAACACGAACCCGTACAGAAGCACTGTGTCGATCGACACAACCACTAGGTGTCGATCGATACACTGTACCCGTGTTGATCGACACACCACCATGATGTCGATCGACGTGCACCTGTGTCGATTGACACACCCCCATGGTGTCGATCGACAAAACATCACAGAACCCAGGAAACGAGCCTATCCTCTCATGGCTCGAATCCAATCGCGATTCATCGATCTCCTGCACGAAATTCATCCACAAACACACGAAATCCAATCCAAACAAACACAAGCAATCGTATTCCATCTAATCTTTTACCTAGATAAACCTACGGTCACGCACTCACCTCGAGTCGGGAAGGAAAAAGAGGATGAACACGAAGAACACACGAAGAACACCCGAACAACATCTGATTTTGCCCTTCCCAAACCCGAAATCAACCCAGCAACGTTCCCTCCTCGTTTCTAATAGCCTCCCACGCAATCACCAGCCTCAAGAATGATCAATCCTTCTCCAAAATTCACCAGAACTCTCTCAAACTCTCTGATTCTGATTTCTCTACCAAAACTCTCTGTTTTTCTGCTGTTTCTTTGATGAAAACGCGACCAAACCGACTGATTCCCTTTATATATACGAACCCTAGGGTTCCCTAAACCGATCGCCAAACCGCGCGATCAAAAACCGAACCTGTCGGTTCAATTTCAACTCGTGTCGATCGACACACACCACCTGTGTCGATCGACACACCAACCAAAATTCACTTTTTAGTTCACGGGCGTTACACAAGGAGTGCACTTGCACATGACCCATTTACTTTCATTCATTTTCTTAGCCCAAAACCAAAAAAATAAGAGCTCAATTTTGAATTTTTTTTTGTAAAATAGGTCAAATTAGGGTCCATTTTCTGTAAAATATGTTAAATACGGGCCTAAAATTTTTTTTCAGCACATGGCCTTTATTACAACTGAATTGGCTTGGGAGCATTACACATTTTTATTCTTTTATTTACTTATATACAATTCATTTAATACGAAGTACTTGCTTTCAGAGCCAACAATATTTGAAAACTAAAACACTTTAATTAAAAAAAGTCAGACTTCTCTCTCTTATCTCTCTCAAAATATATTTTTGGTTCTGTTGTTTAGCCCAAGGCTCCGAATGTGACAATGTGCTGGGAGACGGAAGTGGTATGGAATGGCCTGAACAAAAATATATACATAAACTTATATAAATATACACTTTTATTGGATAAACATATATAAGTATAGTTTTTTACTATTTTTCATTGCGAGACGGGACGATGCAGCACGTCACTGTCAAAGCCTAAGTCTAGCGCTTGTTCGATATATGTCATATTTTATCAGTTTTTATATATATTACTTATGATGTTAACAAATAAACAACATGCTTTTAGCATTTAATTGCTACTTTTAATGTTTTCGTGAGTTTTGAAGCCTTTACAAATAATTGGAGCATTTTAGGCATAAAAGGAGAAAACAAACATTTTCAAGAAAATACAGATCTATTTTTCAGATGTTTTTCCTCAGATGAATATGTTCCTACCGTTGGATCGAGCTCATATTTTGCCACGGAAAAGAGGAGAATATTAGCTTCAAATAGCATATTAGATCGTGGAATTTCGACAGTTATATCTCAAGATATGTTCTTTAGATTGTATCAATCGACCCTTGTGTGATTCCTGTCGAATCATATATTGTGGGGTGCAGGGCAGACGATTTCAATGCAGACTTCCCTCCCCATTCATTAGATAGAGAAGATCGCCAAGATTTCGCGATCAGCTGCCGAACTTATTCCATTTCAATATTATGCCTTGAAGAGGGCTCAAACCTCCTCACTTTTTAGCACGAGATTTACTGAAGACAGATCGTCCAGTTTCTAAGCAGAAGCAATGCAGAAACTGGGGATAGGTAATCGATCGATATATTCCTTGAAAAATAGGTAATTTTCCAGATTTTAGAAGAATATCTCCTAAATCTTTTGGAATTCACCCTAGCCAACTTCTACACATTTAAAACCATCAGAGAGGCCACAAAAACCAGCAGACCTTCACAACTACCAAGGCTCTTCATCACCATAAACACTTTTTGTTTCTTTAATTGAGTTTCCATTGTTGTGTAAGGGAGAAGATGATCTCAACTCTTGTTAATAAGTTTTTTTGAACCTCTTACTCTATTTATGATTACGTTAATGAATTTTCTTGCTATTGTTTTTGATTTTGCTATCATGTCTAAGTAGATTTTTTGTTGGGTTTAAGAGACTTTCAAAGGAGATTGCAGACAAATAGGAATTGATTAGGATTTACATGGATTTGGAAATGATCTATGCTTGGTACATGATTACTAGATTGACAACCTTGTGATTTCTTATATACTGATTTTTTTCTTGTTGACAATTGAACCAAACCAATATAAACTAGTATTAGATAAGTTATGTATCAACTTTTGCAGCATTACCTTATTTTACCTTACTGTTTTCTTTCTTTCATTTTCGTTCTTTATATCTTCTTTGAGCTCGTTGGCTCCTTTGGTTGTGGTATTCGTTTTCCACTCGAAGATGTTTCTTTTGTATGGTAGTAAATCTCTTTCCATCGAATTATGCTCGATCTTTCTTTTGTACGGCAGTAAATCTTTGCTTCCTTAATGGAATTCTTGTAAGGTTATATAAAGTTTCCATAATATCAATGAATCATGTAGATCGATTAATTCAACTGCTTTGGTGCAAGTTAAGTAGAGTTGGAGCATTTCTTTGTGGGAAAGTGTTATGGTGAATGATTTATTACAAAATCTTTTGAGTTTTTTTTCGTGTTTTAACATATAGTTAATCTAGTTAAAGATTGGAGGCTTACGCTATGGTGAAATTGAAGGAAAGAGTAAGCATTTGGTGATTCGAAAGCTGTATGCCCAACAAATATGTTTTCTCTTACGGTTTTTCATAATATCTTGCATCATTCAAAGCGTATGGTAACCTTAAACACTTAACTCCAACACTAAATATTTCCTAAATTTCTAGCGCTATCTACCCTGAATTACATCCTTTTAAGAGAAATTTCACACGACACTTAATAAATGTTGAGAGTCAATTGATGTGAAAAGATTTTTGTAGGCTTGGGATTTAGAGTATGGACAAGACCTACGAAGGTCATGGTGGGATAAGATTAGATTGTCTTGAATTAACTTTGTTTGTATGTGTGGATTACATGTTAAGGATTCAAAGTTATGATCTCAAGGATATGTGAGTTCCCAGCGATTTTCAAACCTTTTTATAAACTTAAGCAAATATTTGTTTGTGGATAAATAAAGGTTTAAATCTGGGGGAATTGATATACGTCATCTTTTACCATTTTTTATTATGTTTGAACAGGTTTTGACAAAAAAAAAAGTACTTAGTTTTGACATTTTATTATTGTTTTTAGTGTTTTTGTAGATCTTAGAGTTTTTACAGGAAATTAAATCATTTTGAGCCAAAAGAATGGAAAACATGCATTTTAATGACATGAAAAATCCTAAAAGTTGAATGTTTTGCATCAGATATAGATTTTTTCACCTATACACCAAGCTCTTATTTTACCAAAAAATAGTGCAGATTGTTAGCTTAAATTTACATATCAGATCGTAAAAATTCAACAGTTCGATCTCAAGTTATACCTGATTTAACGGAAGACTGTTCGAGGAGAAAAGAACTTGAAGCATGAAGGCTGATCAATCGATTAGAGCCTTAAAAATCGGACGATCGAGCATACGGTGTTTTTGCACATATCCAAGTTTTTAAGCCGATCTATCGATCACCATATAGCGATCAATCGATCGCCAACTCCGAGAAAAAGGGAATTTTAATTTTTTCGTGTTTATCTTCTATATCTCATGGGAAGTACCCTGGATCCGATCTCTTACTTATGAAAACACCACAACAGCCTTGAGAAAAACAAGTCTACACAAGTTCCTTAATTCTTTCATATCTTTTTAGTCTTCTTTGATTTTGTTTGATAAGAAAGAAGATATCATCTTTTGTACACTTCGGAGAAGTTTTCTATATCTTTTGCCCTTAATAAATGCTTTTGATTTGGTTAACATGACTATATTAGAATAGTCTTTTTGTTGGGTTCTAGGAGTTAATTCAAAGAGAATATGGTTCGAAAGATAGAATTGATAACTAGAGTAGTGCTTTTGATAAATAACATAAATCTTTCACCTAGATTGATTATATTACATGTTTCTTTATTGATCATCTAGAAACTAATCTTAGAATGATATATGCATGAACATCAGTTGAATTATTGTTTTGATCATGAAGTTTGATGAGTCTAATCTTTTAAGCTTGTGAAAGTTGGGTTACTGCTTTAGATGAGCTGTTGAACTTGATAATAATTGCATGCTATTTATTGACTACAAGAGTTTATTGATCTCATAAATTTAACATAGATGGTTTTCGCTGCGAGATAATGGTTAACCTTATCATAGTGTGAGCATTCTAGGATGAAATAAGATTAAGATTAATTGCCTCTATAAATCAATATCTGAATAATTCGAACTTCAATCATTTAGCATCCTTTTAAAGTCCTAAGTTTTTTTTCTTATTGTTTACACCGATTTATTTAATTGCGTTGATTTAATTGCTCACAGAAGTACTTCAATCAACTTGTTGTGCACTCATAGTTTAGGATTGATAGGTTTGTGTAAAACAACTTTTATGTAGACTTTTTTTATTTCTTTGACTTTGGACGGGTCGACTTAGAGTTGATCATATTGACTCGAGTACTGTTCATTTGGTCTATAAATATGTTTTGGTCAAATAAAAACATTAGTTTAGTTTATGCTTTTAATTTCTTACCTCTTTAGAGCAAAAACCTTATCGTTCTAAAGCTTATTGTATTTGGTTTGCTTAATTCATCTTTTATGTTTTAGATCTTTTTTTTATCTCTTTCTTAATATTTTTGTTTACATTATGCTTAGCTTAGTAGATTCCATTTTAGCTTTCCAAAAAGTGATGAGTGAGTAGTCACCTCTTTGGATTGTGAGTATAGTAGATTAGGAGTGTTTAATGGATGATTAATAATGTTTACGCTTAGATAAATAGGTATCCTTTATATGAGAAGTGCGTAATGCTAGTACTTAATTTGATCACTTGAGTCTAGAGCATAGGTTGTTTCCCGCCCGAAAAGTGTGAAAATGTTTAAACCAATTTCATCTTAACTTTTCTTCCATAGCTAATGAAAGTTGATGTTAGGGTGATTAGTGAAATTAGTGTACTTGATTGTTAATGCTAATGCTTGATAATTATTTAATTCTGAAATAGAAATTTAGCTAAGTTATGTAATTAACAAAGTAATTACTGCCGTGATAGTAACCTAGTTAGTATTAGTGATCCATGTTTTAGGATTAGTCTTTATTTAGGAATCTTGCATCATTGGTAAGAAATTAGATCTCCTTACTCAATTGATAGGCTCATTATCCAATGTTCCCTATTAAGTAATCAACTCGTATCATCTCTTGCCCATTTTTTTTGTCTTAGTAACCATTTGATCATTTTATAACTTAGATTACAATTCTTATAGCTTAGTGCTATAATTCTTTTCCTCCTAGTGTTCGACCCTTTGTTATGCTACAAACAACTAATGAGTGCGTTTGTCAGTATGACCTACGTTTTATTTGATTAGAAAAATTCTCCACATTAGTATATTATGCCCAAAACTGCAGGGGAACACATATGACTCTTACCCATAATTTGATGTTCGAGGGATAATTGACATCGACCCGAGGTTCCCATCGGACTAGAGATAGACAACACCCAATGGTCAAAATGGAATTGTTCCATTTTCGTTATTTCGACAATATCCTCCTTGCTTTCAAAGTCGAATTGGAATCATCCCAGCCCCAAGTCTACACTGCTGACCCTTCCTTCGATGTTCCATAAACAAGGAAGCATGAAAACATACTGTTCATGTTATGAGCAACTGGATTCATGCATCTACCAATTAGAATGTTAGCATACCCATGTATTAGAGCATGATTATGGGTGGGTAATATGTTGGGGTAATATATGAATTTTATAATAATTATTGTATTTTAGAACCTCAATTTAATTTGTTGATGTTTTTTGTGATTATAGGTAGTAAATATAGAGGAGTTCTTAAAAAAATTAAAAATTATGAAATTGGATTTTTTAAAATAAAGTTACATTCAATAAAATATGAAATTTGAAAACATAGATGAAACAAAAAAAATTTAAAACATAGATTTAGAAATCATAAACGGAAAGGAACGCTTAGTTTTAATCTTGATCATGTCCAAATTTTTGCCATATATGCTCCATCAAATCATTTTTCAACCATTCATGCATTTGTCTATCGCGAAGTCGAATTCGAACGCCCAACATATCGGCATTATTTGTAGGCATAGATGTAGAAAACGTGAAATCCACATGTGAACTTCTGTTTCCTTCTCCTAGTTGGAATTCTGATACATCAAACTGAGTGTTAACATCTCGTTCGTCTTCTACTATCATATTGTGCAGTATGATAGATGCTCTCATAATCTTTCCTATTTTTTCCTTATCCCAAAATAGAGTTGGATTTTTAACAATGGCAAATCGAGTTTGCAAAACTCCGAAAGCACGCTCGACATCTTTTCGGATAGCTTCTTGACGTTGAGCAAATAAAGATGCTTTTGGACCTTGTGGAAGTGGAATAGATTGGATAAAAGTTGCCCATTTTGGATAAATATCATCTGTGAGATAGTAAGCCAAATCATACTCCCTTCCGTTGACAGAGAAATTCACTTGCGGAGCTTGACCATTTATTATATCATTAAAAACTGGTGAGCGGTCAAGGACATTGAGATCGTTTAAGGTACCTGGAGCTCCAAAAAACGCGTGCCATATCCAAATATCGTATGAAGCTACAGCCTCTAAAACAATTGTGGGTTTCCCTGATCCACGTGAAAATTGCCCTTTCCAAGCGGTGGGACAATTCTTCCACTCCCAATGCATACAATCGATGCTTCCTACCATCCCGGGAAATCCGCGTTCTTCTCCAATGATAAGAAGTCGTTGCAGATCCTCTTGTGTGGGTCTCCTTAGGTACTCATCTCCGAACAAATATATTATTCCTTCGACAAAATGTTCCAAGCATAAACGAGATGTAGATGCCGCGAGGCGGAGGTATTCGTCAACTTGATCAGCCGCAGTACCATATGCCATGAGACGAATTGCTGCTGTACACTTTTGAAGTCCGGAGAGACCACGCCTTCCGGTAGCATCTTTCTTTTCTAGGAAGAATCGAACATCATTGGAGAGTCGATCAACAATATGCATGAAAAAGTGTTTGTTCATTCTAAAACGGCGTCGAAATAAATGAGGTGGGTACATTGCATCTTCTTTGAAATAATCGTTCCATAAACGCTCGTGTCCGTCTTCACGATCTCTTTCAATAACGTCTCGTTTTTTCCTGGAACTAGTTGCCCTCTGATGATCACCGGAATTATTTAAGAGATTCTCAAACTTTTGATTGAAGTTTTGGTCAAAAGTTTCATCAAAAGATTCATCGAAAAATTCATCAACTGATCCGTGAAAGGGATTAGTTGAAGAAGATGCCATATTTGTGTGTGAAATTTTGATGACTAATAAAGAGAACTTGTTTTAAGAAATAGAAGAGAAGGAGAATTTATTTCAGAGGCGGAGGAGTATCTTGTTTTAAGAAATAGAATAGAAGAAGAATTTATTTCGGAGGAGTAACTTGTTTTAAGAAATAGAAGAGAAGGAGAATTTATTGCAGAGGAGGAGAAGGAGAACTCAAATAGAGGGAGAACTCAAATAGAGGAGGAGACTATGTTTACATGAAAAACAAATTATTTGACAATATATAGCACATGTGAACAACTCAAATAATTGTTTACAAAGTGTGACAATATATAGCACATGTGAACAACTCAAATAATTGTTTACAAAGTGTTGGTACAAAGCATAAACCAACAAATCATCATACAAAAGTATCGGTAGCATAAACCAAAAGTGTCAGTACAAAGTGCCAACAAAGATATCTGCTACCTGCCAAAAAAGATATTGTCTAGAGTCACGGTTTCACAGTGCCAACAAAGATATCTGCTATCAGATCTTAACCAAGTAAGAAAGAAAAACAATGAGAACAAACCTTGTTATGCTTAGGACTCTTTTAGACATATAAATACAAACTTATGCAATCTCTTTAGCACTGTTAGACTCCTGCGTTGCTTTGGCATCTCCATTTTGTTTCACATTGTGTGGAGCTTTAGCAAAATGTTTCTTACTTTCACATCCGAAGGTGTATGCTGCACAGAAATTGAAAGGCATAAACAGAATTGTACCCCTATTTACAAGAAATATGCAAACAAAATCCTTACTTTCATATCATATGAAGTATGGTCTGGCCATGATTCTCCCAACCTTCTACTTTTCCATTTGCAGATTGCTCTTCAAACTCAGTCTCATCCTGCAAGAAACCGACATATTGGTTGCATCAGATCAAACTATATCCACAGCATTAAAGAAACAATAACAACCAAAATGCCAAACTATAATATGGTTCAAAACCAATTAACAGCATTGAACAAATAGAAATGAACAAGCAAAATCAACAAGCATACATTATCATTAACCAATTCATTGATTTGAAAAACTCAAAGTTCATACAAGCAGAAATACAAACTTATGCATAGAAAGGAAATACTAATTAGACATAGAAATACAAACTTATGCATAGAAAGGAAATACAAATATGAAGACACTAATTAGACAACATGTCTGAAATGAGCTTGTTCTTTAGAGCCAATTCCAAGTCAGTAAGTGGTTCTGTTTTCCCTAGCAAACTATCTAGCAACTTCTTGTCAGAAAGCTTGTCTTTCATACGTAAATCCTTCTCCTTAATTGCCCACATGTTCTCTGAAATTCTAATAGATCCTTGCTTTCTTAGTCCACAGTGGTTCCCTTTCTCAAACTCCTTTTACCTTTTGCCTTGGAAGCCTTAACACCAGCTGGACGACCCAGTGGTTCATCATCTTGAAGCCCAACTGAGTGGCAGCTTGGAGACTATGTAGAAGCCTCCTCAACCTTCCTTCTTTTTGAATTCCTTTCAGCACACCATTTTTGGTCATGCCGCAGCTCTAGCCAAGCATGTTCAAGTGTGAACTTGTACTTGTGATCACTGAAGAAGAGGTCCAAAGCAAGTTTTTTATAGTCTTCATCACCCCAGCCACTTTTTATTGTAGAATGTGCAGCCTCATAGCAGCCTACGAACTTGCATACTTGGTCATTTATCTTCTGCCACCTCTGTTTATAGTGACTGTGTTCTCTATTTGGTAAACCAGCAAGCTCATGATTTTTCTTAAGACTAGAGTTAAAATAAGCTGCAATGCGTGACCAAAACGCTGCAGCTCTTTGCTCATTTCCAACTACTGGATCCTTGCTGGTATTCAACCAAGCACTAATGAGCAAAATGTCTTCTTTGGGACTCCAATTCCTTCTTTCTTTACGGCCCTCAGGTGTGGGTTTAGTTAGGATTGGATCATCAATACACTGACTAGTAAAGACAGGAAATTCTGATGATCCAAGGTCTATGGTTGGTGATGATCCAAGGTCTATGATTGGGTTCCAGACTATGGTTTACTTGTTGACTATTTAAAAGGTTTATAAATCCAGAAGAGTGACTAAATGGATTAGTAGAATCCATATCCTAGTTTCTGATAGGTGTTTAAAGAAAAAGGGAGGAGAAAAATGAAAGGTTATGATTGTGGATGTTAAAAGGAAAAATCAAAAGGTTTGGGACTGTGTTAAGCTACTGATGAAAAGTTTAATATATAGCAGAGTTTCAAGTGTCTTTTAATAATTTTATTAGTTTTTTAGCAATCAATGTATACAAGTATATGTCTAATCTAACAGCATTGATCACAAAGACTTTTTTTTCGTGTTTAAGTGTTTTACATAACAAGTACTCAGTTGTGTTTTAGCAATGAATGACCAACAACTCTGCCTAAGCTAAACAATAGCAAAAATTGATGACAAAGCGAATAAACAGTCCTATAAACAGCTATCAAGATTTTATTTGTTTTTTAGCAATCAATGAATACAAGTATATGTCTCATCTAACAATACAGAGCATTGATTCATAAAAACAGTCACCTAACCTACACCTAACCAAGTTCTAATCAACAACAAATAACCATTTATCAGTTTACAAGGCTGTAACTTATGCATTTATCAGTTCTACTAATCACACTATCAAACATCTGTGACACAATACTAAAAGAAAGAGTATAGATATAAAAAGACAGATAATATTGGTTATGAAAGAGTTGATGCATTCGAAACTTATCTTTTTGCATTTTAGAATACTCCTGCAGATCAGTTGCTTCCTTTCTCAAAGCATAAACTTACGACACGTAATCTTGCAATTGTCATTGGCAAAGACCCTCACAAGCTCCCCCAAGAATCAGAAAGAAAAAACAGATGAAATATGAACCAAATGCAAAACTAAAAATCAGCCAGGTAACAAAATGGTAATTTCATCAAACACAATATTAATGTCCACAAACATATTTAAACTAATGCTTGATAAAGGTTCGACTAAACATCCCAAAAAATCCTAATCCATGTTCTTCACAGAAAAGCGAATTGGAACCTTTCGATGTGTTTCCTCATTCATCATAATAGAATAAGAAAACAAACCTTGCGGTTCTTGTCATCCAACGGGTGAACTTCAATGGCAAGGTATAAATCCACATCATCAGCGGTGACTAGATAGTTAGGCTTCTTTGCTCCTGCATAATAGTATCAGCAATTAAGCTCTTATCGCCATATTTAATTGTAAGGGAAGAACGAATAAGATAATTCTTGAGGATAAACAAAGGGTAGTAGGGGAAAAATGTGTACCATCAATGTAATTCACTGATCCATCTTCCAGATGCCGCACCCACTGAAATTTAAGAAGGAAAGAACATATATTTAAATGCAATTTGACATAAACCAGGGAAAAAGTACTGCTTTTTATTTAGCATGCATCTCAAAAGCACTCATCCACCAATTGTACATAGCAGATCAATTAACGGGAAAAAGTACTGCTTTTTTTAATGGTACACAAGACACATTTGATCAATTAACCAATTTTACATAGCAGATGAAACGCACTCATCCACCAATTGCTGCATAGCATACAACCTAGGTGATGAATAAGAAAATGTACCATGCTGCAAAGTGAAGTAACGAAGAAGACATTAACAGTTCATAGAGTAGCAAAGACTCGATAAACTGTCTAATTGACAGAAAAAACTTCACAGTTTGGAAATAATACCAGGTGCTGCATATAGTTTGACCAACAATTACCAAAAAAAAAAAATCCGTTATTTTTTAACATTTCAAGCCAAAAATCACAGACAGTAACCAAACAACTCCAATTTCAGAAAATCCCCAATTATTTTCACATGCAACAACCCTAATCAAAACCCTATCGCTTACCCCAAACAACAACCATAATAAACAATCCTAATCAAAACCCCAAACAATCATGATATCTTACCAGAACATATACTTTGGAGAGATCGACAGAGAGAGATCGATAGAGAGATTGACATAGAGATCGAGAGAGAGAGAGAGAGAGAGATCGATCGAGAGAGAGATCGACAGAGAGAGAGAGAGAGATCTTCCGTTCTTTTACAGAAGATCCAGTGAGATGGAGGAGACGAAGCGAGAGAGAGGAGAAGAGAGAAGCGAGAGGCGAGAGGCGAGAGGAGAGAGGAGAGAGGTCTGGTCTTTTCAGCGTTATATTTACTGTAAATATAACTCTCATTTTTAGAACCGTAAATATGGTTTCAGCCCATTATAATTTTATTAAATGGGTTTTGAAACGACCCGACCCATAATTTCAAAAATTTTCCCTCCAGATTATTATCATCACAGATAATAATCCTCAATGGGTCAACGACCAAGCAATGCGGAACAATAAAACATCAACGACACATTCCAATTTAACAAATCCCATACTTTATTAAATATCAACCCAGTTCAACCAATCAACCAATATGAATAAACAATATCCAATGACTAACAACCTATCAATTCCATAGAAATACAATCCAAGTGAGACCCTAAATCATCTCTTCTTCCTCGCCACGATTCCACGATCACAATTTCTCTTTACCTGCAACACATGGCAAAAAGAGTTGCGTGAGTATTATCACAAATACTCAGCGACACGGTCATCCCGTCTACAGGCTATTTAAATACAAGTATAAACAACCAACACAATACCAGGATGATCACAGAACAAGCATACACAACCAAGCAAACAAAACCAGTCCAGAATACACCGTGTCGATCGACAGGAAACACTGTGTCGATCGACACAACCACTAGGTGTCGATGATCAGTGACCCGTGTCGATCGACAGGATCCACTATGTCGATCGACACAACCACTAGGTGTCGAAGAACATAGGCCCCGTGTCGATCGACACACCACCCCGGTGTCGATCGACACGACGTCGCAGAACCCAGAATCGAGTCAATCCTCACACGACACGAATCTGATGCGATCTGTCGAGTCTCCTGCACAAATCCACACACAAACACACGAAAACCACCAAGCAATCGCATTCCATTGGTCCCCTATAATTATACGAGCCTACGGTCACGCACTCACCTTGATTGGGATTGAAAAAGGATGAAGAACGCGAAGAACGAGCGAAGAACACACAGCCTCTAATTCCGTCCTCAAAGACCCAAAATCAGCACAGCAACAACCTCTTTCACGTTCAATCTCCACACACGATCAATCCTTCTCAAGAAATCTCCCAAAAATCGCCCAAAACCCTTGATTCTGCTCTCACACTCAAAATCCTCTGGTTTCTCTCTGATTTTCGGCCAAAACCCCCACCAACGCGACTGTTCACGCTTAAATATCGAACCCTAGGGTTCCTTAAACCAGCCCCACTAAACCGGACAATTAAAACGGACCGGACGGTCTGATTTAACCCGTGTCGATCGACATTCGCCACCCGTATCGATCGACATAACGCCCCAACCCAACTTCTCCTAAGTCCAAAACACACATGTCTATCGACACACACACCTGTATCGATCGACACCACCAAAAATCCACTTTTTGGTTCACGGGCGTTACAATTCTCCCCCACTAACACGGATTCGACCTCGAATCACGCGACACCGCCACACTACGGTCTCAACCACCTGACCCGCACCCGGCCAGTATCCTTCGAGATCACACTCGAATCCCACAACCCGTCCTGCTAAGGCTAACACTCTCGCCTAAAATTCGACCAGATTCACCCGAAACACCAACGATGCACGCCCCATGGTCCGGATTAGGGCTGCCCGATTGACCGTCCAACAATCAAACAATAACATGTCCGACCAACTGTTGACCCCGCATTGGACCAAATGATCGTACAACAATCAAACAAGAACATGTACGACCATCGGCGTAACATATGATACCAGGATTATCCGAACCGTATTCCCGACTCCAGTAATAGCCCCAGACTTGACGTCCACCACACCCCTGGTCCTCAGCCAGCACCACTCGTGATCACACCTGATCCCCGAGTTCTACTAGGCTCACACTAGCCACATTGCACCGTCTCACCACGGCTGCAATCCTGACCCCACCCGGTCAGCACCACCTGAGATCCACTCCTGATCCCCGAAGCTCATCCAGTCTCATGCTCACGACCACGCTCAGACGCTACTGCTCCTAACTCATACTCATAACTCATAAACATATACACCACACATATGCTCGTAGGATCGTCACCCCTTGAGCGACAGTGTGCAGGAGACCCACCCGTCCCCTGGAGAGACCCACTATCCCTCCATGTATATATATATAGGGAACCCACCCGTCCCCTAGAGAGAACCACTAACTCTCGAGTAAATGCAGAGAACCCACCCGTCCTCTGGAGAGATCCACTATCCCTCAGTATACAGGAACCCACCCGTTCCCTGGAGCAATACTCTGAAACGTGCATCATACGCACCTGTCGGCCAGCGTCACCTCTTGTGGTCAGCCGAAACAACCCAATCGCCAGGGTGTCTCACAGAGTCCATGGAAAAAACGATTCTAACTCACATAAAACCTTTTTCTAGACTCTCCCTAGGAAATAGACAAGTTCTAACGCGCGTAGAGCTTACATTTCCAGCCACTCCTGGAACCTGTCCCGTCTCATTTCCAGCCACTCCTGGAAGATGAACGATCTATAAGCCGCGTAAAACTTCTATTCCTAGCCATCCTAGCCGATAGGCAAGCTCTAACTCACATAAAACATCTACCGCTAGACCCCCTCATGACCTACCAGTCATCACAAACCCATGACATCACCAGTCATACCATAAGAATTCACATCTCATAACACATTTAATAAGGAAAACTCATCTTATTAGATCTCCAAAATGTATACTCGTTACAACACAACGAAATACAATATCACAAACATAGCAACATGGTAATACAGACTCTGGAAACCAGAAAAGAAACTCAAGCCACCGCTTGCTTATCGAACCACTTCGAGAACTTCCTCTTCATCGACGCCTCTGGTTCCCAAGTTTCCTCCTCAATACCGTCACAGTCCCACACGATTCCCACCAACGGTATACTCTTCCGGCGCAGAACCTTGACCCTCCTCTCGAGAATCCTCATCGGCCTCGCCGCCAAAATGTTGGGCTGAAGATCCTCCGGAATCCTAGCCAACACCTCCTCAGACTCATGTAGACACTTCCACAGCATCGAAACATGGAAGACCTTGTGAAAAGCCTTCATACTCTGAGGTAACTCCAACCGATAAGCCACCGGTCCGACCCGCTCCACAACCTTGAACGGACCCATAAACCTCGGACTCAGCTTATTCTCTGAAATGGATCTGTTAGGACCCCTCAACATAACTGCCTTGAGATACACCATATCTCCCAGCTCAAACTCCAACTCTTTCCGTCTCCTATCGGCGTAACTCTTCTGCCGATCCTGAGCCTCTCTCATGTTCAGCCTCAAGACACGGATCTTCTCCGTCGTCTCCTGAACAAAGTCTGCACCAAACATGCTCCTCTCCCCCACTTGAGTCCAGCATAATGGTGTCCTACACGGCCTCCCATACAAAGCCTCATATGGAGCCATTCCAATACTCGCCTGATAGCTGTTGTTATAAGCAAACTCTACCAGGTTCAGATGATCCGCCCAATGACCACCATAATCCAGTACACACATCCTCAGCAAATCCTCCAATGTCTGAATCGTCCTCTCAGACTGTCCATCCGTCTGAGGATGATACGCGGTACTCATATGCACCTTAGTGCCCATCTCTGCCTGGAATGCCCTTCAGAACTCTGAGGTGAATCTCGGATCCCGGTCTGACACAATATGTGCTGGCACCCCGTGCAGCCTCACAATCACCCGTACATACTTCCTAGCCAAAACTGCCGCTCCATCAGTCTTCTTGATGGCCAGAAAATGTGCTGACTTGGTCAGACGATCCACAATAACCCAAATCGCATCAAAAGTCCGTGACACCGGCAACCCCATCACGAAATCCATGGTAATCATATCCCACTTCCACTCCGGAATAGGCAAACTCTGCAACAAACCACTTGGAACCTGATGCTCAGCCTTCACCAGCTGACACACATTGCACGCTGCAACCCAGCTAGCTACATCCCTCTTCATCCCGACCCAGTGATAATACCGTTTCAGGTCACAATACATCTTGGTCGCTCCCGGATGAATCGACAACATGCTCGAATGAGCCTCCCTCAGGATCTCTTAACTCAGATCCTCGTCTTTGGGTACACAAACCCGCCCGTTCACCAGTATCATCCCACTCGCTGAGACCACATACTCTGAACCGGCCGCCTGAGAAGTATCAACCAAACTCTGATCCTTCTCCTGAACAACCCGAAACCTACTCAACAGATCTGCCTGGTTAGCTGCCTCTAACCCCAACCGCTCCTGTGAGATCACACACAACCTCAACGTGTTGATCTCGCTCACCAGAGCCTCCAAATCTCGCTCCTGATCTGAAGCCGCTCTCTTCCGACTCAACGCATCTGCAACCAGGTTAGCCTTACACGGATGGTACCCAATCTCTAGGTCATAGTCTGCGACTAACTCCATCCAGCGCCTCTGTCTTCGGTTCAGCTCTGGCTGAGTAAAGAAATACTTCAAACTCTTGTGGTCTGTGAATACCTGCACCTTCCCGCCATACAGATAAGACCTCCAAATCTTAAGTGCGAAAATCACCGCAACCAACTCCAGATCATGGGTAGGGTAATTGCACTCATGCTTCCTCAACTGCCTCGAAGCATACGCAATAACCTTCCCCTGCTACATCAACACACATCCTAGACCAACTCCTGAAGCATCTGTATACACCACATACGGCCCACCCGGCTCGGGTAACGCCAAAACCGGTGTACTAGTCAGCATCTCCTTCAGCTTCCCGAAACTCTCCTCGCAAGCTGAAAACCACACAAACGGAACATCCTTCCCTGTCAGCTTCGTCATCGACTGCGCCATACTCGCAAACCCCTTGACGAACCTCCTGTAATAACCTGCCAACCCAAGAAAACTCCTGATCTCGGTGGCACTCCTCGGTCTAGGCCAACCTCTGATAGCCTCTATCTTAGCCGGATCCACATAAATTCCCTCTGCAAACACCACATGGCCAAGAAAACTCATTTCTTGTTGCTAGAAACTGCACTTACTCAACTTTGCGTACAGCTTCTGCTCCCGCAGCTTCTCCAAAACCAACCTCAAATGCACCTCGTGCTCTTCCGGACTCCTCGAGTATACCAGGATATCATCAATGAAGATGATCACGGACACGTCCAGATACTCCTGGAACACCCCGTTCATCAACCGCATGAACGCTGCTGGGGCATTCGTCAACCCAAACGACATCACTACAAACTCATAGTGTCCATACCTCGTTCGAAAAGCCGTCTTCCTGACATCCGCCTCTTTGATCGGAATCTGATGGTAACCCGACGCCAAGTCTATCTTGGAGAACCAAGTAGCCCCTCGTAACTGATCCAACAGCTCATCAATGCGCGGCAGAGGATACCTGTTCTTCACAGTGACTCGGTTAAGCCCCCGGTAGTCGATACACAACCGGAAACTCCCATCCTTCTTCTTCACAAACAACACTGGTGCTCCCCATGGTGAAGCACTAGGCCGGATAAACCCCTTCCCCAACAGATCATCCAGCTGCTTCTTCAGCTCTGCCATCTCTGCTGGAGCCATACGGTAAGGTACCTTGGATATCGGAGCTGTTCTGGGTTCCAACTCATTCGTAAATGGATCCGACCGCGACGGTGGCAAACCCAACAACGATTGGAACACATCCTGAAAATCCCGAACGACCTGGATATCCCCAACTGCAACCTCTCCAACAGTCTCTGGCATCACTATCGTCGCCAGATACGCCTCACAGCCTTTCTCAATCAACTGCTCGGCCTGTATTGCTGAAATCATAAGACTTCCGGAAGTCGGTCTCACCCCCTGAAACACCAACCTCCCAGCCTCCCGCTCAAACACTACACGTCCTCGATGACAATCTAGATGGACCCTGTACCGATCCAACCAATCCATCCCAAGGATGACATCGTACAGCTCCACCGGACTAATAACCAGGTCTGCTGGCATCAACTCTCCTGCCACCAGAACGTCTACACCTCGAGCCCGCCCGAAAGTAGCTAACGTCCTCCCACCAGCAACCTTAACTACTCCCGGCTGCTCACCAGAGTCGCTCCGGATCCCGCTGCCCTCCGCACACTCCGGAGTAATAAAGCTATTCGTAGCTCCCGAATCGAACAACACGTGGGACTCACATCCGCCCACAACTAAGGTCCTGCACAATCCCATGTGCTTTAAGACCCGACACTCTAACGCAGACACACAATCCAAACAGACTAAAATCAATTACCACAAGAATTTAAAAGAGAAGTCTGAATTAGTACCTGTGATCGGTCTGGCGCTAGGATCGCCCGCATCAGCCGCCATGAAAACCCACGGCGTCGCTGCAATCTGAGCCAAAGGCTGCACCGCCAACGGCTTCACTGCCGCCACAGCCATCTGCTGCAACTTCGGACACTTGGGCTTAATGTGCCCGGGCTCCCTGCAGTGAAAGCACACCTGTGCTGCCCGAGTCTCTCTCCTCGTCGGACAGTCTGCCACCTTGTGGCCCATGCTACCACACTCGTAGCATCCTGAACCACCCTGTCCACCCTGACTGGCTCCGGAAGTACTCTCCCACTTCCTCTTTTGTCCCCGAGCTTGCTTGCCGCCCCTGCTCGAACCACTCTGCTGCTGAGATCTCCTCGGCTGCTGCTGCTGCACCGGTGGACAAACCACCACAACCTGCTCCCTGAGATCCTCCTCAATCGCAGCCGCAGTCTCAACCAGCTCCGCCCTCGAAGCAAACCTACTCGCCCTGTAGCGAATCCTCAACTCAGCTCGAAGTCCCCCGAGGAACCTCCTCACCTGGGCCTGTTCGCCCTCCATGCCTCTACCAGCATGCACCAGGAGTCTACTGAACTCCAAATCGAACTCCCTCACGGTCCGATCCCCCTGAGTCAGGTTCAGAAACCTCGACTCCATTCTGTCCACCGCCTCCTGCGGGAAATTTTTGGCATTAAACTCAGCCAAGAAATCCTCCCAGACCATCTCGGCCTGCACCCGCCTAGTCTCAACGCCTCTCCACCAGAGATACGCATCACAATCCAAATAGTGCACTGCTAGGTCTACTATGTATCTCTCCGGACACCTGATCGAGCGAAAGTTACGCTCTAATCTCCGCCGCCACTCATCGGGCTCCTCAGGCTTGGCACCACCAGAGAAAAACCCGGTGCCAATCCGCTGCATCTGCTCCATCATCCTCAGATACGATGGAAGCTTCTCCGCAACCGCCACAACCGGCTGCACCCCAGCCACACCCGGCTGAACACCCGCCACTACTGGCTGACCACCAGCCACACCTGGCTGAACCCCAGCCTCCACTGGCTGTACTCCTGGAGCCTAACCCGGAGCTGGTACCCGACCTGGTAACCGCTCAAAGATCAACTGTAGCAAAACCGCCAGGCGATCATCTCGATCCTGAGCCACACCTGCGGGAGCCCCCTACCTGGGCCTGCCGCACCAGCAACTACACCGGGACCCACACTAGCCCATCAGCCCTCACACTGACACTTGTAGAAGTCGGACCCACGGACCCCTCCTGAAACGCCTGAGAGTCTGCCACCTGCTCCTGCATGGTCTCCTGGGCCACACTCACGGTTACCGACTCACTCTCGAGCCCTTGCCCGCGCCCACGACCAGCATGACCTCCACGGCCCCCACGACCTCTGCCTCTAGCACCTCTAGCCATACTTCTGCACTCACAGCAGATTACTAAGTACTAGAACAAAACAGAAATCATACAACACTTACCGTGGAATCTCATTGAAGGCTCGGAAGAGATGATCTAAGACTCCATACCCACACATCAATCAATCAATTAACTTCCTAATCAATCAATTGTACCCGCCCTAGAACGGCTAGGCTCTGATACCAAACTGAAACGACCCGACCCATAATTTCAAAAAATTTCCCTCCAGATTATTATCATCACAGATAATAATCCTCAATGGGTCAACGACCAAGCAATGCGGAACAATAAAACATCAACGACACATTCCAATTTAACAAATCCCATACTTTATTAAATATCAACCCAGTTCAACCAATCAACCAATATGAATAAACAATATCCAATGACTAACAACCTATCAATTCCATAGAAATACAATCCAAGTGAGACCCTAAATCATCTCTTCTTCCTCGCCACGATTCCACGATCACAATTTCTCTTTACCTGCAACACATGGCAAAAAGAGTTGCGTGAGTATTATCACAAATACTCAGCGACGCGGTCATCCCGTTTACAGACTATTTAAATACTAGTATAAACAACCAACACAATACCAGGATGATCACAGAACAAGCATACACAACCAAGCAAACAAAACCAGTCCATAATACACCGTGTCGATCGACAGGACACACTGTGTCGATCGACACAACCACTAGGTGTCGATGATCAGTGACCCGTGTCGATCGACAGGATCCACTATGTCGATCGACACAACCACTAGGTGTCGAAGAACACAGGCCCCATGTCGATCGACACACCACCCCGGTGTCGATCGACACGACGTCGCAGAACACAGAATTGAGTCAATCCTTACACGACTCGAATCTGATGCGATCCGTCGAGTCTCCTGCACAAATCCACACACAAACACACGAAAACCACCAAGCAATCGCATTCCATTGGTCCCCTATACTTATACGAGCCTACGGTCACGCACTCACCTTGATTGGGATTGAAAAAGGATGAAGAATTCGAAGAACGAGCGAAGAACACACAGCCTCTGATTCCGTCCTCACAGACCCGAAATCAGCACAGCAACAACCTCTTTCTCATTCAATCTCCACACACGATCAATCCTTCTCAAGAAATCTCCCAAAAATCGCCCAAAACCCTTGATTCTGCTCTCACACTCAAAATCCTCTGGTTTCTCTCTGATTTTCGGCCAAAACCCCCACCAACGCGACTGTTCACGCTTAAATATTGAACCCTAGGGTTCCTTAAACCAGCCCCACTAAACCGGACAATTAAAACGGACCGGACGGTCTGATTTAACCCGTGTCGATCGACGTACGCCACCCGTATCGATCGACATAACGCCCCAACCCGACTTTTCCTAAGTCCAAAACCCACATGTCAATCGACACACACACCTGTATCGATCGACACCACCAAAAATCCACTTTTTGGTTCACGGGCGTTACAAGTTTAATTCATGAAAACCCACTTATATTTACCCCTATGTATTTACGATAAACATGCCCTTAGGATCTTAATACAAGCAATGTTCAAAATATCGTTAGGCGCTAATCGGACGATGAACATGGGCCTAGCGATTAATTTATTAATCGGAGATTACAAGCGGATTAATCGGAGATTAGTTTTAGGACTTAGTTTATTATGTATATATTTATATATTTTGAAAGCATTAAGTGCAGACATGTTGCCATGGTCTAGTGGTAAGTTGAGTCTCTGTAACGATCGCGAACCAATTTTTGAGAATTTTGGTCATGCGTCGATCGACACAAGATTGAATTGAACCGACAGATTTGGTTTTAATTGTTCGGTTTGGCTGGTTTGGGCTAAGGGAACCCTAGAGCTCGTGTTTAAAAGGGAGCAGCATTTGTTTTGTGCAGAGATACTGTGAAAACGACTGAGAAACCCTAATCCGGTTTAGAGGAAATCCCAAGTGGTTTGGTTAATCAGTTTGGGTCGGTTCGGTTTAGTTAGTCAGATTGGTTTGGTTGGTTGGTTTAATCGACTAGTTTGGTTTGGGTTAATCAACTGGTTTAGTTTGCATTATTCATCAGTCAAAGGTTGAAGTCAGAAGAGAGTGCCAGAGGTTAAGGTCAGAGGCAACTGATAGGCTAAGGTGAGTGCGTGACCATGACTTATTGGGGTAAAGAGAATGTTCTAATGCGATTGATTGATGATGGATTGATGTGGTAATGATTGATTGTGAGTTTTGGATGTTATTCGTGTGTTTGTTGACGTTTTGGGTGCATAAAATCGATACGTCGGATCCTGGAAACGAGCCATGAGAGGATATGCTCGTGTTCCTCAATTTTGTGACGTGCATCATTCGACACAAGTGATGTGTGTTGATCGATGCAAGGGTCGTGTCGATCGACACAGCCGATTTGTGTCGATCGACGAAGCCTGTTGAAGCATGTTTCTCGTGCTGTTTATTGTGTTGTGCATTGTTGTGTGCTCGTTTGGTATTGTATCATTTTCTTATGCCTGTGTGTATAGCCAAGTAGATGGGACGATCGTCTCACTGAGTATTTGTGATAATACTCATGCATCTCTTTTAACCATGTGATCCAGGTAAAGACAAAGAGTGATCGTGGAATCATGGTCGGGAAGAAGAGATGATCTAGAGTCTCGGTTGTGTGGCTTTATGTTTTTGTTAGAATTGTTAAGTTGCTAGTTGTAAACTTAGAATTGATAAATTGATTCATGTTGAAATCTGGTTATGCGCTTTATTGGAATTGATATTGGAATTAAATAAATTGTTGGTTATTGGATTTGATTGAATTATTCGTTGAGTTGATTTTCACTGGTTGTTGATTGTTGTCTTGATTGGATATTGAGAATTAGTATTTATAGGAATACTAATTCGAATCCAATGTTAATAATAATAATAAAAAAGGGTCGGGTTGTTTCAGTCTTGATGGTTTCACAGGTCATCTGTTCGATCTCAGACATGCTTTTGTGGTTGATTTTTATATTTTTCTTTAAATGAAGGGTATTATCGTAGTTTAGACTTCGTCTTCAACTCGAGTATCTTCTGCAACCCTATTTTTTGGGGCGCCATTGATAATCTAACATAATTTTTTTGTTTTCTTGCATTTTCTTCTTTTTTACATATAGAACTTGTAAATCTAACATATATTAGCTATTCTAAATTGAAAATCTGAGTATTTTTCAATTTTTTTGCATTTTCCACCGATTTCATCAAAATCGCCGCAGCTCACCACCGTCGAGCGTTTAACCGCCGCATAGGCGACCGCGGTACACGCGTTTTCGAACAAGGATACAAAGCTTCGTGGCACCAACAGCCAAAGAGCGTTTAATCACATCCTTTATCAAGATGTTACTTTCAGCCATTACACGAGTATTGGTACCAAAATGAGCCCAAACAAAGGGAGAAAAATTATACAAAGAGACAAAATACCAATCGCAAAAAGAATAAATATGATAGCAATGTTTGTTGTGATGTAGACTCCTTTGTATCATCATTCCTTTATACTCCCTTTCACAATCAAAATTTGAGATCTTATTTGTAACTCGATCTCTGATTTGATCTGAAAATTGATTTGTCTCCATAAATCTCTTGTTGGAATGTGACAGTTGCACTCTTTTTTCCTTATCTACGGTTTTTTTCATTGGGTTTTTTCTTGTAAGATTTTTAAGGAGGCAACATTATCCACATTCATCCATTTGGAGTTAATTTGCCGTCCAAAATTAACTACAACAACTCTTCTCTCTCCTTCATGCATTAATAACGAAATTATATCTCCTTCTCTCTCTTTCATGCACTACTTATCATTATATAACCCTAACAACTAGTTTATCTCTTCGTCTACTATAAGTATGTATCTCTTTGTACATATATGAATAATAAGAATATAAAGATTCTTTTTGTGTTCTATTCTCTGTTCTCTATTCTCTTTATTTCTATATCATTTTCTACATGGTATCAAAGCTTTAAGATCCATTAATCTCGTTTCTTTTCTTTTATTTTTGTTTTATTCTCTGTTTTCGCAAATTTGAATATGGAAAAATCAAAACAAATCGTTTAAACTGTTATTCTCAAAGGAGATACCTATTTACTTTGGTCCAAAACCACCATAATTTCTCTCTAAGTCGGAGTTTATGGAATCATATTACTGGCATCCAAAATGTGACTACTGAAAACCAAGACAAAAGCAAAGGTGTGGTGGATGCTGATGAGGATGCTGCTGAGGATGCTGCTAAAGAAGCTGAAACGTCCAACCACAAAACCACAAGCCTTGAAGATTCTAAATGGTTTTAGGAAGACCAGATGGTGCTTTCTATTGTTCAAAGCTCTCGTGAGCATTCAATTCTTGCTGCCTATTCGTATTCTAAAACAGCAAAGGAACTTTGGTACACTCTAAAAGGGGTATATGGAAACATTTCAAATCTCAATCGCATCTTTGAAGTTAAAAAGGCGCTAAATGCTTAACACTTTGGTTAATTCAGAGCACTATGGGCAGAATTGGAGATTTTTCGTCCTCCCACAACATATCCAATGACTTTCAATGAAAGGCGTGAACAAGATGAAGTCTTTGGGCTCTCAAAAATTCGTTTAATGGGTTGATTCGTCACATTCTCATATCTGAAAGACTTTCCAGCCTGAATGAAGTTTGTATGCAAATCCATAAGGAAAAAGGCTCAAGTTGTTTGTTTCGCTAGAAAAGTGAGTTGGGTCTTGCAAACAAAGGCTCATATCAAAAGGGTAATTTCAACAAATTCATGTGTGAGCATTGTAAGAGGAAGGGTCATTCAAAGGAGAGTGTTGGGTTCTTCATCCACATCTAAAGCCATCAAAGGTGAAAGATGTTGGAAAGGCTTTGTCAGCAACTGCGACAGAGGGTGGCGTTGTTAGGAATTGATGCAGCGCATAATCAGGATTATTTCCATTTATTTGTATTTTAAATATATTTATACTTTAGTGTTTATCTTTTAGAGTTTCCAGAATGTTCCAGAGATTTCTAGGTTTAAGGTTTTCTTATAAATAGCCTCTTAAGGCCTATTGTGTTATGGAGTTATTGATTGATTAATAAAGAGCTTTTGCTTGAGGGAGATTATTCTCTATCCCTTAACTTGATTCGATTAACTTCATCAAACAAGAAGCAGGTCCTAAGCGAAGATTCTAGAATCTCTTGGTTGAGCTCGCAGGTCCCAAGCGAGGATTCCTTTGAATCCCTTGGTTGAGCTATTTATCTGTTGCTTCCGCTGCATCAAGAAGTCTGACCTTGAATCTCTTATCAAGCATTGCTTCTCTTAAAGAATCTGGTACTGGTGCAAATCTATTATTGATGATTCTAGTGCATCTGATCATATGATAAGTGATGCAAACCTTATTAACAACATTAAACCTGCAACTGGAAAAGTTATCACTGCCAATGGTCATGATGTGTCTGTTAAAGGAATTGGATATATGAAATTGTTTAACACGTATTCTAAAGCTTTGTTTATGCCTGATTTTTTTTTCAAATTTATTGTCTGTCTAAAAGGCAACAAAAGATCTTAATTGCTTGGTTATTTCAGTCCTAATGATTTTGGTTTCATGATATTAAGGTAGGGAAGACAATTGGAGAGTGATCAAGAAAGAAAGGACTTTATGTTCTTGAAGATCTCAATCATGTTTCTTTTTATGGTTTTGCTAATAATTCAATGTGACATTCTAAACTTGGACATCCTCACATTCAAACTCAATGTTTTGAGACCCAGACCAGACTGATATGGGTTTCATTGAAAATCCGGGATGTTATTAAACCGATTTAATCCCAAAAAATCTGGTGAACCCGGCGAACCAAATCCAACCCTGCCGGTTTCCAGTTTAAGTAAAAACAAAAAGTTTATGCATCAATGAGATATAATTTTTCATGAATTATATTTTTTGCGTCAAAGAAAAATGAAGATGCAGAAAACTTAAGGTGTGTAGAGGTAAAAGAAGAAGAGGCGGTAGCAAAAAAGAATATACTTAGGGTGTTGAGGATTTTATTAGGTAATAAGTTGTATTATTAATATTTTTTTAATTAACAAGCTATAATACTTTGACAAAAAAAAAAAAAAAAAACAAGCTACAATACCTTGTTTCTCTTCATTTTTAAATCATTTGCTTAATATTATCATTTTTCATCATTACACATTAATAAATTTTATGATAAAAAGTTAATAACAAATATTTAACAATCTAAAAATGCAAACTAATTGAAACATACATTGAATTTACATTAGCTTTTTTCGAATCGATATACTTGTTATATATTTTCATTCTATTTTTATATTAATCAAACTATATATATATAAAGTATTAAAAATTTAGTAATCTATTGACCCGCGATCGACCCAGTTCAACTGGATGACCCGGTAACCCGGATGACATTGCAGTTCACTATCCGGGTCAAGTTTAAAAGCATTGATTTTATGATAAAATGTTTATAACAAAAATTTGACAATCTAAATATACAAACTAATTGAAACATACATTAAATTTTTTTTTAATCAATATACTTGTTATATCTTTTCATTCTATTTTTATATTAATCAAACTATATATATATATATATATAATATTAAAAATTCAGTAATCTATTAACCTCTGGTCGACCTAGTTCAACCGGATGACCCGGACGACATTCCGGTTCGCTATCCGGATCGGATTTAAAAACATTGCTTTTTCTTTATTCAAACACCTAAAAACAAACATTAAACAACATAATCAACTAAGAAAATCAATTTGTTTTCAGGTTGCTGGGACTAGCTTTACAATCAATAAAGAGGAACCCAAATCGAAAAAACATTCAATTGAGCAGTCCTAATTAAAGAAATTACTTAGTCCTTTTTAATTATCTTGAGATTTTGCAAGTAGGAGTCAGCCCTATTTGCTCCATCTCCCAGCTCTTCTTTGAGGCTACCTTCTCATGCCTTGGAACATATTCCTAATATTAAAAGAAAAACCAAAGATATTTTAAGTTTATGTGATAGTGAAGATGTAAAAACAAAGGAACCTCAAGTTTTTTTTCTTTCTTAAAACTAACCTCAAGTTTCTTGACAAGTTCTTTAGCAGAAGGAGCGGAGACAATGATATGTCGAGCAGTTGGTATAATGAAACCCTCTTCCACTGCTTTGTCTATGAATGATAACAGAGAATTGTAGTAACCTTCAACATTCAACAGTCCCACCTTCACATTCGTTTATTTCACAAGACAACTTAATTAGCTTCCATTATATAAAATGCAATATATGTTAATAGAAATGGGGACAAAATGATTACTGGTTTATCATGGATTCCAAGCTGTGCCCAAGTGATTACTTCAAGAAGCTCTTCAAGTGTCCCATACCCACCTATATTGTTATTACATATATGAACAAATGAATATTAACGTAAAAAAGAAGCACAAGTTTACGTGGTTCATCAACGTTTAGTTGATTATACTAGTTGACAAAAATAACCATAGTGGATTGTAACAGGGAAGTAGTAGCCTAATGGTAATACAAGAGGGTTGGTTCTCCTGTGGCCCGGAGTCAAACTCTCTTTGAGACGGAGAATTATTACTGAAATCGAAATATTCAAACACTATCTCCGGATACCGAAGAGATTATGAATCAGTTCGGAACTCCCACGGTTTATAAAAAAAAATAATAATAAAAAATAACAATAGTATTATTATTGGAGGTAAAAACCCGAATGATTCTAACCCCATAGTATCGCAAATAACATGTGATATACGACTCAAAACATAATTTCCAACGTTAATCCCCATTTACTAATCAAGTTTATATAGTTAATTAAGATTGTAATTAATAAATAATACGGATAAGAAAAAGAGAGAAACAAACCAGGTAAAGCGATAAAAGCATCAGAGTGCTTAGCCATTTCAGCTTTTCTTTGGTGCATGTCTGCTACTGCCTTCACTTCTCCCACTGTCTCTCCTGTTATCTTTATTCGCATTTCAAATATTTTACACATTATTATTTTACACATTAATAACTATTATAATCCGACAAAAAAAAATTAAACTATTATAATTACCACTCACTCACCACTTGTGTTTTCTGTATATTCCAAAACAAAAAGACAAAAACTCTTACATTCACACACCACTTGTTCAATGGTTTTCCTCCCTCCAAGTTGTATAACAAGATATATCAATAAATGATCAACATGTAATTTTCAAATCCACATTTTATCTTGTGCAATCATATTTTAGCCCATTATGTTTTGAGAAATGATTAGATGTAATGATGATTTAGTCGCTCGAGGTATTTCTCTTCCATTTATCACTTTGACCCCTTTGGTAGAAAGCTAAGTATATGTTCCGGCAACATGATTCGTTACTTTTATTTATTTCCTTCTTAAATTACCTCAAATTTCTAAATTAACTACACAGATCAAATCAAGATTAACAAAACAAAAAAGATACTATAAAAAAAAAAGATAAAGCAAACATGAAAATATCACCGGCCAATAAATTTGGGCTGTTTTGTCATAATTGAAACACTCTCTAATATGAGACAAATAAGAAATACGCGTTCAAAGATAACATTTATGAGGTTGATGTTCTTGTAAAATTAGCTACCACCAATTTTCTTCATGCAACTATTTATTTATTTATTTAATGAAACTGGTACGAAAAAAGAAGATAATAAATACTTTTTCCGTTTCAAAATAGTTGTCATTCTATCCTTAATTTTTTGTTTCATATTATTTGTCATTCTGCAATTTCAATGTATATTTATGATTAACTTTTTTATTTTTATCCCTACATTTCAGCTTATTAATTATTCATATCAAATAAAATATTATATTAATTAAAGGCAAAACAGATTTTTAATATATTTTCTTAATTGGGGTAAAAAATTCTAGAATGATAATTATTTTGAAACGGAAGGAATATTATTCTGGACGTACCTCTCTTGGCATCAGTGTCTTGGGGATAACCCTGAAGACAGTAACAAGACAAAAAAAGCTTGGTAAAAAAAAAGTAATAAATTCTACACGTATGCCCAAATTATCCATTTCTTACTGACTATTTTTAGGCGTTTTTTTGTTGCATTTTAGGGCAGATTTTCAAATATTTTCTTCTAGCCAATAATATTAAGACTTTATTTAGTGAAATAACACATTATTTTTAATGTTTATGTCTCTTTAATATTTTTTAAAACATTGCAGAAATATGAAAGAAACACATACACGATATATATATATGCATGTCTATTAATATGCAAAAATTATATTTATCTATATTTTAAATATTCATTATATATTGATATACGTTTACTCAGTAATGTATTTTCTCCTATCATTTCGAAATTTAGATTAGAAAAAGATAAATCAATCTTTTACCAGAAAAGTATTAATTTCCAAACTAAATTTTCCAAAGTTCCTAACTACTATTACTTTGCCAAATTGATTGCTCTTTAAAATTGTTTTTAAGTCTAATGAACATTGAAATTATAAAAAAGGTAAGAAACTAACCCGATGACATGGCGACCTCCATTGTAAACAGCTTGAGAAATCAAACCCATTAAACCTATGCTCCCGCCACCATAGACAAGATCGATATTTCTCGATACCTACAAAAACAAAACATTTGATTTTAGTAGTTTTTTTAGTATTAGTTGAGTGGTTGTTGTCATCGCTAATTAGTTAAAGAAAAATACAATTGTCCAATCTACATCTAATAGTGGATAAATATGTTGTAGAAAAACCATAAAGGTGGAAACTCCATAATCACATTTTCTGGTAAAAGTACCCACGAAAGTACATAAAAAAAAAAAAGATGGTAAAACAAAAAAATGAGTTGAACTTTCCCATCACAATTCAACTAAAATACTTTTTGAATGTTATCCTTTTTTTTAGCGTTGGAACTATATTTCTACCACTGACCATGGTAAAGTACAAGTTGAAGATAATATTCTTACAAAAAGAAAATCATTATCTCATAAAGATAGTAACATAAGGGGTTAGTTTTTTTTTCCCAATCATCATCTTGAATTCAAATTTTTTTGTGGGATGGAGAGTTATTCTTTAAATCGGAATACCTAAAAGCTGTTTTCGAATACTAAAAAGATTATTAGTCAAAAGTTCGGAACTTCCACAATTTATTAAAAAAAAAAATAATGGGATTTTTTTTTGTATATGAATAGTTACTCCACTAACTCTAAATGACTTACATGCTTTAGTAAAAGACAAGTCAAATGATGAGATCCGTTTCCAAGCGACTTGTAAATTTGTAATATCTTTATTTAGGTCAACTGAAAAAATTAAAATTTTTTTTTGAAAAATTAAATTATTTTAGATGTAACATCTCATAAAATTATATATTTAAATTTTACACACATAGTTTAGGTATAAGAATTTTTCTTTTAAGTTGTGTATTAATTGATTCGTTTATTAGAAATAATTAATAGGGATACACCAAAAAATATTACACTAATTTTGCATAAAAATATACTCCATTAAACATACTCCATTTTTTTATGTTTAGGTTTTCTACACTTAAATTAATATATCATTTAATTTTCTATTTTTTTAAAACAAAACATATTTTATCATCAGTTCTAAAACAGTTCTACCAATAAAAAATAATTTGCATAATTATAACAGTCAAACCAACAAAAACACAATAATTTTTGTATAGAAACTTAAAAAACATCAATCAAAATAAAACAAAAAATATATGCCTAAAACATAGTAGAAGAAAAACGGAGGGTTTATCATATCTTTGTGAAACAATTTTTGTTATTTAACACCTCTGTTATAAACGAATGAATTATTATCAAGACGGCAAACAGATGATAATACTTTACTGGTACGTATCTTAAAAAAATTGTGACTCACTGCTCATAAATTGTTTGTATTGAAAATGAAATAGTCTTTCTCTTTCTCCATTACGTTTCAATATATGTTTTGGATATTTGATTAGAAAATGTATAAATTATCTCCCACAATTCTTTTCCTAAACTGATTGATCTATACTAATTTATTACTACAGAGGAATCAAACAAAATAAATTTCAATGTTGTACAAAAAAGTATAAAAATTATGAAACAAAAGTAAATAACCGAAACATTTTATAAAACAAATGGAGTGTTATGTTATCTCTGTGCTTATAAAATGGAGTCTTCACATGAGTCTTCCCAAAAACTTGGAACTCCGAAGATTTTATTATCAACTGTTTCCAAACCGTAAGAGGAAAACCAAAGCTTTTACCAGTTCAATCAAAGTCCAATTTATGAAAAACAATTTCGCATAAAAAATAGAAACAATAAAGAAGTGAAAATAGATAATTCTGAGATTGACAATGAAAATTACCAGTTCGGTTCCAAGTTCGATAGCAGCATCTCTGTAACTTGTTTTATTACCAGGACTACTTCCACAAAACACACATATTGTCTTGAACTTTGGTTCTCTCTCCATCTCTCTCACACAAATCGAAAGATGAGGCTCTATCTTTCTCGTTTGCGTTTGGTGTGTGAATGTTCTTTGCGCATATGTATATATATAGGTATATTGGGCGGTGAAATATATTACCCTACCTCATACGCTTCTAGTAATATCTCAAAAAGAAAACATTTAAAATAAATATCTTCGCTACATGAGGTTGACATTCCTTTTCTTATTTTAACACGAGTTTGACATTCTTCCATATAAATAGATTAGAAATGCCTGAGCAAAGTAAAAAACATTAGAATAATTAAGCAAAAAAAAAACATTAGAATAGGAACTGTCTTTATTTCTAATGTTAATTGAAGAGAATATACAGAATTACAATGCACCAAATGTCTTGAGAAAGTTCACATTCTTAGATCATATGATATATGTATATATTATTAAATTATTAATTGAGGAAACACTAAAGAGAAAATCCTATGTGTTGTTCAAAGAACAATTCAAAGAACATTTCATTTCAATTAACCAATCAAAATATTTCATTTAAAATTATATGTCATGGTGAAAATCTCTACATATTTTCATTAATTTTTTTAACAAAACCCATTAATAAATTTAAAAAAAATATAAATTCAACTAAATGTTAGATTTACCATATCATCTATTTTTTTTATATACATTAACAAATTTTCATAATCATATTTATAACAATATTATATATTGTGTATATTTAGATTAGTACACTATACAAATAACTTTATTATGACGTATTCTACATATTTAATCACAGTTACAAATATCTATACATTTCATTATTAGAAAACATATATTATTTTTTGTTTGTTATATCCAATAAATTCATATAAATCTAAACTTTATCAGATTTATCGTATCCTCTATAATTTACACGAATAATGAAAATCAATTTTATACTTAAACATTTGCATATGTTTTGATTAATTTTACACATAAAAATATTTAAATTAATTTCATTAACATATGTTTGATCAAAAGTATTGAATTTTATTATATTTATGCACAATACATATCATTTTTGTACGTTTATAGATATTATAAATTATATACTTTGTCATATGTTTAAATATAAAAAAATTATACTCTCTCCGTTTAAAAATGTTTGATGTTCTAAAATTTTCACATATATTAAGAAAAAATTTATTTTTTAACTATAAATTCATTTTTTTGTACTAAACAATTTTTCATACCTTTAAACCTTCAATAAAATCAATTAATATATCTTGAAATATACAATTCATCATTACTACATCATAAAAACTGCATAGAAATTTTTTAGAAATCAATCTTTGTTAAACAGTTTTTTTTCTAGAACATCAAATATTTTGAAACGGAGGGAATACATATTAAAATAAATTAGGCAATATAACTAATTAATTGATCCCGCGCTTGTCATAAGGTCAAAATATAATTTAATATTACTATAAAGTATTTTGTGAACAAGGTGTGGATGCGATATGTTTCGAAATTGACGACAACTGGTTTCTGGTGCTTAGGATTTTAAATTGTATAGTAAAATACTTAGTGCAAAAAAATGAAAAAAATAAATAAAGAAACTTGTAAACTTATTACCAATTTGTACATAGTTTGAAAAAAGAAAACCACTTCTTGCTCTTTACAAAAATATAATTATTATAGATAACTTTACATTTAATTTTTGAATGTTGATTCTATATGTAGTATAAAATCATTCATATTAAACTTACCAAAACGTAAAAATTTGGCACAGTATACTTACATGGAAAACATTGGCACCCTATACAGGCTCGGCTCATTACTTAAATGGGCCTAGTGCACAAATATTTTTTTTCTCAATTTAAAGGGTTTTTAAAAAAATTTAAGGTCTTTTTCGCAAAATTTTCAAAACCTTATGGCCTTTTTGCAAACAAAAAAAAAATCAAAATTGTGGGATCCATAGTAGGGGCCAGTGTAAATGCCTTGTTGGCACATGCCAAGGACCGTGCCTAACCCTATATCACAATGAACACAAACTACTACCATTTCACATACTCTTCCTAATTATTTTTAAATGATGTTTTAGAAGAAAAAATTGTTTCAAATTAAATGATGTTTATATGCAAAAATTTATTAATTTGTTGTTGTTTTAGGTTGACTTATTTTGAATCTAACATCAATGACGATTTTATTTTAAAATTCTCCTTCAATATTATTCTATTTGATTTTTTAGAGAATTATTTTTTTTGTTGTAAATTAGATGATTTATTATTTTTTAATATCTTCTCTGTCTTTATAATTGATGTTTTAGGAAATTGTTTTTCTAAAATATTGGTATTCTTTATATTCAATACGTTTTTAACGAAGAAATAATGACGAATTAATTATTAAGACATATTAATTGATTTTATTGAATTATTCTTGTAACGCCTGTGAACAAAAAAGTAGAATTTTGGTTGGTGTGTCGATCGACACGGGTGGGGTGTGTCGATCGACACGAGTGTTTTGACTTGTGAGAAGTCGGTTTTGGGCGTTATGTCGATTGACACAGCTGGGGTGTGTCGATCGACACGAGTTAGAATTGGACCGACATGTTCGGTTTAATTACCCAGTTTGGTGGGGGCGGTTTAGGGAATCCTAGGGTTCGTATTTAAAGGCGTGAACAGTCGTGTTGTCTGCTCTTTTGGCTGTTTTTCAGAAAGAAATCAGAGGGTTTGAGAGAGAAATCAGAAATCAAAAGTTTTTGGGTGATTTTTGGGAGATTTTGGGAGAAGGTTTGCTCTTGTGGTTGTTAGAACGAGAAGGGGATTGTTGCTGGGTTGATTTCGGGTCTAGGAGGACGAAATCAATGGCTGTTCGTGGCTGGTTTTCGTGTTCTTCGTCGTTCTTCCTCTTTTCAATCCGAATTCGAGGTGAGTGCATGACCGTAGGCTTATATAGGTATAAGGAATGGGTAGAATGCGATTTCTTGGTGGATTTCGTGTGTTTTGTGAATGAAATTGTGCAGGAGACTCGATGAATCGCGACGGATTCGAGCCATGAGAGGATATGCTTGTTCCTGGGTTTTGCGATGTCGTGTCGATCGAAACGAGGGTGGTGTGTTGATCGAGACGAGGCATCCTATCGATCAACACCATGGGGGTGTGCCGATCGACACAGTGCAGTCTGTCAATCGACACCTAGAGGTTGTGTCGACCGACATAGAGTTCCTGGACTGGTTCGTGTTTGATTGTTTCGTGAATGCTTATGTATGCTCATCCTAGTATTGTATCTATTGTTTATGCCTGTGTATAGATAGCCTTTAGACGGGATGACCGCATCGCTGAGTATTTATAATAATACTCACGCAACTCTTTTTGCCATGTGTTGCAGGTAAAGAGAATATGTAATCATGGAATCATGACCGGGAAGAGGAGATGATCTAGAGTCTTGGTTTCGTGGCATTGTTGTTTAGAATTGCTAGGTTGCTAGTGAATTCTGGTTATTGAGTATTGGGTTGTTGTTGAGTAATTCATTGAATTAGAATTTGTTAGATTAATAAAGTATGAGACTTATTGATTGTTTTATTATCGTTTATGTTTTAATTGTTCCGCATTGCTGTTGTTGGCCCATTGAGGATTATTATCTGTGATGATAGTAATCCGAAGGGAAAAATTTTAAATTTTTGGGTCGGGTTGTTTGATTTTGGTATCAGAGCCCTTATGGTTCTTGGGTTTTCGGGTTATTACTGGAGGTTCGTCAAGGGGTTTGCGAGTATGGCGCAGTCGATGACGAAGTTGACAGGGAAGGATGTCCCTTTTGTATGGTCTTCAGCTTGCGAGGAAAGTTTCGGGAAGCTGAAGGAGATGCTGACTAGTACACCGGTTTTGGCATTACCCGAGCCGGGTGAGCTGTACGTGGTGTATACTGATGCTTCAGGAGTTGGTCTGGTATGTGTACTGATGCAGGGAAAGGTTATTGCGTATGCTTCGAGTCAGTTGAGGAAGCATGAGTGCAACTATCCTACCCATGATTTGGAGTTGGTTGCGGTGATTTTTGCCCTTACGATCTAAAGATCTTATTTGTATGGTGGGAAGGTGCAGGTATTCACAGACCACAAGAGTCTGAAGTATTTCTTCACTCAGCCAGAGCTGAACCAGAGACAGAGGCGCTGGATGGAGTTAGTTGCGGACTATGACCTGGAGATTGGGTACCATCCGGGTAAGACTAATCTGGTTGCAGATGCGTTGAGTCGGAAGAGGGTTGCTTCAGATCAGGAGCTAGATATGGAGGCTCTGGTGAGCGAGATCAGTACCTTGAGATTGTGTGTTATCTTACAGGAGCCGTTGGGGTTAGAGGCAGCTAACCAGACTGATTTGGTGAGCAGGATTTGAGTTGCTCAGGAGAGGGATCAGGGTTTGATCGATACTTCTAAGGCGGCCAGTTCAGAGTATGTGGTCTCAGCGAGTGGGATGATACTGGTGAACAGGCGGGTTTGTGTACCCAAGGATGAGGATCTGAGGCAGGAGATCCTGAGGGAGGCTCATTCGAGCATGTTATCGATTCATCCGGGAGTGACCAAGATGTATCGTAATCTGAAGTGGTATTATCACTGGGTCGGGATGACGAGGGATGTAGCTAACTAGGTTGCAGCGTGCAACGTGTGTCAGTTGGTGAAGGCTGAGCATCAGGTTCTGAGTGGTATGTTGCAGACTTTGCCTATCCCGGAGTGGAAGTGGGATATGATTACCATGGATTTTGTGACGGGGTTGCCAGTGTCACGGACATATGATGCTATTTGGGTTATTGTGGATCGTCTGACCAAGTCAACACATTTTCTGGCCATAAAAAAAACCGATGGAGGGACAGTTTTGGCTAGGAAGTATGTGTGGGAGATAGTGAGGCTGCACGGGGTGCCAGCGAGTGTTGTGTCAGACAGAGATCCGAGGTTTACTTTAGAGTTCTGGAGGGCTTTTCAGGCTGAGATGGGCACTAAGGTGCATATGAGCACAGCATATCATCCTCAGATGGATGGGCAGTCTGAGAGGACGATTCAGACATTGAAGGACCTGTTGAGGATGTGTGTGCTGGATTATGGTGGTCATTGGGCGGATCATATGAACTTGGTTGAGTTTGCGTACAACAACTGTTACCAGGCGAGTATTGGGATGGCTCCATATGAGGCTCTGTATGGGAGGCCGTGTAAGACACCATTATGCTGGACTCAAGTGGGGGAGAGGAGCATGTTTGATGCGGATTTTGTTCAGGAGATGACGGAGAAGATCCGTGTATTGAGGCTGAGCATGAGAGACACTCAGGATTGGCAGAAGAGTTATGCCGATAAGAGACGGAAGGAGCTGGAGTTTGAGCTGGGAGATCTGGTGTATCTCAAGGCAGTGATGTTGAGGGGTCCTAACAAATCCATTTCAGAGAATAAGCTGAGTCTGAGGTTTATGGGTCCGTTCAAGGTGGTGGAACGGGTTGGACCGGTAGCTTATCGGTTGGAGTTACCTCAGAGTATGAAAGCTTTCCACAAAGTCTTCCATGTTTTGATGCTGCGGAAGTGTCTACATGTGTCTGAGGAGGTGTTGGCTAGGATTCCAGAGGATCTTCAACCCAATATGACATTGGCGGCGAGGCCTGTGAGGATTCTCGAGAGGAAAGTCAAGGTGCTGCGTCGGAAGAGTATACCGTTGGTGAGCGTCGTGTGGGACTGTGATGGTATTGAGGAGGAGACTTGGGAACCAGAAGCGTTGATGAAGACGAAGTTCTCGAAGTGGTTCGAGAAGCAAGCAGTGGCTTGAGTGTCTTACTAGTTTTCAGAGTCTGTGTTAGCCGGTGTCTATGAGTTATATGTATTGTCGTTTGGATGATGATGTAATGATTATATATTTTGAGGTTTAATAAGATGAGTTTGCCTTATTAAATGTGTGTTTAAAACGTGTGTTCTTTTGTGATGGCTGGTAGGTGAGGTGGAGGTCTAGCGGTAGAAGTTCTATCTGAGTTAGAGCTTGTCTATCGGCTAGGGAGGCTAGAAATGGAAGTTCTATGTAAGTTAGGGCTGTCCATGTTCTAGGAGGATTGTCTAGGGATGAGGTTCTATGTGAGTTAGGGCTTGTTATTCCCTAGATGGCGCTGGGAAAAAGGGGTTTTATGTGAGTTAGAGCATGCCTATTTCCTAGGGGAAGTCTGGAATAGAAGTCTTATGTGAGTTAGGACTGTCTTTTCCAGGGACTCTGTGAAACACCCTGGCGATTGGGTTGTTTCGGATGACCACGAGAGGTGATTTTAGTCGACAGGTGCCTAAGATGCATGTTACAGAGTGATTGCCCCAGGGGATAGTGGGTCTCCTGGGTATACTTGAGGGGACAGTGAGGTTCTCTCTGGGGGAAAGTGGTTCCCTTGCATATACTTTGAGGGGCCGAATGCAGCCGAGCTTGATGGACTGTGTGTCCTGAGAGTGGGAGGGTCTGGAGCATACCGAGAACTGGATGGACGGCGCACCTGAAGGTAGAGGGGTATGATATACTTTGAGAGCTTAAAGGGTGACGATCCTGAGAGCGAAATGTTGTATATAGATATGGGTATGAGCAATAGTATCTGTAATGTGGTTGTAAGCATGAGACTGGATGAACTTCGGGGATCGGGAGTGGATCTCAGGGGGTACTGACCGGGTTGGGGTCAGGATTGCAGTCGTGGTGAGACGGTACAATGTGGCTAGTATGAGCCTAGTAGAGCTTGGGGATCAGGTGTGATCTCGAGTGGTGCTGACCGAGGGTCAGGAGAGTGGATGTGGATATCGAGTCTAGGGTTTTTTGCTGACGTTTAGAACCTCGGTTCGGACAACCCTGGTAACATATGTAACACCGTGGTCGTACATGTTCTTGTTTGATTATTGTGCGATATTTTGGTCCAATTCGAGGTCAACGGTTGGTCGTGCATGTTATTGTTTGATTGTTGGGCGATCAATCGGGCAGCCCTAATCCGGACCAGGGGCGTTGCATCGTTGATGTTCCCGGGTGAATATGGTCGGGTTTTAGGCGGAAATGTTAACCTTAGTGAGACGGATTCGCGTGATTCGAGGTCGAATCCGTGTTAGTGGGGGAGAATTATAACGCCTGTGAACCAAAAAGTGAAATTTTGGTTGGTGTGTCGATCGACACGGGTGGGGTGTGTCGATCGACACGAGTGTTTTGACTTGTGAGAAGTCGGGTTTTGGGCGTTATGTCGATCGACACAGCTGGGGTGTGTCGATCGACACGAGTTAGAATTAGACCGACATGTTCGGTTTAATTACCCAGTTTGGTGGGGGCGGTTTAGGAAATCCTAGGGTTCGTATTTAAAGGCATGAACAGTTGTGTTGTCTGTTCATTTGGCTGTTTTTCAAAAAGAAATTAAAGGGTTTGAGAGAGAAATCAGAAATCAAAAGTTTTTGGGTGATTTTTGGGAGATTTTGGGAGAAGGTTTGCTCTTGTGGTTGTTAGAACGAGAAGGAGATTGATGCTGGGTTGATTTCGGGCCTAGGAGGACGAAATCAATGGATGTTCGTTGCTGGTTTTCGTGTTCTTCGTCGTTCTTCCTCTTTTCAATCCGAATTCGAGGTGAGTGCGTGACCGTAGGCTTATATAGGTATAAGGAATGGGTAGAATGCGATTGCTTGGTGGATTTCGTGTGTTTTGTGAATGAAATTGTGCAGGAGACTCGATGAATCGCGACGGATTCGAGCCATGAGAGGATAGGCTCGTTCCTGGGTTCTGCGATGTCGTGTCGATCGACACCAGGGTGGTGTGTCGATCGACACGGGGCATCATGTCGATCGACACCATGGGGGTGTGTTGATCGACACAGTGCAGTCTGTCGATCGACACAGAGTTCCTTGACTGGTTCGTGTTTGATTGTTTCGTGAATGCTTGTGTATGCTCATCCTGGTATTGTATCTATTGTTTATGCCTGTGTATAAATAGCCTGTAGACGGGATGACCGCATCGCTGAGTTTTTATGATAATACTCACGCAACTCTTTTTGCCATGTGTTGCAGGTAAAGAGAAAATGTGATCATGGAATCATGGCCGGGAAGAGGAGATGATCTAGAGTCTCGGTTTCGTGGCCTTGTTGTTTAGAATTGCTAGGTTGCTAGTGAATTCTGGTTATTGAGTATTGGGTTGTTGTTGAGTAATTCATTGAATTGGAATTTGTTAGATTAATAAAGTGTGGGATTTATTGATTGTTTTATTATTGTTTATGTTCTTAATTGTTTCGCATTGCTGTTGTTGGCCAATTGAGGATTATTATCTGTGATGATAGTAATCCAAAAGGAAAAATTTTAAATTTTTGGGTCGGGTTGTTTCAATTCTAGACTTAAAGTTGCGAAAAATTGTTTGGTGCAAAAAATAATACGTTTCTATTTTAGCATTAATTTGTTTTCTCAGTATGTGTAAAAATTCTAAAACATTTAACATATAAAAACAGAAATACTACGAACTAAATGTACTTTTAGTTCATAGGACTATTTGTATTATGCAGTTTGATTTGCTATTGGTTGAACTCTATTTAATTGGATGATGAATGATGATTCAATTTTAAAAAAATGAAGAATTTAATGTTTTCTTAATTGGTGTGTAAAACCATTAAACATCAAAAGTTGACAAAATATCATTAAACATCAAATATATGTTTTTTTGTCAACAACAAAATCATTGAAACTATTTAGAAATCCGAAACGTGGGAATAAAGTTTACATATGAAATATTGTGCGAATAAATTATCAGGTTTGGTGTTGCTACTCCGGAAAATGTGCGATAAGGAGAAATGGGTGAACGCCTCTTTACTCTTCTCAAGGTCCTCTAGCTGAATTGCAAATATCGGCCAATCCTGTGGTGATGCCAGCATGCTGACTAGTTTGATAGAGTCCATAAAAAAATCGACCGTCGTCTTCTTCTCTATAAACATACACTGCATAGCCCAGATAAACAATTCTAATTTGACATGAAGTGGAAAGAGACTGTGTCTAAAGTTTCTTGCGCCCATTAACAGATCTGCATCAACAAAGGAAAAGTATATTCATGCCACTCCTGAGAAGACATTAGTCTCTTTTCAAGATCCATCAACAAAACACTTACATCCCGAAAGAATAAACCCCATGGACTGCAAACTAGGTGGTGATAGGCGATCTCCATTCGTATCCGATTGGGCCAATTGGGCCGACGCACAAAAATCGCTTCAATTTTTGCCACTCACAAAATTCTGATAAGATCACGATCCAGATTGTAACGACCGCGAACCAAAAATCGTGATTTTTGGCCGTGCGTCGATCGACGCAAGGTTAAACAAGGCGAATAGAGATGGATTGATAGAACCTGATAGGAGCTTTTTGAAGCTCTGATACCAGATGATGCAACCTCGGTAGCTTAGGTAGGATTACCGCAAAGGTTGGCTGCGGTGAAGTGGCCGACTGGTCTGAGGTGGATCAACCGCAGTCTCGATGGGTCGCAGGTGGAAGGCGATGGATTAGACCTGGCCGTACGGCACCTGACGTTAATCCGATAGAAAGGGCTTGCGAAAACAAAATGAGAGATGAATCCGATCGCTGGCCGTACGACACTTTCGATTCGGACAAGGAATGATCGAGCGGATCCGAAGGGTGGGTGGATAGTCACCACGAGTCGGATGGAAACAACTCGATACAAACAAAACAACTAAGAAATCAACCGGATTTCTAAGTCGCAAAAGGGTTATTCTTTAAGAAGAATGCTTTATCTTTATTAATACTTGGTTAAATTTACACGTCTATGAGAGGGGACTTATATAGCGTCCGAACAGCTTTGCCCTTCGAGGGGACTTGAAGCAAAAGTTACAATTTGAATCTAATGCATCAAATTGGCGAACAATACCTTACTGTAAAAAGGGAAGAAATATAATCTCAAAACAAAATAACGAACCATTAGTCATTAAGAGAAATTCAAATAAATCACGAACTTACCTTATGTGGATCGGGCCGTTGGACGAGATCGGGTTGGGGAGCCTTTAGTCTTCAATGCGCGTAATCCCGAATATGGTAAGTATCCATTGGTCGGATACGCGAGTCAATGCCCGATCGGTCTGGGACTTTGACGCCTTGGTTTGGTCTCGGTCTCGATAGTCTTGGGCCTGGGCATTGGAAGTGACTGATGAAAGGGTTTTTTCCCGGTTTATGAGTTAAACCTTGAAACACTAGTTCGATGTAGAATAGTGAGGTTCGTTCAAAGGGACCAGCAATACACTCTAATCTTATGGGATACAATTTCAGCTAAGCAATCAAGTGAGTTTAAGTTGTCACGATTAATCAAACAATTAAAATAAATTTGGTTTAAGCAAATATTAAAGAAATGTTAGGTCAAGGGAAGATATCTTAGGGATTAGGTCATCTAGAACCAAACAATTATTCAGGATATCAATTAAGAACCAATCTAGAACTCAATCATAAAAATAAGAGGATCTACTGTCGTGGTATCAACCACTTCATCAATTAATCTAACACCCTAAACTGTCGTTTGAGATTACAAAGAATGATGAGCATTAAAGAGGATAGGATCGATTTGTTCACAACTCGCCTTAACTTCAACTGTCGTTGGCTAAGGACAAATCGCCCATCTATGTTATTTCAAGCAATTCACAACAATTTTGATGAGTAAATTAAACCTAAAATCAAAGGCTAGGTAATTAAGCTAGTCTAGGCGTTAATAACAACAATAGATGGAGATAATAAATATATTTCAAATCCTATCTATGCTTAGTTCCCGAATCCCTAATCCCAAAGAACCCTTAACCTAACTTGGAGAACTACTCAATCATGATGGATCTAAACACAGCAAGTGAGATAAGAGAATTCATGGATAAAAGAATGAAAGCAGTAAAGAGTTTAGAAATCTTCCCCAAAGGATGGAAGACAATCTTCAAATCTCATGAAAACTCAAAAACATGTATCAAATCGCTCTCTCACGTGTTCTCTTTGTTTCTCTATGTTATTTTCTGCCTCTCCTTGAAAAGGGTTCGAAAAATATGTTATAAAGGGGTGGGATTGATTAGGGAAACCCTAGGTGGCGAAATTAGGTTTAATGAAAATTTCCAAAAGTGGATCTTCTGGGGAGCAGGTGCTCCTTTTCTTCAGAATATCTAAAAAGATCCAGTTTTCCTCCTTTTTCACCAAATCCAATTGCAAGTTCCAATCCTCCATTCCAGCCAATTATAGACCAAGAATGACTCAAAATAGAATGAAAGACTCGATAAAAATCTACAAAACAAAGATTAGACTGCGCCAAAAACGCATTATATCAATTTCCCCAGACTTAGATCTTTGTTTGTTCTCAAACAAATTCAAGACCAAGTGAAGGAAAAAGGTTTGAAAACGCGGAAACTCTTTTATCCTCAGTGAACCGAGTTAATAACCTTAAATCTGCAGATCACATAATCCAGATTACGAGTAGCAAAGTTTTACCAAAACTCCTCAACACATTTCTCAACCAAGTCTCATTTCTCAAACACAAACTCAACGTATTCAAAGTTGCGTGAGGGTCTCGCTAAAGGCACCATTTAGGGTAGACGACGCTAAAGGGTTTAAAGCCATTTAGAGGTGGAGTTCAAAGTGTTTAAAGTGTTTAAGGGTTACCCAATGTTTCGTAGAGGATGCAGGATATCGCACAAAAATGCAAGAGAGAATAGGTCCGTTGATATTCCACATTCTCTAAACCACTCTTTCTTTCTTCCAACCTCTCAAACGTCTCATCAAACCATCATCCACCTTGGGTATACTCGCTGTGCAGAGACACTTCCTATTTTACAGATTCACCACTCTTCATCATCTGTTTTTGGATTTTTTATTTTTTTTAGATGCTGATGAAGAGGGTTTTGATTACAAGTGTATGTCTCTCAAACACGAAAATATCAGAGTTGTTGTACATACCCAAGTAGAGCTCAATCGATATCATTCCTCCTTCGTGGATTTTTGTTCCACCTCGTTGTAAAACCATCTTCTGGAAATAGGAGCAGGTGCTCTTGTTCTTAGAAAGAGTGATTTAAAGGCAGTGTCGACCCAATTCTCTCCGGCCCTTTTGCGCATATGCTGCACGTATGACAATGAAGTAACAAGAATGCAAGGGGTTTGAAAAGAGGTAAGGGTTAAGGAGGATACTAACTAAAAATGAGCTAGCTATTCACGAACAACAAGAGTGATAAAAAGAATAAGGAGTCCTGCATATGGTTCGTTTCCCTAATCTAGTGCCAGTAGCGAAAAGAATTTTTGGTCAATATGAAACCTGGAAGATAGTGTATTGAAGTGTTCCAGCTGTTCTTTGTACCCACGCTCTGTAGAAATGGTCACTAGAGAGAAAGTTAAACATAGATAGTTCAAAGATCATCATAAGATAAAATCCTAATTCCCTACAAAGTCTTGACTCAATAAAACCAACGAAAAATAGACTCAAACAGGACATAAGAAAATAGAAAAACAACCAAAAATAAAAGATATTGTAGCAACTCCCCCCTGACTTATTTCACACTATCTCGGTGTGATAATAAGAAAAGAGAGAGTGAAAAGAAATAAAATCATAAGGAAAAGCATAAAATAAAATTGTTCATGGAAATACTTACCTCTTGGTGGGCCTAAATCCGAATTTCGAATTGTTACCCTGGAGAGCAGGTGCTCTGTATCGGGGAGCAGGTGCTCTTTCTGGGAATTGGATCGATGTGCAGATCGATCCTGAGGTTGACCGATAGAATGGCATTTGATCTCATCTTTCTGGATCGATCGATCTAGCTGAGGGGATCGATCGATCTGCCTTCCGGGAGAGCAGGTGCTCTGTGTTGGGGAGCAGGTGCTCCTTCTGGGAATTGGATCGATGTGCAGATCGATCTTCAGTTTGACCGATAGAATGGCTTTTGATCTCATCATTCTGGATCGATCGATTTAGCTGAGGGGATCGATTGATCTGCCTTCCGTATTCCACAAACCAAAAATGTACATTAAAATTCAAAGTTAGAAAACGTACCAGTGGGTTGCCTCCCACTAAGCACTTGTTTAAAGTCTTTAGCTTGACTTGGATCTCATGTGGCAGTTAGGAAGAGGGTCATGAGAACTTTCTCCAAAACAAGCTCTCCAATCCGTAAACTTTAGCTTCAGAACCTTGCTCAGCATAGCTTTCACAGCTTCTTCACCATTCTCTTTTAGCTCAGATGTGAGAATAGCTCTAACCTTGGAGAAAGGTTTCAAAATCCCTTTGGACTTCACCTTGTACTCAATCGTGTCACCAACACGTCTCTAAGGTACTAAAATCATATTAGAATCGCCCTTGATTCTTTGGCTTGTCACCTTCTACTTTACCTTGCTCTTTTAGCTAGTCTTCTTTGTTCTGATAAAAGGGTCTCCATCTAGGACTTCCTTGACCTCACTCTTATCATTGAAATCAATCATGATGGATCGAAACACAGCAAGTGAGATAAGAGAATTCATGGATAAAAAAATGAAAGAAGTAAAGAGTTTACAAATCTTCCCCAAAGGATGGAAGACAATCTTCAAACCTCACGAAAACTCAAAAACATGTATCAAATCTCTCTCTCACGTGTTCTCTTTTTTTCTCTATGTTATTTTCTGCCTCTCCTTGAAAAGGGTTCGAAAAATATGTTATAAAGGGGTATGGGGCGGCTGGGATTGATCAGGGAAACCCTAGGTGGCGAAATTAAGTTTAATGAAAATTTCCAAAAGTGGATCTTCTGGGGAGCAGGTGGTCCCTCTGCCGGAGCGGGTGCTCCTTTTCTTCAGAATATCCAAAATGATCCAGTTTTCCTCCATTTTCGCCAAATCCAATTGCAAGTTCCAATCCTCCATTCCAGCCAATTTTAGACCTAGAATGACTCAAAGTAGAATGAAAGACTCGATAAAAACCTACAAAACAAAGATTAGAATGCGCTAAAAATGCATTATATCAGTAACCTTCGGTTCGGACTGGTCTTGGTCTGGCCAGTCTGGGTCGGGCCGGTCGTGATCGGGCGGTCTTGGGTCGGGCCTTCGGATGAGAACCTCAGGTTGGGCCGGGCCGCTAAGTATGCTTCGTGTGCGGCCATAAGTCCTTCCAAGGCCTCTCTGATGTTGTCTTGCATCGTTCGAATGCCGGATTGGGTCATGGGACGTGATCGCATGGCTAGAATGGTGTGCGGTGGGGTTGTCGGTGAGGTGAAGCTTTTGAGGGATGCATCAAGTGGGATATAGAGGCTTTGGTGAGCGAGATTAGCACGTTGAGGTTATATGTTATCTCATAGGAGCCGTTGGGGTTAGAGGTAGCTAACTAGGCAGATTTGTTGAGCAAGATTCAAGTAGCTGAAGAGAAGGATCATGGTTTGATTGATGCTTCTAAGGTGGCAGGTTCAGAGTATCTGGTCTGGGCGAATGGGATAATACTTATTAACGGGCGGGTTTGTGTACCCAAGGATGAGGATCTGAGGCAGGAGATACTCAGAGAGGCTCATGCGACCATGTTGTCGATTCATCCAAAAGCGACCAAGATGTACCAGGATCTGAAGCGGTATTATCACTGGGTCGGGATGAAGAGTGATGTCGCTAACTAGGTTACAGCGTGCAACGTGTGCCAGTTAATGAAGGTTGAGCATTAGGTTCTGATTGGGTTGTTGTAGAGTTTGCCTATTCCGGAATGGAAGTGGACATGATTACCATGGACTTAGTGACAGGGTTGCCGATTTTGAGGACGTATGATGAAATTTGGGTGATTGTGGATCGTCTGACTAAGTTAGCACATTTTCTTGCCATTAAGAAGACCGACGGAGCGACAGTGTTGGCTAAGAAGTATGTGCGGAAGATAGTGAGGCTGCACGGGGTGCCAGCGAGTATCATGTCAGATAGGGATCTGAGGTTTACTTCAGAGTTCAGGAGGACATTTCAGGCCGAGATGGGCACTAAGGTGCATATGAGCACATCTTATCATTTTGAGACGGATAGGCAGTCTGAGAGGACGATCTAGACACTCGAGGACTTGTTGAGGATGTGTGTTCTGGATTATGTTGGTCATTGGGCGGATCACCTGAACCTGGTAGAGTTGGCATATAACAATAGCTACCAGGTGAGTATTGGGATGGCTCCATATAAGGCTTTGTATTGGAGGCCATGTCGTACACCATTGTGCTGGATTCAAGTGGAGAAGAGGAGCATGTTTGGTGCAGATTTTGTTCAGGAGATGACGGATTAGATCCGTGTCTTGAGACTGAACATGACGGAGGCTCAGGATCGGCAGAAGAGTTATGCCGATAAGAGGAGGAAAGAGCTGGAGTTTGAGCTGGGAGATCTAGTGTATCTGAAGGCATCAATGTTGAGGGGTCCTAACCGATCCATTTTAGAGAATAAGCTAAGTCTGAAGTTTATGGGTCCGTTCAAGGTGGTGGAACGGGTGGGACCAGTAGCTTATCGGTTGGAGTACCTCAGAGTATAAAGACTTTTATAAAGTCTTTCATGCGTTGATGCTGCAGAAGTATCTACATGAGTCTGAGGAGGTGTTGGCTAGGATCCCGGAGGATCTTCCGCCCAACATGACATTGGAGGCGAGACCTATGAGGATTCTCGAGAGGAGAGTCAAAGTTCTGCGCTGGAAGAGGATACTGTTGGTGAGAGTCGTGTGGGACTGTAACGGTGTCGAGGAGGAGACTTGGGAACTAGAAGCGAGGATGAAAGCAAAGTTCTTGAAGTGGTTTGAGAAGCAAGTTGAGTTTTGAGTTGTCTTTTTTTTTTGGTTTTCAGTGTCTGTGATAGCATGTGGCTATGAGTATTGATGTATTTTTTGTTTGGTGATGTAACAATTATACATTTTCGAGATTAATAAGATGGGTTTGTCTTATTAATGTGTTTATAAGACGTGAGTTCTTATGGTATGACTGGTATAGGTCATGTGTTACGATGACTGGTGGGGTCATGTGTTATGATGATTGGTGGGGTCATGTGTTGTAATGACTGGTGGGGTCATGTGGAGGTCTAGTGATAGAAGTTCTATGTGAGTTAGATCTTGTCTATCGGCTAGAGAGCTAGAAATAGAAGTTCAAAATGAGTAGGACTGTCTATTTTCTAGTGAGGCTACAAATAGAAGTTCTATGTGAGTTAGAGCTTGTCAATGTTCTAGGAGGAGTATCTAGGGATGGAAGTTCTATGTGAGTTACGACTTGTCTGTTCCCTAGATGGCGCTGGGAAATAAAGGTTTTATGTGAGTTAGAACCTGTCTATTTCCTAGGGGAGTCTGGAAACGGAGGTCTTATGTCAGTTAGGACTTGTCTTTTCCAGGGACTCCAGTGGAAACACCCTAGTGATTGGGTTGTTTCGGATGGCCTAGTGATTGGTCATGAGGTGATATTATGGGTTAGGGAATGTCATGATGGAACCACAAGAGGTAATTTTGTTCGACAGGTGCTTATAATGCACGTTACAGAGTTTATTGCTCCAGGAGATAGTGGTTTCCCTGGATATACTTGAAGGGACAGTGAGATTTTCTCCGGGGGATAGTGGTTTCCCTGCATATACTTTGAGGGACAGAGATCTCTCCAGAGGATGTGTGATTCCTCTACAGCCGATAGCTTGATGGACTGTGAGTCCCGAGAGTAAGAGGGGCTAGAGCATACCGAGAGCTAGATGGACGGCAGTCCTGAAGGTGGGTGGGGTATGATATACATCGAGAGCTCAAAGGGTGACGACCCTGAGAGTGTGAGTGGTGTATATAGATATGAGTATGAGCAATAACGTCTATAGGGTGATTGTAAGTATGAGACTAGATGAACTTTAGGGATCGGGAGTTGATCTTTGGTGGTGCTGACCGGGTTTGGTGAGGATGGTAGCCGTAGTGAGACAGTGTTATGTGATTGAGATCGGGAGATAATCTCAGGTGGTGCTGACCGAGTTTGGTCAGGACTGTAGCTGTGGTGAGACGGTACAATGTGACTAGTATGAGACTAGTTGAGTTCTGGGATCGGGTGTCGATCTCCGGGGCTGCTGGCCGGGTGGGACCAGGAGTGTGATATCAGTATAGCTAGCCAGGTTGGGTCAGAGGGGTGATATCAGGTGAGATAATCGTAGTGGGATGGTGTACGTGATTCGTGGTCGACTCCGTGTTAGTGGGGGAGAGTTGTAACGACTGCGAACCAACGATTATGATTTTTGGTTGTGCGTCGATCGACATATCAAACCAGATCGGTTCGATTTAAGTGTTAGTTTGCGGGTCGGTTTAGGGTGAAACCCTAGGGCTTCCCTATAAAAAGGGGTTGGCCGTGTTTTCTGATGGATTTTAGTTCTAGAGAGTTTGTGAGAGTGGATCCGTTCATGAAGCTCTAGAGATTGTTCTTAGGGCTTGTACTTCGCGGATCAGGAGTGGATTTCGAATCCTTGAGGAGTATTCTTCTCGTTCTTGGTGTTTTTCTTCTTTTTCCTTTCCAGATCCAAGGTGAGTGCGTGACCATGGCTTATCTGGGTAAAGGGATTGATAGGATGCGTTTGTGTGTGGTTATTTGTTGGATTTCGTGTGATTTTGTATGGATTTGTGTGCAGGGATCGATGTGATTCGATCCAGGATCGAACCATGAGAGGAAAGGCTTGATCCTGGGATCTGTGATGTTGTGTTGATCGACACAGTTACTCTGCGTTGATCGACACACGAAGCAGTGCATCGATCGACACCGGGGTTGTGTGTCGAACGACACACTGTTGATGCATCGATCGACACATGGTGGTTGTGTCGATCAACGCATGCTTGGTTTGGGTGAACTTGTGTTGATTGTTCGTGCCTTACGTTGTTGATTGTTCACCCTGGTATTGTATCAATTTCTTATGCCTATGTGTATAGCCTTGTAGATGGGATGACCGTCTTACTGAGTATTTGTGATAATACTCACGCATCTCTTATAACCATGTGATGCAGGTAAAGACAAGGTGTGATCGTGGAATCATGGCCAAGAAGAGGACATGATCTAGCGTCTCGATTGATTAGAGTTGTTGTTAGAATTGCTAGGGTGTTTAATTCTGGAATGTTGTTTATGGTGATTTGAATTAGATCATTGGTTATGGATTGACTTTGTATTGTTAGTGTTTCAGTAATTATGGGATTATTGAATAATAGTGTTGGTATTTGATTGTTTGATTCCACGTATTGTGTTGTTGACCCGTTGAGGATTATTATTCGTGATAATAATAAATAATAATCCGAAAGGAAAAACTTTTAATTTTACGGGTTGGGTTGTTTCAATTAGGTTCATTTGAGAGTGGTTCTGGAGAAGCTGCGGGAGTATAAGCTGTACGCGAAGTTGAGTAAGTGCAGTTTCTGGTAGCGAGAAATGAATTTTCTTGGCTATGTGGTGTCTATAGAGGGAGTTTTTGTTGATCCGACTAAGATTGAGGCTACCAAAAGGTGGCATAGATCAAGGAACGCCACCGAGATCTAGAGTTTTCTCGAGTTGGCGGGTTACTACAGGAGGCTTGTCAAGGGATTTGCGAATATGGCGCAGTCGATGATGAAGTTGACGGGGAAGAATGTCCCTTTTGTGTAGTCTTCAGTTTGCGAGGAGAGTTTCGAGAAGCTGAATGAGATGTTGACTAGTACACCAGTACTGGCGTTACCCGAGCCGGGTGAGCCGTACGTACTATATACGGATGCTTCAGGAGTTGGTATGGGTCGCGTGCTGATGCAGCAAGGAAAGGTAATTACATATTCTTCGAGGCAGTTGAGGAAGCACGACTGCAACTACCCTACCTGTTTTAACCCTCAAAACCCTCACCGCACCCGCACCCGCACCAGCTACAACAGCTATTTCCACCATGCGGTCAAGGCTAGTCACGCGATCCGGCAAACAGACAGTTCAAGAGAACATCAATGAGTCCATAGAGGTTCTACTAAGCCAACTTGGGATGGATGTAGCGTCCCAGCCCAAAAAGAAAGACCATTTTCCAGAGTTGGCCCACAACTGGCCTGATCGAAACAATCGCGACCAAGACTGGACCGGCCAAGGCGATCAAGACCAAGATCGGACCGGCCCAGATAATCAAGACCAAGGCCCAGGTCGGACAAGACCCACCGAAGGAGAGGATCAACCCGACCGGATCCTCTCATATCACGCGAATCAAAGGCAACAGATACTTACCATATTCGGCATCACACGCTTAAAGGCTAATGCGATCCGATCAGCGGTCCGACCCAACTAAGGTAAGTCTTTAAATTCCAATTCATTTGATTTAAAACTAACGGCTCTTTTCTCTTTGTTTTTGTTTCACAATTTGTTTCATTTCCCTTTTTAGAGTAAGACATTTGTTCGCCAAAATCTTTTCATAATTACTTAGATGTCGCATTAATGTAATTTGATTCCAAGACCCCTCGAAGGGCAAAGCTGTTCGGACACTAAATAAGTCCTCTCACAGCCGTGTATTTGAGCACCCAAGAATTAATTAAGAACAAGCATTCTTTTTAAAGAATACCCCTTCGCAACTAAGAAATCTGGTTGATTTCTTCGTTGTCTCAGTCAGTATCGAGTTGATTCCTTCGGACTCGTGGTGATCATCGGCCCATCTCGTATCCGCTCGATCTTTTCTTGCCCGAGTCGCACGTGCCGTACGGCCGGCTATCGGATCCATCGTTCCCCTTCGTTCCAGCATCCCTGATCTATCGGGTTAAGGTCACGAGCCGTACGGCCTTATTTAATCCATCATCGTCCACCCGTAATCATTCGAGACCGCGGCAGTAATCACCTCAGACCAGTCGGCCACTTCACCGTGGCCAACCTCTGCGGTAATCTTCCCGTGGCTGCCGAGGTTACAACATCTGGTATCAGAGCCTCAAAGCTCCTATCAGGTTCTATCTATCCATCTCTATCTGTTTTGTTTCAATTTCAATTTCAAAAAAAAAAATATATATATATATATATATAAAACCTATCGCTTGTTTATTTGCTTCGAATCATTCCGTCTTGATTAAAATCCAAAAAGAACTTAGTATAATTCGAGTTATCATCTTAGTTTAATTCGCATATCTCATTCACAAAAAAAAGTATTTCGTATCATTTGATCGCACCACGCTCCACTTGCCATATTCATTCATTCTCATCACATCACGCTCCAACGGTCATATCATTTAATCGAGCCTTCCATAAATTGCCACTTCCATACTCGATCATTTCCCTATCCGTCATTTCCTTAATTAGACCCGCATTCATTACTTGTATTTTTATTTGAACATTTTCATACGCTCCTCTATTTCTTTTGGCAAGTACTAAACCCGAGCCAAATGGGAGACGCAGGCAAGCCAACCTTGGCCGAACTCATGGCCGCGATCCAAGGCCTTACCAATCGGATAACTTAGATGGAGACCCGGCAAAACCAGGAAACTGAGAGTTCATCCGAGAGCAGTGCCGAATCGGCCCGCGCCAATCCTAACCCGAATGGCGGCAACAACAACAACAACAACACAACGACAATGGACAGGCCCACGAGTAACTTGGACTGCACCAGAACCACAACGGCTAGAACGACGGACCAAGACAAGGCCCGAACCGCGAAGACGATGAAACATGGCACGGCGAAAAGGATCTCAAGCTGACTCTGCCAACATTTGCTGGCAAGATCAATCTAGAGGCTTACCTGGATTGGGAGAGGCGTATGGAGTACATCTTTGAGTACTACCACTACTCGGAGACCCGCAAGGTGTCCCTGGCCTCTGCGCAGCTCACGGACAACGCCCTAGCCTGGTGGGACCAAGAGATGTCCGACCGACGGAGATGCAGGCTTCCCTCGATCAACTCATCGGGCGACATGAGTTATCAACTCTGGAAGAGATACGTCCCAACGTATTTTCACCGCGACCTCCAGAAACGGTTCCGAAAACTGTCCCAAGGGACTAAGACCGTTGAAGAATACTTCGAGGAATACGAAACCTTGAAGAACCGACTGGAAGTTAAAGACTCACCCGAGACCTTAATGGCCCAGTTCTTAGACGGCTTTCAAGACCGCATCGCTCGTAAGGTCGAGAGACAGCCCTACGGTGATCTCGACGAGCTACTACATGCAGCCATCCAGGCCGAACAACACATCCGACGCAAGAACGCGTCCCTCAGCCGATCAAGTCAAACTGGAATCAGCCGACCCACTGCAACCCGGATAAGGGAAAAGCGACCGAACCGGCGTCCAAGTTCAAGCGACCGGCCCCCGAACCTGGCAAGGTGGCCAGTACTGGTCCGAGCACATCTCTAACCCAGCGAGCCCGAGACATCACGTGCTTCAAGATAGATAGTGAAGAAATACGAACCAATATATATATAATTTTTGTTTTATACTTGTCTTTTTGTTTTTTTTTATAATTGGTTTTGATACAAAAGATAGAAAGAAAAGAAGGAACACTACAAGAAAACAGGCCCATTTGCGAGACGAGTTTTAGTCACAAATGACTCACAAATGCCATTTTGCGAGATATTTGCGAGTAAATTTAAATTGCCGCGAGGGCCCAGTCGCAAATCATAAATCATCGCATTTCCGCCGCAATTATGGGTTTGACGCAAATTCGACGCGATTATTTGCGACGTGATTGCGTGTGATAATTTAGCGAGGAATTTGCGATTTCTTTTTATTGCGGGGAATTTGCGATTTCTCTTGTTTGCGTGGTTTTTGCGACTGTTTTTTTTGCGACGAATTTGCGTCGTATTATTTTGCGACGTATTTGCGTCTAGTAGTTTTGCGATGTATTTGCGTCTATTAATTTTGCGAGAAGTTTGCGTCTATTAAGTTTGCGAGAAGTTTGCGAGAGTTTTGCGGCTAAATATTTGATCCGATTTTTTTTATAAAATATTAGTTTTTAATTAATTTAATTTTAAAAAATATTAAAATGATCAAATTCAAAAAAATTCATTTTATATATAAAACCGAATATATAACAGTAGATGTTACAAAAAAAAAATCCGAATATTTACGAAAACAAAATAAAACTAATTCGAGTTCATATCAAACAATCCTGAAACAAAATCGTTCAATGTTCCGGATGTACCGTCTCCTCTTGTCGTTGTTGCTGCTTCCTTCTTCTTCCGCATCATCTCGGCAATTGTTGGATTCGTTGCCCCAAGTACCGCAAACATTTCGTTGAAGCTGTTGGACTCCTCCTTTAGCTTGCAATTATCCTCCTTTAATGATTTGATCTCTTGTTCTGCGAGCTCCAACTTCTTGTCTCTAATGGGATCAGAAGCGTAAGACAAAATCGGACAATAGGGAACTCCCTCCTCATCGATCGGAATAGAACCCGTAAAAGCCATCTTCCCCTTTTTGGTACGAGGAGCAAGCTGTAAAATAATAAATTTAAAAAAAAAAAAATTAACTAAACTGTGTAAGTAATAAAATTATAATCAAAATTTTCTTGAAAAATGAGAATTTTCTTACTTGAGAGGCGATGCGGTTTATTTCCACCGGAGTTAACTCTAAGGGTGTACCATCAGGAGTAGGTTGCGATGTGATTTCTGCGACTCAAGCAGTCACATCACCGTGTAACTTCTCCACCCGTTGATCAACCCACGTCCCGTCTCCGCGTCTATGGGTCTTCTCCCAAAGCTCAGGCATTGTAGCAGGAGCTCCTTTGTCTTGTGCCTAAAAATTAAATTAGGTTAAATTGAACAAACTTATAATTTAACCTATGTTAATTTGAACAAACTTATAATTTTAATTTTATTAGAAGTAAAATTAATTTAAATGAAAGTTAACTTACGATCCGCCGTGCTTGTTCCTCAAATGATAATTGGCCCCAGACATGCTTAGACATCTCCACCCCGTCAACTTTTGTGCGACAGGCATTTGAGCATTTTTGGCTTGTAACTTTGGAATTGGGCAACTGCCAATACGCGACGAGACCATTCCAAACATCCGGATTAAACCAACGCGGCATACAATACTCCGGATCGGGATTTTCCTCCCGTTTTTTCTTCCATCGGCCAACCTGATCGGAGAGACGTTTCTTGCCTTTCTCCTCGAATTTCTCCTGGACTAGTGTGTTGATTTCATAGTCCCAATAGTATTTTTGCTACAAAAAATAAATAATAAATAAATTAATAAGGTTAATAAATCAAAATAAACATAATAACATTAAAAAATGGACGAATTCAATTACCGCGAAAGTCTTATAGCACCTACTCCTCGTCTCCCCGTCAACCTTTTTCCAACTCGGGTGAACCATTTTGAAGTCCCGCTCAATAATCTTCCTAATAGTCTTTCCAACGACACCTTTTGAGAACCTAATAAAATTCAAAATTATGTTAGAAAGACTTAATTGAAAAAATATTAATCAAATAATTAAAAAAATATTATTCAAATAATTAAAAAAAAAAATTATTACCATAAAGCTTTTCCTATAGGATTTGGCTCCAATCTCGTTAGTTTCTTTCGTGCGGGACTAACGAGAAACTCCTCTAGTGTCATTTGGTTGCACCGTTCAACTTCTTCGTGGCTAAGACCCTCGGCATTCTCCTCCTCATCATTGTCCTCGGCATCCTCGACATTGTCCTCGTCATTCTCGTGAAGTTGTGGAGGATGATGACCTGGTTGCGTCTCGGGAACAAAACTCGGGATAGTAGGAGAGGTTCTCGAACGTTGTTGATTAACTCCTTGCGGGAAAGGCGTATTTGAAGAATTTAGATAATTGGTGTAGGAGTTGTTTGCCATCTACAATTAAAAAGAAAATATTAGCAAAAATTCCAATGTAAAATTCTCGGATATTATAGTCCACAATGGACGAAGAATCGGTTGAATGGGTTGAGATCAAAAATAATATTCTCTCTAAATCACATTGTATTGCCTTCTTTTGGCCAGACACTATCACAAAAGTTTGCCTTACACGGTGATATTTTCATGTCGTTTTCTCTAGTATTAGCAAAACGAGATACCAACTCTATTACACAATAAAATTATCCTTAACCATTGATCACCAAGTCAAAACCATTATTAAAATCCGTTGTTAATCCGTTTTTCTGTCATCACAAAATGCATATATAAATCCGTTTTTTTTTTCATCAAACATGTAAAAATCCTAACATCAACATTATCGCCAACAAAAATCCTAAAATCCTGACATCAAAAATCCTAAAATCCTAACAAAAACCACCAACATCAGAAGCAAACATCATTATCGCGACTATAAACGACAAATCCAAGGAAAAATCGAATGAAATTTGGGTTCTAAATACCTTAATTAAGCCGATTTGAATCTCTCCCCACACGAGAGAGGAGACACACGAGACAGAGATGAGTAGAGAAGGAGACGAACCGAGTGAGAGACAGAAGCAGAGAAATTGGACAGGTCGACAGAATCCTCGAAGAAGAAGATCGAAGAACAGGCGATATAGAGAAGAAGAACGAGAGAGAGAGAGAGGCTGTTCTGCGACTGAGTGAAATTTTTTTTATAAATGGTTTTAAATCGTCGCAAACACGTCGCAAACCAAACGCAGATTACCCTAATTTTTTACCCAACCAGATTTTTTATAACTTTACTCGCAACTCCGTCGCAAACTAGGCGAAAATTAATGAAAATTTTTGTATTACCGCCACAAATCGTCGCAAATAAGACGCAGACAAAACGAAAATAATTAAAATTTTTTTGTTACCGCGACATTACGGTGCAAATCAGCCGCAAACGTACAAAATAAACAAAAAATCAATCATCAAATTTTTTAAAAATCTTTAAATTTAGTCACCATATAAAAATCAGTTATTCGTTTTACTCGCAAAAACCACGCAAAGTTTATAATTCACGCAAGTTAGACGCAAACTATTAGTATTTGCGACGGATTAGCGTGGTTTCGAAGCTTATAAGAAGCAAAAACGAAGCAAATTAGATATAGGGTAAATTTAGGGTTTAGGGTTTAGAGATCAATCATACCCTATAGCAAGCTAATTAAATAAGTGTTTTAATGTAAATCGATAGTTCAAGCTAAATTTAAAGCATATATATAAAGAATTCGAGAAATCGTAAAAAAAAATTCAATTGAATATAGTTTGTTGATATAGTTACATGTACATTCATTCATTAGTTGAACAATAGTGTTGTTGCAAAATTTTGTTATCAACAACGTTTGATCGAACAATATAAGGGCAATAATTACTAATGATTAATAAACACACGAGAAGGTATTATGAAACTAACAAGAATCACAACATTTTAGGGTATAGGGTTTGTAGTTTTGCCGCAAAGTAGTCGCAATTTTGTATCGGTTTTGCGTCGGTATTGATAATGCGACGCAAATTACTAGCAAATTTGCATCGGTTTTGCGTCGGTATGGATACTATGATGCAAATTAGTCGCAATTTTGCATCGGTTTTGCGTCGGTATTGATTTTACGCTGCAAATTAGTCGCAATGTTGCATCGGTTTTGCGTCGGTATTGATACTACGCATATATAAAACACACTTAACATTAATTATATAAAACATACTTAATTAACATTATTTATATATAAAACAAACTTAACATTATATATATATATATATATACTCGATCCACACATTACATAACACTCGTCTCTCAATTTTCTTCTTAATCGTCCACATCGTGCTCGGAAACGTATGTCTCTCCATTTTCGTCTTCTTCCTCATCATCAATTTCCTCGCATTCAGCAAACTCATCAGAATTCTCTTCACCTTCAGAATCCTCGAATATCACTTCAAGTCCCATATGTAGCGGGTCAATTCTGGTCAAATCATTGTTCGAATCGATTGGAATACAAACTTCTTCTGTCCTTTCAGGTTGCACAGGAGGTTGATCATCATCACCATCAGCTAAGCCCCCCCACAAGTCGGCCCCGTGGGTTAACTTTAATAACGGATAACCAATTCTGATCACGTCGGAGACGAGGACGAGGTTAAGGAATAAAAACTACTTTCTCAGCTTGAGATGCTAAAACGTATGGCTCGAACTTGGCGGTATAACTTTGGTGTCCTTGTACGTCCACAACTCCAAATTTGCTGGATCTCACTCCGACCCCGATCGTTGGATCAAACCAATCACAACGAAATAAGACACATTTAAGATTCAACATACCAGCATACTCAACTTCAACAATTTCTTTCAAGATACCATAGTAGTTGGTTTCGCCAGGGACATGGATACCATAATTTGCAGTTGCCCTTCGTTGTCCATGGGAAAATGTATGGAAAATGAATCCGCGTGTACAATACATCTTAGCGATTCTTATATCTGCGATAGGTCCCATCACGAACTCATGCACCCATAAAGGCCAACTTCGCCTCGAGTTCTTCATCACCTACAAAACCAAATTCATTTGATTATTAGCCTCAATGTAACATTACTTATATATAGGTATATGAAAAATATGCTTGGTTACCTTATCTCGCATCCATCCAGCAATATCACGTTCTACATATGATCTCACTTCTTCGTCGTTTAGACCCGAAAATGCATCACGTATTTGCTGTTCGAGCATCCTGTATACCACATATATAGTTATAATTATTTTATTTTATATGGATAAAAGAAGTTATTTTCAACTATATATACCTCTCATATCGTCGAAAGTAGTCACAGTTTAGCAAAATATATGTATGAGCTGCTTGACAATGCTTGTAATCACACCATTCTGTTGCCGTAACTTTGCCACCCATTCGGCCTATATCCGAGAAAACATCAGGTACACCCTCTAAAGGATATGTATGCCCAATTCCACCATCGTCGTAGCGTGTACGACCTGTTTTCTTGGTTTTCACGGTTTGACTGAAGTAGTAACTCGAGAAGTTAGATGTCTCCTCAGTCAAACTTCCAACCACAATTGATCCCTCAACCCTTGCGAGATTTTTTGCTTTCATCTTCAAATGTTTGAAGAACCTCTCGAACGGATACATCCATCGAAATTGGATAGGTCTAGCAAGATCTAACTCATGAGGTAAGTGGACAACCAAATGTTCCATCACATCAAAAAACGAAGGGGGAAATATCTTCTCTAAGTTGCAAATAATAGGTGCAATGTCTGAGTTTAACTTTAAGATATCGGTTTCCGTTAATGTTCGCGCACATAAGTCCCTGAAAAATGCTCCGATACCTGAAGTGACAATTCTCTTCGTTAATTAGTCAATTAAAGTAACAAATAAATATATATTTAAAAGTACCTGCTAGTGCCTCGTGTACGTGATTCGGTAGAAGCTCCTGCAATGCAAAAGGTAGTAGTCGTTGCATGAATACATGACAATCATGGCTCTTCATACCAGAAATTTTTTGTCCTTGCTCGACACACCTTGAGAACGTTGACACATATCCATCTGGGAACTTGACATCATCCTTAACCCATTTAAATAAAGCATTTTTTGCTTCAGATGACAGTCGGAAACTAGGAATCGGTGCCCTACCATCGCTTGTTATATGCAACTCAGGTCGTTCACATATAGCAGGAAGATCCAAACGTGATTTGACATTATCTTTTGTTTTACCCGGAACATTCCACAATGTGTGGATGATATTCTCAAAAACATTCTTCTCAACGTGCATGACATCCAAATGGTGTCTTAACAGATGATCTTTCCAGTAGGGCAGCTCCCAAAATATACTCTTCTTATGCCAGTTATGATACTGTCCATACCCACTAGGCATATTACCGGGGAGACTTTGCCAATTACCCCCAACTTTTGCAGTGAATTGGCCACCGTATTCATCTATCTGTGCTTCTAATTGTTCTCCTGAAAGATAAACCGGGGGGGGGGGGGTAACTTTCACGGTTTTATTTTTGGTGAACAACTTCCTGTTCTTTCTATAAGGATGACGTATTGGCAGAAAACGGCGATGGCAGTCGAACCAGCAAAATTTGCGTCCATTCGCTAATTGAAATGCATCAGTCTTATCTAGACAGTAGGGACATGATAATTTTTCATGAGTTGTCCATCCAGATAGCATCCCATACGCTGGAAAGTCGCTTATCGTCCACATAAGCACTGCTTTCATGTTGAAGTTCTGACGGTTTGATGAATCAAACGTTTGTACACCGATATGCCACAACTCTTGTAATTCGTGGATTAGAGGTTGCAGGAAGACATCGAGAGATCTTTTTGGATGCTTAGGCCCTGGTACCAGAACGTTGAGGAATAAAAATTCTCTATGCATGCACATATCCGGAGGTAAGTTATAAGGGGTTACTATGACTGGCCACAACGAGTATTGCCGACCACAACGAGTATTGAACGGTACCCTCGTGCGACCACCCGTTTCCTTATACCTTCGTTTCCCGCAAAAACGACATTTCTTCAACTTCGCATCATCTTTCCAGAAAATCATACAGTTATCAATGCAAACATCGATCATCTCCGACGGTAAACCAAGACTTGCTACCAGTCTCTGTATTTCATAGTAACTCCCCGCTGAGTTATTACCCTCCGGCAAATACTCATTAAACAATTCAGTCCATTTATCCATGCAGTTTTCACTAATGTTATGTTCGCTTTTAATTGTCATCATCCTAGATGCTAATGACAATTTTGAAAGACCTTCTCTACATCCCTCGTAGATAGGTTCATTAGCAGCGTCTAACATATCGTAAAACTTTTTAGCACTCGGGTTCGGTTCTTCAACCGTATTATCACTAAATGAGGCAGTAGTTTCATGAAATGCATCAGTAACCATATCATGAAACCTATTCCCATCACTATTACCATATCCATATTCATTATAATCTTGATGCTGATGTTGATAGTTATAATCATCATAACTACTAGCGCCATCTTGATTCCCATGATAACCCGTACTTGAACTACCAGGAATATTAACAACAAAATCCTCTCCATGCGAAAACCAAACATAGTAGTTAGGTAAAAACCCCCTCGTAAATAAATGCTTTCAAACAGTGTGTGTATCATGTTGATCATAGTTCTCGCATTTAACACAAGGACAAAAAATAAGTTGTTTACCATTGTCCTGCGCGAATGATTGGTTTGTCGCCTTGGTCAAAAACTGGTCAAGATCATCTCTAAATTCTTTCGTCACTTCACCGGTATTTGGATCTCGGTGGTTGTACATCCATGCCCGAATCGTGTATATCTCATGATGTGAAGACATGATCGTTGATCGATAATATTAAAAACTTTTTCAAGAAAAACAATTTTTAAAAAAAAATTGCATAAAATGTTGTCGTAATGTTTTTTTTTTTGGTGTCTCGCTTCTACTCTCCAACCCCTCGTTATTTATAGTGGATCAGAGTACTTTTGCTACTAATTTGTAACGCATTTGCGACAATAATTTGTAACGCATTTGCTACACAATGAAAATTTACGTGAGTTTTGCTTGTTATTTGCGACTATATTTTTAGCCGACAAACACATCCAAATTCATTGAAAACGTGTTGTACCAAATTTCGACGCAATACAGACGCAACCGAAGAAAATATCTAGATGACGCAAATTAGATGCTAAATTGCGTCAAATTTGCGTCTATAACCAAGATTTCACAGAAAAATATCTTTCAACGCAAACCCGTCGTAATGTTGCGGCGATTTTGCGTCTAAAAACATTAAAAATATCATTCACCTCAAAACCGTCGCAATATTGCTACACACTTGCGTCGATATATTAAAAAGACGCAAAAGAAACGCAAAATTGCGACTCTTTTTGCGACGAAAATAGTTCTCGCAAGTTTGCGTCTAATTGGCGTCTAACAATGCAAAAATGACGCAAATGAGACGCAAAGTTGCGAGGCCGAAAACTAGTCGCAAATTGTCCTCGCAAATGGGCCTGTTTTCTTGTAGTGGAAGATTGAATATGAAGAGATAGAAAATGGTTAGAAAATACCGCTATTTCAAGAGCGTGGCTCTGATACCACTTGATACGATCTCCCAAAGGAACGCACACTCTTGTAGGTATTGGAACGGATAGATCCTTGAATGAACAAGGCGTGAAGGGGAATGGCTTCGTCGAGAGTGATGATCGGCTCTCGGTAAACCTAATCCGAAGGCTAACCACCTAGGGATCGAAAGACTCTTCGGCTAACCACCTTGAAGTCAACGAGATCGCAAGGCTAACCACCTAGTGATCGGTTGTGATCAAAGAGCTAACCACCCTATGACCGGTTTGATTTCGTTGGCTAACCACCAAGAGATCGAAAGTTCACAAAAGAACAAGAGAGAAACTTCTTTTAGAAAAGATTGATAAAAAGTGAAGGATTATTCTCAAGGAGTTTACATTGTTTATATAGTGAGAAAATGAAAATGAAAAGTCCTAAATCGATGCATGGAAAATAACAAAACTAATTTAATTCATAAGACTAAGACCATTGAATCTTGACTAATAATAATGCATGGTGTGAACACCCTCTTGGCCTTCCATGTTCATGAATCTCCTTAGCATGCAAATTCCATGGAAATTATTCTTGATATGTTTCATGATGTTGGATCGTAAAGGGTAATTATAAGTGTTGCCTCGTTAAAACCTCTACTCGAAAAACTCATTGGGACAAAACCGAGTACAGGAAAAAGAGTACAACAACTTATACTTAACGTCCAACATCAAGAAAATATCGTAGCCGAAATTGAGGTAACGGCGTTGTGCATAAGTTAATCTTCTTCCTTGATCCGAACGTCTCTAAGTAACTCCTGAACAGCTCTGGGACGCATCTTTGTCTTGGACCGCGTAACGGGACCTTCGGTATGATCAAAGTTTCCTCGTCCAAAGCATGCTCTTCCATGATTATATCATCCCCCTCCTCTTGAAAAGGATTTGTCCTCAAATCGTCTTAATGTGCAACAAAAGGAATGATATCAGCAATATTGAAGCTAGAGCTAACGGAGTACTTACCTTGAGGATTAAGTCGATGAGAATGGTCTTTAATCTTCATCTTCTGGACTAGTTCATGGAGTTTATGTGAGCTGTCTCGGACATTCAAGCTTCTTGAAAGCTTGGTCTTGATGTTCCAAGGTGGTGCTCGAATTAGTCGGGCCATCTTAGACTTAATTTGATCCGAACAAGCTATGTAGATCCATGGTGGTGCTCGCGGGACTTGTAGATACGAGTTGTCTCTTGATTTGATGCAGACCAGGGGGTCATTGGTATGAGAAAAATCCTCAATAGCGTAGTATGGATGTTGTATAAGAGCTCCAGGTTGCCACACAAAGGTTTGGAGTGGCCCATATGCGCACAACTTCATAACTAGCGAGTTGCGGGTGTTCAGAATTTGAACGTCGTTTCTAGTCAGCTCCAAAATACTATGGGGTTGAACTAAGGCTTCATAGACTCCTTTCTGAGAGTAAATGGTGATGGAAGTCTCCTTTGAGTAGTAGTTGTCGATATTGGTCCTTGTATGACCTTCACAAGCCGCATATATCAATCTAGAACATTCAGGGCTTGTTGAGCGGTTTGTGTCTTGAGCATCTTTAAAAACAGTAGGGTTGTATTACGAACGTACACACCTCCTCTTTATAGCTTCGTGACTTAAGAACAGTATTAAAATTACCAAGACTAAGCAAATTAGCCTTTATTCTTCGTTTAGAATTATGATACTTATCTCGAGGGTGTGTCGGCTTTGTGATGCGTGAAACATCCGTGGTGTCGCCTTGCATTATCATGGATGCTATCACCTTACTCCAAGGTTGATGGTGTATGATTCCTCTCCATGGCAGTAGCTCATGAACTTTGAATAATTTTAAAGAATCTCCGAAAACAAAGTCTATATGTTCGGGTTTTTGTTGTTGGTGTTGATCGTAGACCACTATGGCTTTGGTTGTGGCTTTGTCTTGTTCAGTGGCGATCTCCATAGGCACTTGTTCCTTCTTGGCTTTGTCTCTCGATTTTTCTTCTTTCACCAAGTATGGATGAGATTCTAACCATCGAGACACAATCTCCACTGATCTCTGCTGCTTCTTGTGACGTTTGGAGTTTGAAAAATCATGGAAACGCTTTTGCCTATGTCTAGGCGGGACTCGCGGACTCCTTTGAACAACACGATGGTCGAATCCATGACTTACGGCCAAGTTGCCTCCTCGAGCTATGCCTTGGTTGGTTCTTTCGTTTCTTTCTCGTCTATTCGGCGTTCTAACACTAAAAGCGGCCATTTGACCTCTCATTTCGTTTAGCATCGCGGACATAGTATCCATCTTACGATTCATTTCGGCATCTCTTCTTCTCCTTGATCGTGAAGTACCGTCATTGCTTTCATCGGACATTTTTTTTTCCTCGCAAAAGAAACAAACACGTTAGTAAAATAATCCTCACAAGTGTTCACTCAAGTGTTTCGCACAACTCTCACAATATCCTCACACACACAAGAAGTTCTCCTCGGTTCTTAAGGAACTAAATCGAAACAAATCGATGGTAGCTTTAAAAACCAAATCGTCAAACTAAAGATAGATAGTGAAGAAATACGAACCAATATATATATAATTTTTTTTTTTTTATACTTGTCTTTTCGTTTTTTTTTTATCATTGGTTTTGATACAAAAGATAGAAAGAAAAGAAGGAAGATTGAATATGAAGAGATAGAAAATGGTTAGAAAATACCGCTATTTCAAGAGCGTGGCTCTGATACCACTTGATACGATCTCCCAAAGGAACGCACACTCTTGTAGGTATTAGAACGGATAGATCCTTGAATGAAAAAGGCGTGAAGGGGAATGGCTTCGTCGAGAGTGATGATCGGCTCTCGGTAAACCTAATCCGAAGGCTAACCACCTAGGGATCGAAAGACTCTTCGGCTAACCACCTTGAAGTCGACGAGATTCCAAGGCTAACCACCTAGTGATCGGTTGTGATCAAAGAGCTAACCACCCTATGACCGGTTTGATTTCGTTGGCTAACCACCAAGAGATCGAAAGTTCACAAAAGAACAAGAGAGAAACTTCTTTTAGAAAAGATTGATAAAAAGTGAATGATTATTTTCAAGGAGTTTACATGGTTTATATAGTGAGAAAATGAAGATGAAAAGTCCTAAATCGATGCATGGAAAATAAAAAAACTAATTTAATTCATAAGACTAAGACCATTGAATCTTGACTAATAATAATGCATGGTGTGAACACCCTCTTGGCCTTCCATGTTCATGAATCTCCTTAGCATGCAAATTCCATGCAAATTATTCTTGATATGTTTCATGATGTTGGATCGTAAAGGGTAAGTATAAGTGTTGCCTCGTTAAAACCTCTACTCGAAAAACCCATTGGGACAAAACCGAGTACAACAAAAAGAGTACAACAACTTATACTTAACGTCCAACCTCAAGAAAATATCGTAGCCGAAATTGAGGTAACGGCGTTGTGCATGAGTTAATCTATTTCCTTGATCCGAACTTCTCTAAGTAACTCCTGAACAGCTCTGGGAAACATCCTTGTCTTGGACCACGTAAAGGGATCTTCGGGTATGATCAAAGTTTCCTCGTCCAAAGCATGCTCGTCCATGATCATATCACAGGCTTAAGCTCACCACAACCAATCATCCGCGGCCATACCGACTTAGATGGCTAGACGATAAGGTGGAGTTGAAGATCGGTGAGAAAGTCCTAGTACCATTTAGAATCGGCAATTATGCGGACAAGGTACTTTACGACATGGTCCCGATGCAAGTCGGCCACTTTCTCCTTGGCCGACCGTGGCAGTTCGACAAAGAAACTCTTCATAATGGCCGCACCAACTTCTACAGTTTTGCGCATAACGGCAAGAAACACAACCTTGCCCCGCTCACCCCGTCCGAAGTTCATGAACTCCTACTGGCCATAGACAAAGGCGCACAGGCCAATAAGCTAGGTCGTACCAACCTGTTTATTACCCCTGGTCAAGTCCTTAAATCATTAAACGCACAAACGCAGGTGCTACTAATGATCTATAAGGAAGGTTATTTTGCAGAACCCAACGCGACCAACCATCCCGAAGGTGTCCAACGGTTGCTGGACCATTTTCGAGACTTCTTTCCCGAAGAAATACCAGCCGGCCTGTCCCCAACCCGAGGGATTGAACACCAAATTGATCTGAACCCCGGCGCTCCCTTACCGAATCGATCGGCTTACCGCATCAACCCGGAGGAAGCTAAGGAGCTAGAACGGCAAGTTCAGGAGTTGATGAAGCAAGGTTACATCTGAGAGAGCCTCAGTGTAATATTCGTACTCTATCGGGCTTGCGTGAGAGAGTTCGTGTGTCGCGAGTCCGAGAGTGTTTCTGCGAGTTTCTGTCGAGTGCTCGTGGGTTCGGCTGGGTGTCGCGTGAAGTGTTCGTGGTGTCGCGAGTGCTGTTGGGAGAATTCGCGAGTCATCGTTTGTCGACTCGTTAGGATCCGAGTAAGTCTCGAGACCCCTTGTGGTTTCACCGTTCGATTACCCTTGTGTGGCCATAACATGTGTTTCTCATGTTGTTTGGGGTTCAGATCAGTTGGTGTCGCCAAGGGTTGCGAGTGATCGCGTTAGAATCCGAGAAGTTCGCGGGAGTTGCGAATGATTCTCCAGGAGATCGGGTGGGTTTTTCGTCAGGTTGCGTGTTTGATAGTTTTGGGTAAGAATCATTTACCCCTGGTGTTTTCTATCGATAGTTACCCTTGTGTTTGGTTCTAATGTGTGGTTTGGTTCGGTCTGGGTAGGGATTGTCAGTGCGGTTGTACGGGGGTAACGTTCGGGTGGATCGTGACCGATAGTGCGGGTAGATCCTGTGATTTTCTTCAACCAATTCGTTTGTTAAGGTGAGTGCGTGACTGTAGCTATTGTCTAGGGTTGTTTGTATGTTGGCTCGTGAAGCAATGTTTGTTGTTTGGTTCGGTTTGGCAGATACACTTTGGTGTATAGGTATACTTATGTATACGGCAGATACACTTCGGTGTATAGATATACTTTGGTATACGGTTTGATGATGGTGTGCACACAATTATATCATGTTTGGTGTCTGATCAACACGCTTTGTATGAACGAAAGTTCAAGTTTGGTTTATGATATGTTTGTTCGTTTTTTTACGATGATTCTTGATATTAGCTGGTGAGACGGGACGACCGCTCTCACTAAGCAATTTGTTTGCTTATGCGTCCTTTCATGGTTGCAGGTGATAAAAGTGGCTAAGGAGCTCGTGAGGCAAGCTGGAACGGAAGGGATGGATTTAGGCTGGGTTCATGTTACGGTTGTTGCATTCATTAGACTTGTGGTTTGGTTTGGTTGAATTCGTACGTTAAGTTGGTTATGGAATTTGTTTGCTAGTTTGTTTAAGGAACCGTATTATTGTCGAACCTTGTTTGAATTGGAATTGGATTTAATCGTTGGAATTTTATTGAGTTGAATCGTTAGGAGGATCGATATTTATGCATGTTTGAACGCGCTTAATTTGTTAGTCTTCCGCTGAACTGAATTAGAATTGAATTAAAATTGAAATTGATATTTAGTTGAATTTGGCTAAGTAAAATGGAAACCAAAATTTGACTAAGTATAAATAAGATCGCATGGTTCGCTAATTCCCATACCGTAGGTAGGATATCGGGGTTGGGGCATTACACTCAGCCCCTGCGCGGTACCAGTCGTTTTGGTGCCCAAGAAGAACGGATCCTGGCGGATTTGCGTGGACTGCTGTGCCATCAACAACATCACTATCAAGTATCGGCATCTAATACCGCGACTCGACGAAATGTTGGACGAACTCAGTGGAGCCACGATCTTCTCCAAGATCGACCTAAAGAGTGGCTACCACCAAGTCCGAGTAAAGGAAGACGACTAGTGGAAGACCGCCTTCAAGACCAAGCGTGGTCTCTACGAGTGGCTTGTCATGCCATTCGGCCTCACCAACGCACCGAGCATTTTCATGAGGCTCATGAACCATGTGCTAAGGGCATACATCTGTAAGTTTGTCGTTGTTTATTTCGATGAGATTCTGGTTTATAGCACTAGTTTGAAAGAACACTTAACACATCTTGAGAGGGTTATGGAATCCTTACGGTCAGAGCATCTCTATGCTAACATCAAGAAGTGTGTTTTCTGCACTAATCAGTTGGTCTTTTTAGGTTTTGTTGTAAGTTCACAGGGCTTAAAAGTGGATGAGGAGAAAATAAAGGCCATCCAAGACTGGCCAACCCCCATGACCATCGGTCAAGTCCGAAGCTTTCACGGCATAGCCAGTTTTTACTGGTGGTTCGTCAAAGACTTCAGCACGATCGCAGCTCCCTTAACCTCGGTGATCAAGAAGGACATTACCTTCTCATGGGGCCCGAGCCAAGACGCAGCCTTCCAGAAGCTCAAAGACAGCCTCACCACAGCACCTATTCTTGTTTTGCCTAACTTTGACAAAAGTTTTGAGGTTGAATGTGATGTCTCAGGTACGGGCATTGGAGCGATCCTAACGCAAGGAGAAGAGCCAGTTGCTTTCTTCAGTGAGAAACTCAACAGAGCCACCCTCAACTATCCCACCTACGTCAAGGAGCTGTACGCCTTGGTGAGATCATTGGAGACGTGGCAACACTACCTGCTCAGCAAGGAGTTTATGATCCACACTAACCACGAGACCCTCAAGTACCTCCGCGGCCAGACCAACCTCAAGAAGCGGCACGCCAGATTGCTTGACTTCCTGGAGACGTTTTCGTACGTCATTAAGTACAAAAAGGCAAAGAGAACATCGTGGCCGATGCGTTATCCAGAAAACACGCACTGATCATGACCATGGAGGCCAAGATCATGGGGTTTGATCACCTCAAGGGCCTTTACGCGAACGACCCAGACTTCGGGGAGCTTTACCAGCAGTGCACCAAAGGCGCCCATGGCCTCTACTATCAACATGGAGGCTTTCTTTTCAAGGGCAGACGAGTGTGCATTCCCCAAAGCTCGATGCGAGGCGGCCTAATGGGACACTTTGGAGTAGGTAAGACCCGATGCATCCTCGAGGAGCATTTCTATTGGCCACACCAGAAGCAAGACGTGGAACGGTTTTGCAGCAAGTACACAACCTACCTTAGTGCCAAATCCAGGTCACATCCTCACGGTCTTTTTAATCCTTTACATATTCTTGATATGCTGTGGGTCGACCTTTCTATGGAATTTGTTGTAGGACTGCCCAGATCAGTCACAAAGATGCAATCTTCGTGGTGGTTGATTGGTTCAGCAAGATGGTGAATTTTATTCCGGGTATCAAAACGAATGACGCCACCCAGATCGCTGACCTATTCTTCAAAGAGGTAGTACGACTACACGGACTGCTTCGAACCATCGTGTCCGACCGCGACCCTAAGTTCCTCGGACACTTTTGGAGGACATTGTGGAGAAAATTTGGAACTAAGCTGCTCTTCTCCACCTCCAGCCACCCGTAGACCGAGGCCACGAACCGAACACTCGGCACCCTCCTACGGGCCATAGTCGGTAACAACTTAGGCAATTGGTTAGATTGCCTCCCCTTGGTTGAGTTTGCTTATAACCGTGTTAAGCACTCTACTACTAACCTATCTCCATTCGAGATTGTATATGGGTTTAAGCCGCAGACTCTCTTAGACTTGGCGCCTATACCGCTACCGCGTAACGACCAGATCAACCAGATCAGAGTAGCCAAGGCCGAACTGTTCAAGAAGTTATATCAGAAGGCCAAGGAAAATATGGAGAAAAGGAACACAAAGACGAAGAAACAACTTGACCAGAACTGGAGGGAACTTAACCTCGAGCCGGGAGACTACGTATGGATACACATGCGGGAGGACCGATTTCCGAATATGAAGAAGAATAAGCTGTCACCCTGAGGCATTGGACCGTACCAAGTCATCCACAAGATGAATGACAATGCCACGAGCTGGACCTCCGAGGTGAGTTCAATATCTCACCAAATTTTAACGTGGCTGACCTTGTGCGGTATGAAGCAGATGAAACAGTTTTGAGGTCAGAACCTTCTCAAAGGGGAGAGGATGTTGCAACTCTCAAAAGCACCCGCACCTGCTACCGCAGCTATTCCCACCATGCGATCAAGGCCGATCACGCGATCCGACAAACAGACCCTTCAAGAGAACATCAATGAGGCCGTAGAGGTTTTACTAAGCCAACTTGGGATGGATGTAGCGTCCCAGCCGAACAAGAAAGACCATTTTCCAGAGTCGGCCCACAACTGGCCTGATCAAAACAATCGTGACCAAGACCGGACCGGCCCTAATAATCAAGACCAAGGCCTAGGTCGAACTAGACCCACCGAAGGAGAGGATCAACCCGACCGGATCCTCTCATATTACGCGGATCAAGGGCAATAGATACTTACCATATTCGGCATCACGCACTTAAAGGCTAATGCGATACGATCAACGGTCTGACCCAGCTAAGGTAAGTTTTTAAATTCCAATTCATTTAATTTAAAACTAACGACTCTTTTCTCTTTGTTTTTGTTTCGCGATTTGTTTCATTTCCCTTTTTAGAGTAAGGCATTTGTTTGCCAAAATCTTTTCATAATTACTTAGATGTCGCATTAATGTAATTTGATTCCAAGACCCCTCGAAGGGCAAAGCTGTTCGGACACTATATAAGTCCCCTCACAGTCGTGTATTTGAGCACCCAAGAATTAATAAAGAACAAGCATTCTTCTTAAAGAATACCCCTTCGCAACTAAGAAATCCGGTTGATTTCTTCGTTGTCTCAATCAGTATCGAGTTGATTCCATCTGACTCGTGGTGACCATCGATCCATCTCGCATCCGCTCGATCCTTTCTTGCCCGAGTCGCACGTGCCGTACGGCAGGCTATTGGATCCATCATTTTTCTTCGTTCCAGCATCCCTGATCTATCGGGTTAAGGTCACGAGCCGTACGACCTGATTTAATCCATCATCGTCCACCCGTAACCATTCGAGACCGCGGCAGTAATCACCTCAGACCAGTTGGCCACTTCACCGCGGCCAACCTCTGCGGTAATCTTACTGAGGCTGCCAAGGTTGCAACACTACCCATGACTTGGAATTGGCTGCGGTGATTTTTGCTCTAAAGATTTGGAGATCTTATCTTTATGGGGGAAAGGTGTAGGTGTTTACAGACCATAAGAGTCTGAGGTACTTCTTTACTCAGCCAGAGCTGAACTAGAGACAGGCGCTAGATGGAGTTGGTAGCAGATTACGATCTGCAGATTGGGTACCATCCAGATAAGGCTAATCTGGTTGTAGACGCGTTGAGTAGAAAGAGGGTTACTTCGGCTTAAGAGTGGGATTTAGAGGCTTTGGTGAGCGAGATTAGCACGTTGAGGTTATATGTTATCTCACAGGAGCCGTTGGGGTTAGAGGCAGCTAACCAGGCAGATTTGCTGAGCAAGATTCGAGTAGCTCAAGAGAAGAATCAGGGATTGATTGATGCTTCTAAGGTTACAGGTTCTGAGTATCAGGTCTCTGCGAACGGGACGATACTTGTGAACAGGCGGGTTTGTGTACCTGACGATGAGGATCTGAGGCAGGAGATCCTGAGAGAGGCTCATTCGAGCATTTAGTCTATTCATCCGGGGGCGACCAAGATGTTTCGGGATCTGAAGCGGTATTATCATTGGGTAGGGATAAAGAGGGATGTTGCTAACTGGTTTACAGCGTGCAACGTATGCCAGTTAGTGAAGGCTGAGCATCAGATTCTGAGCGGGTTATTTCAGAGTTTACCCATTCCAGAGTGGAAGTGGGACATGATTACCATGGACTTTGTGACAGGGCTGCTGGTTTCACGGACATATGATGCTATTTTGGTGATTGGGATCGTCTGACTAAGTCAGCACATTTTCTTGCCATGAAGAAGATCGATGGAGCACCAGTGTTGGCTAAGAAGTATATGCGGGAGAGAGTGAGGCTGCACGGGGTGCTAGCGAGTATCGTGTCAGACTGGGATCCGAGGTTTACCTCAGAGTTCTGAGGGCATTCCAGGCTACGATGGGCACTAAGGTGCATTTAAGCGCAGCTTATCTTCCTCAGACGTATGGGTAGTCTGAGAGGACGATTCAGACCATTGAGGATTTGCTAAGGATGTGTGTGCTGGATTACGGTGGTCATTGGGCGGATCACTTGAACCTGGTAGAGTTTGCGTTTAACAATAGCTACCAGGCGAGTATTGGGATGGTTCCATATGAGGCTCTGGATGGGAGGCCATGTCGTACACCATTATGCAGGACTCAAGTGGGGGAGAGAAGCATGTTTGGTGCAGAGTTTGTTCAGGAGACGACAGAGAAGATCCATGTCTTGAGGCTGAACATGAGGGAGGCTCAGGATCAGGAGAAGAGTTATGCCGATAAGAGGAGGAAAGAGTTAGAGTTTGAGCTGGGAGATCTGGTGTATCTCAAGGCAGCGATATTGAGGGGTCCTAACAGATCCATTTCAGAGAATAAGCTAAGTCCGAGATTTAAGGGTCCGTTCATGGTTGTGGAACGGGTGGGACCAGTAGCTTATCGGTTGGAGTTACCTCAGAGTATGAAGGCTTTTCATAAAGTCTTTCATGTGTCGATGCTGCGGAAGTGTCCACATGAGTCTGAGGAGTTGTTGGCTAGGATCCCGGAGGATCTTCAGCGTAACATGACATTGGAGGCGAGTCCTGTGAGGATTCTCAAGAGGAGAGTCAAGGTTCTGCACTGGAAGAGGATACCGTTGGTGAGAGTCGTGTAGGACTGTGACGGTGTCCAGGAGGAGACTTGAGAACCAGAAGCGAAGATGAAGGCAAAGTTCTCGAAGTTGTTCGAGAAGCAAGTGGAGGCTTGCTTGTTTTTTTTTCTGGTTTTCAGTGTCTGTGATAGCATGTGACTATGCATTATTGATGTATTTTTCGTTTGGGATGTAACGATTATACATTTTTGGTGATTTAATAAGATGGTTTTTCTTATTAAATGTGTTTATAAGATGCGAGTTCTTATAGTATGACTGGTGGGGTCATATGGTATGATGACTGGTGGGGTCATGTGTTATGATGACTGGTGGGGTCATGTGTTATGATGACTGGTGGGATCATGTGTTATGATGAGTGGTGGGTCATGGGTTATGATGACTGGTGGGGTCATGTGTTATGATGATTGGTGGGGTCATGTGTTATGTGATGACTAGGAATGGAAGTTCTATGTGAGTTAAAGCTTGTCCATGTTCTAGGAGGAGTATCTAGGAATGGAAGTTCTCTAGATGGCGCTGGGGAATAGAGGTTTTATGTAAGTTAGAACCTGTCTATTTCCTAGGGGGAGTCTTGAAAAGGGGTTTTATGTGAGTTAGAACTTGTATTTTCCAGGGACTTTGATGGAAACACCTAGTGGGGGTTGTTTCGGATGACCTAGTGATTGGTCATGGATGAGATGAAGTTTCGGGATAGGGAATCGTTATGTCCCATATTTTACCTATATTACTATCTATTTTACTATATTTTCTATGCATTTATCTTTGGTTTTATACCTTTAAAGGTAGTTTTTCTCGTATTTGTAGTTTTAGAGTCTTAACAGGGAAATCAAGGAATAAGGAGAAAAGAGCCAAAATAGGTGTAAACCAAGCCACATCAACTTTCATAAGCCAAAGACACCATCAAGAACCAAGAATTCACAAGAAACAACATTCTACCAAATTGGACACAACGTATACGCCAGAAGTTCAGCAGTGAACGGAGGATTAAATTGATTTGGAATTGAATCAGCTTTACAATGAAGTTAGATTTATAATGAAGTTTGAATCATCTCAATTGGAGCTGTGAACAGGACGATACACTAGATTTACCAAAGACACATCAAGCTGCCTCAAAAACGAAGCAAGTGCAGAATCGACCCAAACATCGGGCCGCCTCGTGGACCGATATTCCAGGCTGATGCCAGCACAAATCAAGCCACTTTGGACCCAATACCGGTCGTGTCTTTGGGCCGACACTCCCAACCGACCTTGGGAGAGTTTTGACGTAAAAAGACTGATTTGTCCTAAAGAAGACCCTAAGCCTATATATACTTGTTTTTAGCCTTTGGTTCGGGATATTCCAAAATATTAAGAGTAGTTTTATCCTATAGGAGCAGCCACCACGAGTTCTCATGGTGTTCTTCATTAGATTTGGATTTTAGAGCAATCCGGTGGATGATCTCGCTTTGTACCTCGATATAGAAAAGAATCCTCTTACCCTTACTCTTTAATTCAAGTTTATCTATCATGAATTCATCATCTATCTCTGGTTTTTCGTGCATCAAGTCCGAGTAATTCACTTGTTAGGTTTTAGATTTTCAATGAGTTTCATAATTCGATAATTGATTGATGATTGTTTAGGGAATACATTAGAGTCTTCATCTTTACTTATACTCAATGCATGATTACTTTACCACGCATTTAGTGATCTGATCTTAGGTTTATATACTTTCCAAAAGCTTGTTATATTGCCTGAACTAGTATTTGATGAGCTAAACGCCTTAACAATTTATAAGGTTAGTTAAGGAGTGCGGTGAACTTTATCAAACTTGAACTTTAATGCATGCTTTCACCTTGTAATAACCTGCGACAGTTGAGTATATTAGGGTTCTAAAACGTAGATGGTTAGTTACGTCACAAAAGTGGGATGATCTTACATCAGTGCTTTGTGTTCTAGACGGTTCATAATTCATAAGTCCCTAAAATCAATCAATCTTTATTGTTGCATGATTCTCTACGAAATACCTAAGTTCTAACGCTTTTCTCTTATTGATTTTCATTACAATTTATACTCGTTGCTTACTTTCTTTTTCAATCACAAAAAATGATAAAAATATCTTGTTTTAGCTTAGTTTTATTCATTACAATTTGAAGTGTGGTTAAAAAGTCCTTGTGGATACGATCCCTTATCTATACTAACCGTGATTGTTGTGCACTTGTAGGTAGTTAGTTGAGAGGTAAAGCTCGACACACATCAAGTTTTTGGCGCCGTTGCCGGGGACTTCGAAGAACATCACCTTCGAATTTTTGACTAATCCATCTCGAGAATGACATCGTACAACTCCACCGGACTAATGATCAAATATGCTTGCATCAACTCTCCCGTCACCAGAACATCCACACCACGAGCCCGCCTGAAAGTAGCTAACGACTTGCCACTCGCAACCTTAACTACTCCCAGCTGCTCTCTAGAATTGCTCCGGATACCGTTGCCCTCTGTACACTCTGGAGTAATAAAGCTATTCATAGCTACAGAATAAAATAACACGTGGGACTCACATCCGCCCACTACTAAGATCCCTGCACAAATCTCATGTGCTTAAGAACCCTAACACTCTAGCACAGACTCACAATTTCCAAAACAGACTAAATTCAAACACCACAAGAATTTAAAAGGTCAAATCTCATGTGCTTAAGAACCCTAACACTCTGGCTCTAGGACCACCCGCCTCCGTCGAAGTGAAAACCCACGGTGCCGCTGCAATCTGAGCCAACGGCTGCACTACTGCCATTGCGATCTGTTGCAACCTCGGACACTTACGCTTGATATGCCCCAGTTCTCTGCAGTGAAAGCACACCAGCGTATCCCGGGCCTCGACCCGCGTATCCCGAGCCCCAGGCCTCTTCGGACAACTCGCCACCTGATGATTCATGCTCCCACACCCAAAGTAACCCAAACAACCCTGATTGGCCCCTGAAGTGCTCTCCCACTTCCTCTTCTGTCCCTCTGCAAGCTTGCCGCCCCTGCTCGGACCCACCTGCTGCTGCAACTTCCTCTGCTGCTGAACTGGTGGACTAACCACCACAGCTTTCTCCCTGAGGTCCTCCTCAATCGCAGCAGCCGTCTTCACCAGCTCCGCCCTCGTGGTGAACATGCTCGCTCTACAGCCAGTCTCCTCAGAAACCTCTTCACCTGGGCCTGCTCGCCCTCCATGCCTCTAGTAACATTCACCAGAAACCGACTAAACTCCGCGTCGAACTCCCTCACTGACCGGTCTCCATGAGTCAACTCCAGAAACCTCAGCTCCAACCGATCCACTGCCTCATGCGGGAAATACTTGGCATTAAACTCAGCCAAAAAATCCTCCCAAGCTATCTCGGCTTGCGCCCTCCTGGCCTCCACACCTCTCCACTAAAGATGTGCTTCACCCTTCGGGTAATGCACTGCCAGATCAACCCTGTATCCCTCTGGACACCTGATAGAGCGAAAGTTATGCTCTAGCCTCAGCCGCCACTCATCGGCCTCCTCAGGCTTGGTACCACCCGAGAAAAACCCGGTGCCAATCCTCTGCATTTGCTCAATCATCCTAAGGTAGGATGGAAGCTCCTCCGCAACCGCCATAACCGGGTGCACACCAGCCACTCCCGGTTGAACCCCAGTCACACCTGGCTGAACACCAGCCACTCCTGGCTGCAATCTCAGAGCCTGATCCGGAGCCAGCACCCCACCTGGTAACCGCTCCAGAATCATCTGCAGTAAACCCGCCAAGCGGTCATCTCGATCCTGAGCAATGCCTGCGGCAGCACCCCCACCTGGCCCCACCGCACCACCAGCTACACCGGAACCCACACCAGCCCCTCTACCCCTCACGCTGGTACCCGTAGCGGCCACACCCACGGACCCCTACTGAGATGCCTACGAGTCAACCACCTACTTTTGCGTGGTCTTCTGGGCCACACTCGCGGCATCAGACTCCTCCCCGAGTCTCCACCCGCGTCCACACCCACCACGACCACCTCGGCCTCCACGACGTCTTTCTTTAGTCACTCTAGCCATCACTCTGCACTACCCAGTAGAAACTAAGTACTAGAAAAGAAGCAGAAAGTCAAACATACATACCATGGAATCTCATTGAAGGCTCGGAGAAGATGATCTAGGATTCTAAAGCCACACAACAATCAATTGACTAAATCACATAACCAATAAGGGCTCTGATACCAAAATGAAACAACCCAACCCGTAAAATTTAAAAATTTCCCCTTTCGGATTATTATTATCACAAATAATAATCCTCAACGGGTCATTACAAACAATGCAGAACAATAAACAGTTAACAATCACACCAATTCAATAAATCCCATACTTTATTAAATTCTAAACCAGAACAAATCAATAACCAATTAATTCCATTAAATTCCAATAACAATAACAGGGTTCCAGAATCACTAACAACCTAGCAATTCTAATAATACAGCCACCCAACCGAGACACTAGATCATCTCCTTTTCCCGGCCATGATTCCACGATCACACCTTATCTTTAGCTGCATCACATTGCAGAAAGAGATGCGTGAGTATTATCACAAATACTAGGTTATACACACAGGCATGAGAATCAATAAAAATTCCAGGGTGAACACACAACACACGAACAAAACACACAAGTCTGCCTCGAACAAACATGCGTCGATCGACACAACCATCAGGTGTCGATCGATGCCTTGACCAGCGTTGATCGACAAAACCTCTAGGTGTCGATCGATGCATCAGCTAGTGTGTCGATCGACACACAACCTTGGTGTCGATCGATGTATTGTCTCGTGTGCCGATTGATGCAGAGCAACTGCGTCGATCGACGCAACATCACATATGCCAGGATCGAACCTATCCTCTCATGGATCGATCTTGGATCATAATTCATCGATCTTTGCACGCAATCAAAAGGAAATTCACACAGAAACAACACACAATTTGCATCCGATATAATGCATTTTTGGCCCATTCTAACCTTTGTTTTGTAGGCTTTTATCGAGTCTTTCATTCTCTTTTGAGTCATTCTAGGTTTAAAAGTGGCTGGAATGGAGGATTGGAACTTGCAATTGGTTTTGGCGAAAAAGGAGGAAATCTGGATTCTTATGAAGATTCTGAAGATAAGGACCACCCGCTCCAGCAGAGGGAGCACCTGCTCCGCAGAAGATCCAGTTTTGGAAATTTTCATTAAACCTAATTTCGCCACCTAGGGTTTTCCTAATCAATCCCAGCCACTCCAGACCCCTTTATAACATATTTTTCGAACCCTTTTCAAGAGGAGGCATAAAAGAACATAGAGAAACAAAGAGAACACGTGAGAGAGAGATTTGATACATGGTTTTGAGTTTTTGTGAGATTTGAAGATTGTCTTCCATCCTTTGGAGAAGATTTCTAAACTCTTTACTTCTTTTATTCTTTTATCCATGAATTTTCTTATCTCACTTGTTGTGTTTCAATCCATCATGATTGAGTAGTTCTCAAAGTTAGGTTAAGGGTTCGATGGGATTAGGGATTCGCGAACTAAGCATAGATAGGATTTGAAATATATTTGATATCTCCATCTATTGTTGTTCTTAATGCCTAGACTAGCTTAATTATCTAGCCTTTGATTTTAGGTTTAATTTACTCATCAAAACTGTTGTGAATTGCTTGAAATAACATAGATGGGCGATTTGTCCTTAGTCAACGACTGTTGAAGTTAAGGCGAGTTGTGAACAAATCGATCCTATCCTCTTTAATGTTCATCATTCTTTGTAATCTCAAACAACAGTTTAGGGTGTTAGATTGATTGATGAAGTGGTTGATGCCACGACAGTAAATCCTCTTATTTTTATGTTTGAGTTCTAGATTGGTTCTTAATTGATATCTTGAATAATTGCTTGGATCTAGATGACCTAATCCCTAAGATATCTTCCCTTGACCTAACGTTTCTTTAATATTTGCTTAAACAAAATTTACTTTAATTGTTTGATTAATTGTGATAACTTACACCCACTTGATTGCTTAGCTGAAATTGTATCCCATAAGATTATAGTGTATTGCTGGTCCCTTTGAATGAACCTCACTATTCTACATCGAACTTTTGTTTCTAGGTTTAACTCATAAACCGGGTAAAACCCTTTCATCAAATTGGCGCCGTTGCCGGGGACCAACTCAATACCTCTAATTTTCATATACGATTTCAGACTAAGTACTAACTCGTTCTTTGTGTTTTTCTTGCGTGTGTTTCAGGTGCATGAACTCGAGGACAACAAGGAGAAATTGCGAAATTCCCCTTGTGATTTTGAGTAACACAGAACTCGCAAGATTAGAACAAGAAAATAGACGAACAAGGCCTAATCTCGTCGACATGGGCGAACAAGGCAATGATGGTATGGCGGCTGAGTTGCTACGGTTGCAAGAGCAGATGGCTCAGATGCAGCAGCAACATGCCTGGGAACAACAGCAGCAATGCGCGCGTGAGCAGCAGCATGCCATTGGGGATATGGACAATCCCCATGCTTTTTATCGGAATCGAGCTGCTATTGTTCCACCTGCTGTTGAGAGGCAAGATTATGAGATAAAGCCTCAGATGATATTGCTGGTCAAGCAGCACTAGTTCCATGGACTGCCTGCGGAAATTCCAATGGACCATATAAAAACCTTCGAGGAGATCTGCTCCACGACGAGTTCTAATGGGACGAACCCGGATTTCTTGAAGTGCAAGCTTTTCCCTTTCTCACTCGCGGACAAAGCTTCCCGTTGGCTCAAGTCTCTACCATCTGGATCCATCACGACTTGGGCACAATGTAGAGCAGCGTTCTTGGACCACTTCTACACCAAAACCAAGACCGCGAGCCTGAGGAACAAGATCTCCTCTTTCCAGCAACATTCAGGAGAGTCCTTTTGTGAGACATGGGAACGGTTCAAAGAGTACAAGAGAGAGTGTCCACACCATGGGTTTACCAATGAGAACTTGCTGGGTATCTTCTATGATGGTGTTGATTGGGATTACAGGAATGCTTTGAATGCTGCGAGAGATGGTAATTTTAGGACTAAGACCAGAGAAGGTGCGTATAAGCTCATTAAGAACTTGGCTGTGAGTTCTAGCAACAAGTCGCAGGAGTATGATAGGACCACGAAATCTAGTGAAATGGATTCCCAAAAGATTGAGGACCTTACTGCTAAGGTCAACTTGTTGCTCAAAGGGAACCAAAGGACGGTTCACTTTGTAGATGAGAATGGTGAACCATTTTCTGAGTAACCCAAAAGGAGTCACCCAGAACTATAGGAGTAACCCAAACGAAGGTCAGAATCAGTTTCAAGGGGAAGTTCAACAGAAACCACAATTTTCTAAGTTTCAGGCTCCTGCAAGCTTTGGAAGTACTTCTCAGGATGAACTCAAGGTTATGATGCAACAACTTTTACTGAATCAACAAAAGTCTTCCAACTAGATCAGTGTCAAGGTGGATAGTATGTACAACGATATCAATGGTAGATTTGAAGCTCTTTCCACTCATGTGAAGAAGTTAGACGCTCAGGTAGCTCAGATCTCGGCATCCGTTAAACGACCACCAGGGACTCTTCCAGGAAAAGTTGAAACAAATCCCAGAGAACACTGCAATGTGATATTAATTCAGAGTAAGGTGGAAACTGTCTCAGCATCGCTTACACTAGAGAAAGCAGAAGAAGTTGTCGAATCACTACCATATACCCCTAGGATCCCATTACCTCAAAGACTGAAATATGAGATTGGTGAAAAGAAGCTGGCTGAGTTTAATAAGATGGTGAGTAAGCTTCCTCCTGATATCTCTTTTGAAGAGGCATTTAGAGTTGATCCTGCATATCGTGAGTTCTCCAAGGATACCAAGAAGAGTCTCACAGTAGTCAAGACTCTCTTTGCTAAAGCAAGGAATACATCATCTCCAATGAAGTAGTTACCAAAGCTAGAAGACCCTTCGATGTTTGTTGTTCCATGCTCCATTGCAGTAGTTGAATTTAAAGAATCTCTCTGCGATTCTGGGTCTTCTATCAATCTCATGTCTAAGGCTATTGCAGAGAAGCTTGGGATTACTACAATGAGAGCTACTAATATATCTCTTAAGTTTGAAGACTCTTCCACCAAGGTTCCACATGGTACTTTTCATGATTTACATGTTCAAGTAGGAAATTGCCTTTTTCCTACTGACTTTCAAGTGGTGGAGATGAGCGAAGATCCTGATATACCTTTGATTCTTGGAAGACCATTTATGGCGACAGTGGGTGCAGTTGTAGATTTGCCTAATACAAGAGTCTCGTTTTCTAATATTGACAAGCAGGTCTTCTACAAAGCTATACCCACTAATGAAGCAGCCAAACTTTCATCCTGTGTTACCGTTATCAATGGAGATAAGCTGCAAATGGTGACAAAGAGAGATTTCAATGATAAGAGTGAGGTCAAGGAAGTCCTAGATGGAGACCCTCTTATCAGACCAAAGAAGACTAGCCAAAAGAGCAGGGTAAATGAGAAGGTGACGAGCCAAAGAATCAAGGGCGATTCTAATATGATTTGAGTACCTCAGAGACGTGTTGGGGACACGATTGAGTACTACAAAGCTATACCCACTAATGAAGCAGCCAAACTTTCATCCTGTGTTACCGTTATCAATGGAGATAAGCTGCAAATGGTGACAAAGAGAGATTTCAATGATAAGAGTGAGGTCAAGGAAGTCCTAGATGGAGACCCTCTTATCAGACCAAAGAAGACTAGCCAAAAGAGCAGGGTAAAGGAGAAGGTGACGAGCCAAAGAATCAAGGGCGATTCTAATATGATTTGAGTACCTCAGAGACGTGTTGGGGACACGATTGAGTACAAGGTGAAGTCCAAAGGGATTTTGAAACCTTTCTCCAAGGTTAGAGCTATTCTCACATCTGAGCTGAAAGAGAAAGGTGAAGAAGCTGTGAAAGCTATGTTGACCAAGGTTCTGAAGTTGAAGTTTACGGATTGGAGAGCTTGTTTTGGAGAAAGTTCTCATGACCCTCTTCCTCACTGACACATGAGATCCAAGTCAAGCTAAAGACTTTAAACAAGCGCTTAGTGGGAGGCAACCCATCGGTACGTTTTTTTAACTATTTCAATTTAATTTTTTTTATTACTAACTTTGAATTTTAATGTAATTTTTCAGGTTTTTTCAAAAAAAAAAAGGGAAACATTTTTGGTTTGTGGAATACGGAAGGCAGATCGATCGATCCCCTCAGCTAGATCGATCGATCCAGAATGATGAGATCAAAAGCCATTCTATCGGTCAAACTCAGGATCGATCTGCACATCAATCCAATTCCCAGATGGAGTACCTGCTCCCCCAACACAGAGCACCTGCTCCCCAACACAGAGCACCTGCTCTCCCGGAAGGCAGATCGATTCTCTCAGCTAGATCGATCGATCCAGAATGATGAGATCAAAAGCCATTCTATCGGTCAACCTCAGGATTGATCTGCACATCGATCCAATTCCCAGGAAGAGCACCTGCTCCCCGATACAGAGCACCTGCTCTCCAGGGTAAAAATTAGAAATTTGGATTTAGGCCCACCAAGAGGTAAATATTTTCATGAATAATTTTATTTTATGTTTTTCCTTATGATTTTATTTCTTTTCACTTTCTCTTTTCTTATTCTCACACCAAGACGGTGTGAAGTAAGTATGGGGGGAGTTGCTACTAATATCTTTTATTTTTGTTGTTTTTCTATTTTCTTATGTCCTGTTTGAGTCTATTTTTCGTTGGTTTTATTGAGTCAAGACTTTGTACGGAATTAAGACTTTATCTTATGATGATCTATGAACTATCTATCTTTAACTTTTTCTCTAGTGACCATTTCTACAGAGCATGGGTACACTATCTTCCAGGTTTCATATTGACAAAAAATTATTTTCGCTACTGGCACTATATTAGGGAAACGAACCATATTCAGGACTCCTTATTCTTTTTATCACTCTTGTTGTTCCTAAATAGCTAGCTCATTTTTAGTTAGTACCCTCCTTAACCCTTACCTTTTTTCAAGTCCCTTGCATTCTTGTTACTTCATTGTCATATGTGCAGCATATGCGCAAAAAGGCCGGAGAGAATCGGGTCGACACTGCCTTTAAATCACTCTTTCTGAAGATCAGGAGCACCTGCTCCCGTAATAGAGCACCTGCTCCCATAATAAAGCACCTGCTCCTATTTCCAGAAGATGGTTTTCCAACGAGGTGGAACAAAAATCCACGAAGGACGAATGATATTGATGAGCTCCACTTGGGTATGTACAACAACTCTGATATTTTCGTGTTTGAGAGATATACACTTGTAATCAAAACCCTCTTCATCATCATCTAAAAAAAATAATCCAAAATCAGATGATGAAGAGTGGTGAATCTATAAAATAGGAAGTGTCTCTACACAGCGAGTATACCCAGATGATGGTTAGATGAGACGTTTGAGAGGTTGGAAGAAAGAAAGAGTGGTTTAAATAATGTGGAATATCAATGGACCTATTCTCTCTTGCAATTTTGTGCGATATCCTGCATCCTCTACGAAACATCGGGTAACCCTAAAACACTTTAAACACTTTGAACTCCACCTCTAAATGGCCTTAACCCCTTTAGTATCGTCTACCCTAAATGGTGCCTTTAGCGAGACCCTCACGCAACTTTGATACTTTGAGTTTGTGTTTGGGAAATGAGACTTGGTTAAGAAATGTGTTGAGGAGTTTCGTAAAGCTTTGTTATTCATAATTTGGATTATGTGGTCTGCAGATTGAAAGTTTTAAACCCGGTTCACTGAGGATGAGAGAGTTCCCGCGTTTTCAAACCTTTCTCCTTCACTTGGTGATATAATGCGTTTTTGGCGCATTCTAACCCTTGTTTTGTAGGTTTTTATCGAGTCTTTCACTCTCTTTCGAGTCATTCTAGGTACTAAAGTGGCTGGAAGCAAGGATTTGAAGTTTGCAATTAGATTTGACGAAAAAGAAGGAAGAAAAGATCTTTTTGAAGATTCTGCCCAGAAGGAGCACCTGCGCTGGAGTTAGGTGCTCCCGCTCCCCAGCAGATTTACTTATGGGCTTTTAATTAAACCCTAATTTTGTAACCCTATCTTTGGGCCAGCCGCCGTGGTCCTTTAAATAGGTCTTTCCCTGGATTTTTGAGGAGGATCACGCCACAACACAGCAGCAACAACACAACAGAGATCAACGAGTGAGAGAGAGAGAGATTCAAATACTTGTCTTAGAGTTTTGCTTGGAGATTTGTCTTCCACATTTTCTTATTGAAGTTTTCTTAAACCCTAATCTCTTTACTTTGATTCTATGAAGTTTCTCTTCTCACTTGCTGCTGTTGTTTGTTTAATCATGAGCGAGTAATCCACTAGTTAGGTTGAGGGTTCGATGGGGCTAGAGAATCATAACTAAGCATAGATAGATTTTGAAACATCACTTAATATCTCCGTCTAATGTCGAACGTATTGCCTAGGCTAATTTGATCACCTAGTCTCTGATTTTAGGTTGAATTCACTCATCAAAAGTGTTGTGAATTGTTGGAATTGACTTAGATGGGCAAGATGTCTTTAGCCAACGACAGTTGAAGTTAAAGCAACTTGTGAACAAATCAACCCTAATCGTTTAATGCTCTTCATTCTTTGTAACCTCAAACGACAATTTAGGGTGTTAGATTGTTTGTTGAAGTAGTTGATGCCACGACAGTGGGTCCTCTTGAATCTATGGTTAAGTTCTAGATTGGTTCATAACTTGATAACCTGAATAATTGCCTGGTTTTGATATCCTAATCCCTGAGATATATCTCTTGACCTAACGCCTTTCCACTTATTGTTTTAAACCGAATTTTACTTTTGTTTTGCTTTGATAAATCGTGACACTTACACCATCTTTTGATCGCTTAGCTGAAGTTATATCCCATAGAATTAGAGTGTATTGCTGGTCCCTTAACGAACCTAAACTATTCTACATTGGATTAGTGAATCTAGGTTATATCTGTGAAACCGGGAAAAACCTTTACATCAAATTGTTGCCGTTGCCGGGGACCAACTCGATACCTCTAATTTTCGTTTACGATTTCAGACTAAGTACTAAAATCGTTCTTTTGTTTCTTTTGCGTGTGTTTCAGGTGTATGAACTTGAGGACAAAAAGGAGAAATTGCTAAAATCCTCTTGTGATTTTGAGTAACCTAGAACTCGCAAGACTAGAACAAGAAAACCGACGCACAAGGCCTAATCTCGTCGACATGGGCGAACAAGGCAATGATGGTATGGCAGCTGAGATGCTACGGTTGCAAGAGCAGATGGCTCAAATGCAGCAGCAATATGCACGAGAACAACAGCAGCAGCGCATGCGTGAGCAGCAGCGTGCTATTGGGGATATGGACAATCCCCATGCCTTCTACCGGAACCGAGCTGCTATTGTTCCACCTGCTGCTGGGAGGCAAGATTATGAGATAAAGCCTCAAATGATATTGTTGGTCAAGCAGCATTTGTTCCATGGATTGCCTGCGAAAATTCCGATGGACCATATAGAAAACTTCGAGGAGATTTTCTCCACGACAAGTTCTAATGGGATGAACCCAGATTTCTTAAAGTGCAAACTATTCCCCTTCTCACTGGCGGATAAGGCTTTGCGTTGGCTTAAGTCTCTACCTGCTGGATCCATTACGACGTGGGCGCAATGTAGAGCTGTATTTGTGGACCATTTCTACACCAAATCTAAAACCGCGAGCATGAGGAACAAGATCTCTTCTTTCCAGCAACATTCAGGAGAGTCCTTTTGTGAGGCATGGGAACGGTTCAAAGAGTACAAGAGAGAGTGTCCACACCATGGGTTTACCGATGAGAACTTGTTGAGTATCTTCTATGATGGTGTTGATTGGGATTACAGGAATGCTTTGAATACTGCGAGTGATGGTAATTTTATGACTAAGACCAAAGAGGGTGCGTATAAGCTCATCGAGAATTTGGCTGTGAGTTCTAGCAACAAGTCGCAGGAGTATGATAGGACCACGAAATCTAGTGGAATGGATTCCCAAAAGATTGATGACCTTACTGCTAAGGTCAACTTGTTGCTCAAAGGGAACCAAAGGACGGTTTACTTTGTAGATGAGAATAGGGAACCATTATCTAAGGAGATGGATGAAGAAGGAGTCACCCAGCACTATATGAGTCACCCAAACCAAGGTCAGAATCGGTTTCAAGGGGGAGTTCAACAGAAACCACAATGTACCAACTTTCAAGCTCATGCGAGCTCTGGAAGTACTTCTCAGGATGAACTCAAGGGTATGATGCAGCAGCTAATGGCTAATCAACAGAAGTCTGCCACTGAAATCAAAACGCAGGTTGACGCCATGTACTCGGATCTCAATGGTAGACTTGAAGCTGTTTGGAACCACGTGAGGAAGCTTGGCACTCAGGTAGCTCAGATCTCGGCATCAGCTACTCCAGAGAAAGTAGAAGAAGCTGTCGAATCACTATCATACATCCCTAGGATCCCATACCCTCAAAGACTGAAAGATGAGATTGGTGAAAAGAAGTTGGCTGAGTTTAATCAGATGACTTTCTTTGCAGAAGCAAGGAATACATCATCTCCAATGAAGCAGTTGCCAAAGCTAGAAGACCCTGGGATGTTTGTTGTTCCATGCTCCATTGCAGGAGTTGAATTTAAAGAATCTCTCTGCGATTCTGGGTCTTCCATCAATCTCATGTCTAAGGCTATTGCAGAGAAGCTTGGGATTACTACGATCAGAGCTGCTAATATATCTCTCAAGTTTGCAGACTCTTCCACCAAGGTTCCACATGGTACTATTCCTGATTTACATGTTCAAGTTGAAAATTGCCTTGTTCCTACTGACTTTTAGGTGGTGGAGATGAACGAAGATCCTGGCATACCTTTGATTCTTGGAAGACCGTTTCTGGCGAGAGTGGGTGCAGTTGTAGATTTGTCTAATGGAAGAGTCTCATTCTCTAATATTAACAAACAGGTCTTCTACAAAGCTATACCCACTAATGAAGCAGCCAAACTTGCATCTTGTGTTACCGTTATCAATGGAGATAAGCTGCAAATGGTGACAAAGAGAGATTTCAATGATAAGAGTGAGGTCAAGGAAGTCCTAGATGGAGACCCTCTTATCAGAACAAAGAAGACTAGTCTAAAGAGCAGGGTAAAAGAGAAGGTGACGAGCCAAAGAATCAAGGACGATTCTAATATGATTTTAGTACCTCAGAGACGTGTTGGTGACACGATTGAGTACAAGGTAAAGTCCAAAGGGATTTCGAAGCCTTTCTCCAAGGTTAGAACTATTCTCACATCTGAGCTGAAAGAAAAAGGTGAAGAAGATGTAAAAACTATGTTGAGCAACGTTATGAGGCTGAAGTTTACTGATTGGGGAGCTTGTTTTGGAGAAAGTTCTCATCCTCATCTTCCTGACTGACACATGAGATCCAAGTTAAGCTAAAGACTTTAACCAAGCCCTTAGTGGGAGGCAACCCACCGGTACGTTTTCTAACTTTTTCAATTTGATTTCTTTTATTACTAACTTTGAATTTCAGTTTGAGTTTTCAGGTTTTTGAAAGAAAAAAAAAATTTGTTGTGGAATACGCAAGGAGGATCGATCGATCCCCTTAGCTAGATCGATCGATTCGGAGTGAGAAGTTCAACATGCATTCCAGCGGTCAAGCTCAGGATCGATCTGCACATCGATCCGCTTCCAAGTTCAACCCAGAAGGAGCACCTGTTCCCCAGGAGAGCACCTTCTCCCCCAATACAGAGCACCTGCTCTCCAGGGTAAAAATTCGAAATTCGGTAAAAGGCCCACCAAGAGGTATTCATCACAAACATTTTGTTGTCTGCTTCTCTTTATAATTTTTCTTTCTTTTCTACTCTCTCTTTTCTTATTGTCACACCGAGACGGTGTGAAGTAAGTCTGGGGGGAGTTGCTACTAATCTCGTTTATTTTGGATGTTTTTCTATTTTCTTATGTCCTATTTTGAGTCTTTCTTTTCATTTGTTTTATTGAGTCAAAACTTTGTAGGGAATTAGGACTTTATCTTATGATGATCTTTGAACTATCTATGTTTAATTTTCTCTCTAGTGACCATTTCTTCAGAGCATGGGTACAAGGAACAGCTGGAATACTTCAATGCACCAGCTTCCAGGTTTCATATTGACCAAAATTTCTCTCGCTATTGGCACTAGATTAGGGAAATGAATCATATTCAGGACTCCTTATTCCTTTTATCACTCTTGTTGTTCCTGAATAGCTAGCTCATTTTTAGTTAGTACCTTCCTTAACCCTAACCTCTTTTCAAGCCTCTTGCATTCTTGTTACTTCATTGTCATATGTGCAGCATATGCGCAAAAAGGCTGGAGAGAATTGGGTCGACATTTCCTTTAAATCACTCTTTCTGAAGAACGAGAGCACTGATTCCCAGAAGGAGCACGTGCTCCTATTTTCAGAAGATGGTCTTACAACGAGGTGGAACAAAAAAATCCACGAAGGAGGGACGATATTGATGAGCTCCACTTGGGTATGTACAACAACTCTGATATTTTCGTGCTTGGGAGACATTCACTTGTAAGAAAAACCCTCTTCATCATCATCTCAAAAAAAAAACAAAAAAAAAAAAACAGTAAACCGATGATGAAGGGTGGTAAAATTTGTAAATTAGAATATGTCTCTCTGCACAGCGAGTGTACCCAAGGTGGATGATGACAACATGAATTGGTTAAAGAAATTTGGAGAAGAAAGAGTGGTTTAGAGAATATGGATATCAACGTACCCGTTCTCTCTTGCAATTTTGTGCAATATCCTGCATCCACTACGAAACATCGGATAACCCTTAAACACTTTAAACACTTTGAACTCCACCTCTAAATGGCCTTAAACCCTTTAGCATCGTCTACCCTAAATGGTGCCTTTAGCGAGACCCTCACGCAACTTTAATGCGTTGAGTTTGTGTTTGGGAAATGAGACTTGGTTGAGAAATGTGTTGAGGATGTTTTGGTAAAGCTTTGTTATTCATAATCTGGATTATGTGGTCTGCAAATTGAAGGATTTAAACTCGGTTAACTGAGGATAAAAGAGTTCCCGCGTTTTCAAACCTTTCTCCTTCACTTGGTCTTGAATTTGTTTGAGGACAAACAAAGATCTAAGTCTGGGGGAATTGATATAATGCATTTTTGGCGCATTCTAACCCTTGTTTTGTAGGTTTTTATCGAGTCTTTCACTCTCTTTCGAGTCATTCTAGGTACTAAAGTGGCTGTAAGCAAGGATTTGAAGTTTGCAATTGGATTTGACGAAAAAGAAGGAAGAAAAGATCTTTTTGAAGATTCTGCCCAGAAGGAGCACCTGCGCTGGAGTTAGGTGCTCCCGCTCCCCAGCAGATTTACTTATGGGCTTTTAATTAAACCCTAATTTTGTAACCCTATCTTTGGGCCAGCCGCCGTGGTCCTTTAAATAGGTCTTTCCCTGGATTTTTGAGGAGGATCACGCCACAACACAGCAGCAACAACACAACAGAGATCAACGAGTGAGAGAGAGAGAGATTCAAATACTTGTCTTAGAGTTTTGCTTGGAGATTTGTCTTCCACGTTTTCTTATTGAAGTTTTCTTAAACCCTAATCTCTTTACTTTGATTTTATGAAGTTTCTCTTATCACTTGCTGCTGTTGTTTGTTTAATCATGAGCGAGTAATCCACTAGTTAGGTTAAGGGTTCGATGGGGCTAGAGAATCATAACTAAGCATAGATAGGTTTTGAAACATCACTTGATATCTCCGTCTAATGTCGAACGTATTGCCTAGGCTAATTTGATCACATAGTCTCTGATTTTAGGTTGAACTCACTCATCAAAAGTGTTGTGAATTGCTGGAATTGACTTAGATGGGCGAGTTGTCTTTAGCCAACGACAGTTGAAGTTAAAGCAACTTGTGAACAAATCAACCCTAATCGTTTAATGCTCTTCATTCTTTGTAACCTCAAATGACAATTTAGGGTGTTAGATTGTTTGTTGAAGTAGTTGATGCCACGACAGTGGGTCCTCTTGAATCTATGATTGAGTTCTAGATTGGTTCATAACTTGATAACCTGAATAATTGTCTGGTTTTCATATCCTAATCCTTGAGATATATCCCTTGACCTAACGCCTTTTCACTTATTGTTTTAAACCGAATTTTACTTTTGTTTTGCTTTGATAAATCGTGACACTTACACCATCTTTTGATTGCTTAGCTGAAGTTGTATCCCATAGAATTACAGTGTATTGCTGGTCCCTTAACGAACCTAAACTATTTTACATCGGATTAGTGAATTTAGGTTATATCTGTGAAACCGGGAAAAACCTTTACATCACTTGGTCTTGAATTTGTTTGAGGACAAACAAGGATCTAAGTCTGGGGGAATTGATATAATGCGTTTTTGGCGCATTCTAACCTTTGTTTTGTAGGCTTTTATCGAGTCTTTCATTCTCTTATGAGTCATTCTAGGTTTAAAAGTGGCTGGAATGGAGGATTAGAACTTGCAATTGGTTTTGGCAAAAAAGGAGGAAATCTGGATTTTTATGAAGATTCTGGAGATAAGGAGCACCCGCTCTAGCAGAGGGAGCACTTGCTCCGCAGAAGATCCAGTTTTGGAAATTTTCATTAAACCTAATTTCGCCACCTAGGGTTTTCCTAATCAATTCCAGCCGCCCCAAACCCCTTTATAACATATTTTTGAACCCTTTTCAAGAGGAGGCAGAAAAGAACATAGAGAAACAAAGAGAACACGTGAGAGAGAGATTTGATACATGTTTTTGAGTTTTTGTGAGATTTGAAGATTGTCTTCCATCCTTTGGAGCAGATTTTTAAGCTCTTTACTTCTTTTATTCTTTTTTCCATTAATTCTCTTATCTCACTTGCTGTGTTTCAATCCATCATGATTGAGTAGTTCTCCAAGTTAGGTTAAGGGTTCGATGGGATTAGGGATTCGCGAACTAAGCATAGATAGGATTTGAAATATATTTGATATCTCCATCTATTGTTGTTCTTAACGCCTAGACTAGCTTAATTACCTAGCCTTTGATTTTAGGTTTAATTTACTCATCAAAAGTGTTGTGAATTGCTTGAAATAACATAGATGGGCGATTTGTCCTTAGCCAACGATAGTTGAAGTTAAGGCGAGTTGTGAACAAATTGATCCTATCCTCTTTAATGCTTATCATTCTTTGTAATCTCAAACGACAGTTTAGGGTGTTAGATTGATTGATAAACCTACGGTCACGCACTCACCTCGATTCTGGAAGGAAAAAAACAAGGAAAACCCGAAGAACGCGAAGAACATGGTCTCCAAATCCCAAATCCTCACTCTCAACACGCATAACAAGCCCCAACACGCTCTTAGATCCTCACAAACACGAAAATCCAGCCACCAACGATCATGAACAAACCAGGAACTCACAAACACTCCAAATCTCCCAAAACACTCTGATTCTGCGATTTCTGATAGGAAAAATTGGCCAGAATCGGACTATTCTACGTTTTATATACAACCCTAGGGTTCCCAAACCCGCCGAACCGGCAATTGAAATCGAACCGACCTGGTTCAATTCACCTTGCGTCGATCGACGCACGATCAAAATCCACAGAAATTAGTTCGCGGTCGTTACAGCCTAGTAGATGGGATGACCGTCTCACTGAGTATTTGTGATAATACTCATGCATCTCTTTTAACCATGTGATGCAGGTAAAGACAATGTGTGATCGTGGAATCGTGGCCGGTAAGAGGAGATGATCTAGTGTCTCGATTGAGTGGTTTATGCGTTGTAGAATTGCTAGAGTGTTAGTAATTCTGGAATTGATGTTGGAATGTTTTATTGGTTTGTTTTGTTGAGATAATTCGTTATTGAATTGGGATTGGTTAGTTTCAATAAAGTATGAGATTTATTGAATGGTGTCGATTGGTTTGATGATTGTTAAGCTCCACAAATTGTATTTAACCGTTGAAGATTATTATTTGTGATAATAATAATACGAAAATGAAAAATTTTAATTTTTACGGGTCGGATCGTTTCACAGATTGTTGAAATTTTTATCATTCCTATCTTTCCAAATATACCACAAGATTGACGGGAATTCCGGTCTGTCAGCCTGTACTCACCAAAAAAAGTAATCTATATTGGTACATATTGGAAAATTCTCGGACTTTGGGAAAATTATACTTCTTTGTTTTGTAGTCCTATTCTCTAATAAAATAACGATATACTTATTTTGATATATTCAATATGATGGAAAAACGAAATTTTGTCAAAAACTTGACCTACAAAGGCCAAATTTCAAGAATTTCCTTTATGATTCTTATAATTTTCTAATAGTATGAATATATAGCTTGACCATGAAATTCCAAAGTGGGTACATAACAATGGCATAAACACTGGAATAAATTATAGACACTTCGAACATTTATTGTAGTGATCACTGGCGGCTTACTTTTTTCTGTTTTAAGACAGTTTCGATATAGATGGAAATTCCTTATTTGCCAAAGAACCAAAGAACCAAAGATCTTACGACACCTATCTCATACACTAACCAATTTGGTCTCTCAATTTTAGGAAAGTGTGGTCTACCACACTTTATATTCTTCATATTTCCGTGGCAATATGTATATTTCGTCAATGTACTGTAATTCACTTTACCTTGTTATCCCATCACATTATTGTGATGAAAACAAATAGCGATGAAATTAGTCAAGAGATATGTGCTAGTTCTATCTTAGTATAATAACCATGCAAAATTAAATTTGCTGTTGTTGACAAAAAAAATATTAGCGACTATGTGATGAAAACAAATAGCGATGAAATTAGTCAAGAGATATGTGCTAGTTCTATCTTAGTATAATAACCATGCAAAATTAAATTTGCTGTTGTTGACAAAAAAAATATTAGCGACTAATATTTTGTGCTATGACCATTTTGCAACGTAGTGGTGAAATATTTTCTTTGTGAGATCTATAATTTTTGTTGTTGGTAATATTGTCGTTGTCAAAACTTGACATAAGTATTAATTAAAAAAATAAAAATTATTATTTTCAAGGCATTTATCAGAGTTAGAAAACATTGGAGCTATTTAAAAAAGAAGAAATTTGGAAAAATACACTCTTTGTCTTTTTAAATTTGAAAAATACACCATCTTTTTACTTTTTTGAAAACTATACTTTTTCATATATTAATTTATCAAAATATCCTTTCTTGATCTGAAAATAATATATATATATATATAGATATATATATCCAATATTTGTTTTAAAATCAATCTTTTTGTGATGAACAAATAAATTTAATTTTTTATTTGTTCCAAAATTAAGTCTCAGATTATTGTTTTAAATAAATTCTTCAATAATCCTAATATAACGATTACAATACTACCAAAAATTTGTATCTTTACATAAATTGAATCTAATCCAAACCATTTTTTTGTTAAGAGAATAAAAATCGTTATCACAAAACCATTTTATTAGTAGAATTAAACCAATCAAATTGTTTATGGTTATGACTTGATAAAATTGTACATAGTCCTAGGTTTTGTAGTCTTGAAAAAATTGTGAATCTTCTATCTTCTCTTAAAATGGATGGTCTATATCATCTCGCTGATCTAGTCACTTCATCATCATAATTCATGATTTTTGCCATTTTTATTCATCACCGCCACGACATTTTTATATATCACATAATGGCTTATATATTTTTGATTTATTTTCATACTCATGTGATATTTTGGTTTAATTTTGCATACCTTTATGCAGATTAACTCACAACCACTTGACCCAAACAAAGTTTCCAAAACTATTAAAGAAGAAAAGCCGGTGAAATTAATGAAAAATACAATTTTTTTTTTTGTTGGTTGAAGAAAAATACAAATATATATGGAAAATGCTTGGTGCAATGGTGATGGCTTTATGGATGTTGTTTGTCGAATTTTAGAAGCGTTATTAGTATTATATATTTATATCTTAGGATTACAATATGTGGTATAAAACCGTCAATGGTGATAGTTCATGAAGAATATGCTACTAACTAAAAAGCGAATTAGGGCGAGTATGTCATCTTGTTCATCAATAACCATAAGAAGGCAAGAAGTAGTAATGGTGGAAAGTGAAGTGTTGGATGTTTCTTAGAATATTGTATTTGTTTTTGTATATGTGATGTATGTTATCGAATTTTTCATCTTGTTTTCTATTTTTTACCTTAGTTGCTATTTGTTTCTAGTTGACTAAGAAGATTCACTAAGGGGAAGCTTTTTTATTTATTTTAGGGTAAAAAACGTTGTTTCGACTTATCTTCTTCTTTCTCTACTCCATCTTCTTTTTTATAATCAAGCAGACGACATTTTTTAACATTTTTTTAATCAAACAATCATGTGTGTATCTAGAAAACAAACACATCACACACACACAAGTATATTACGTTTTTTGTTCACAATATATAATCATGTGTGATTAAAGACTAATATATATATATATATATATATATATACACAATATATAATCATGTGTGATTAAAGACTAATATATATATATATATATAGATATTATAAATACAAACGTACGTATAAATACAAAATGTTCGTTTGAGATTATCCTATATTTTATTGATTAGTGGGAGATAAAATGTTAGGGAAGAGACATGTGAGCAATTCTGAAAAATATGTATTCTAAACTCTGTAGAATGGAACCTAACAATACATTCGAATTCGATTTCCTAAACTGCTAGATTTATTTTAAAGATTTCAAATATTTAATTTTCTTAATTTTTGGAATTCTACAATAGTTTAAAATTGATATTCTAAATTTTTTAGAACATAAAGCAAATAGAAGAATACATAATTATTTAACTAGTTTTTAAAAAAAAAAAACTAATTATTTATATGAAAAATGTAATTTAAGTGTAAATGAGAACTTTTAAATAAATGTACAGATGGCCAAAATCTAAAATAGCATTCTTTATTTCCAATTTTTCCAAAATTATCCTAATCCTAAAGAGAGGTTTCAACATCATAAATAAGGTAAGATAAGGGGGTTGGTTTCCTTGTGGCCCCAATTCAAACCTCCTTTGGGACGGAGAGTTATTATTTAAATCGGAATATTCAAAGACTGTCTGTGGGTACCAAGAAAATTATGAGCCAAAAGTTCGGAACTCCCACAGTTTATCAACCAAAAAAAAAACATCATACTCAGTAGACTTGGTTGGGGAGAAAGAACAAGTAATAAGTAGACTTGATATAACCTGTTTTTTTTTTTGTATAGCAAGGGGGTGTCCGAGTTTTTACCACCCGACTAATCCCCTAGGATGAGTGTAGCTGTCGAGTAGACCACTCACCGGGTTTTCTAATGGGTATAAAACGTGACACCATTTTGACTGGCCAAATAGAGGTGAAAGTGTTCCCACAGAAAATCGAACTCAGGTTGGAAGGGTTTACCTCCTTTCCTTGAGCCCATTTACCACTAGGCCACCACCACTTGGATGATATAATCTGCTTTTACTATGTTTTTTTATTTGCTTTTATGCCTAGGTATATCGAGGTTTTTTTTATCGTGTTTATGAGCCTTTGATTCATAATCCGATGTACGTTGTGAAAATCAGAGATTTGATGGAGTTTAGAAGTAAAACGATGGATGATGTGAACGCAGTAGTGGAAGTAATAGTGTTTGGAGTTTTTTCGAGTCATACACAAAAAATTGTGAATGTACACTCGGTCTTCCGCATTGGTCCTTGCATGTCTAGTGCAAAAGCTTGCTAACCTGGGCCACTTGTCACGGACTGATTTCTCTCGGTAATCAGAACGTGCGGCCTTAGCTTCTTTCTACCCCGTGTAGTAGCTAAGTCAGCCTTTCGGACAAATGATCAGTACTTAGAAAGAGAGTGGGACGGTTTTAGAGAGGTTTAGAGTTTGTAGAAGTGTTGTGTTATTCAAAATCCAATGATGTTTACAAGGGAGGTTTCACCCCTTTATATATACATCCACCTCCTCAACGGAGGGCTTAGATCAAACCATGTGTCACTACTGAGATTGTGACACCTATAAGAATACTTTACACCTAAGTATTCTACATCCTTCCCCTTCTAGAATACTTTACACCTAAGTATTCTACATCCTTCTTTTAATATTTTACTTAGATATTTTACAAAGGCTTAGAGCTTAGAAAAAATCCAAGTGTATCCAATGGGGTCGTGACACCTTGTCTAATAGGGACGTGACATCCTTTGTTACAACAAAGGATTCCTATGCCAACGTTAAGTTCGGTATGCATACTCGAGAAGGGATCACCGTGTATGATTCCAGCCTTGGAAGGGAAGATCGATAGGATGGGGCAACTATCGGCGATGTAGCTCACCAAGGGGGTGAAGAGGGGTGAACCCACGTTCTTGGCCATGATGAAGGCTGAGGATGGGTCTAGAAACGTGGAGTCCATCCCACCAGTCATTGAAGCGGTCCTTGAGGAAAACAAGGACGTTATGCCGGCTAAGTTGCCCGAGAAGTTACCACCGAGGAGGGCGGTGGACCATCAGATCGAATTGGAGCCTGGGGCCAAACCACCGTCTATGGTGCCTTATAGGATGGCTCCATCCGAACTGGAGTAGTTAAGGAAACAACTCGATGAGTTGTTAGGGACGGGGAAGTTGAGACCGTCCAAAGCACCTTATGGCACCCCGGTTTTGTTCCAGAAGAAGCACGATGGATCGTTAAGAATGTGCATGGACTACCGGGCCCTTAACAAGGTGACAATCAAAAACCGTTATCCTATTCCCTTGATCGCGGATCTCTTCGATAGACTTGGTGAGGCAAAAGTCTATACGAAGATGGATTTGCAGAAGGGGTACTACCAAGTTCGGATAGCGGAAGGAGATGAGCTGAAAACTGCGTGCATAACTCGGTATGGGTCGTTCGAGTGGTTTGTGATGCCATTCGGACTTACAAATGCCCCAGCCACGTTCTGCACCCTTATGAACCAGATCCTACAGCCCTACTTGGATCGGTTCGTGGTGGCATACTTAGATGACATAGTCATCTACAACAACTCGATGGAGGAACATGTAGAGCACCTACGGACAGTATTTCGGGTTCTTCGAGAGAATGAACTGTTCATGAAAAGAGAAAAGTGCACGTTTGCCACCGAGGAAGTTCAGTTTCTTGGCCATGTCATCGGCCATGGGAAGCTGAAGATGGATGAACCGAAAGTTAAGGCGATTATGGAGTGGGAAGCCCCGACCAAAGTGACGGAGCTGAGATCTTTCCTTGGTCTGGTCAACTATTATCGACGGTTCATCGAGGGATATTCAAGCAACGCTGCACCACTGACGGATCTACTCAAAAAGGGGAAGACATGGGAATGGTCCGATCGGTGCGAGGAAGCCTTCAAGGAGCTAAAGACCGCGGTGAGCCAAGAGCCCGTTCTTGCCTTATCCGACTTTAGTCTTCCTTTTGAGTTACACACGGATGCCTCCGACTTTGCCATCGGAGGAGTGCTTATGCAGAACGGACATCCTGTCGCCTTTGAGAGTCGCAAGCTCAATGATACTGAACGGCGGTACACGGTACAAGAAAAGGAGATGACCGCCATAGTTCATTGTTTGCGGGTCTGGAGACACTATCTTCTGGGATCACATTTCTTGATCAAAACGGACAACGTGGCGACGAGTTATTTCCAAACTCAGAAGAAACTTTCTCTAAAGCAGGCGAGATGGCAAGACTTCCTAGCCGAGTTCGACTATACCGTAGAGTATAAGCCAGGAAAGGTGAATGTAGTGGCCGATGCACTAAGTCGGAAAGCAGAATTAGCGACCATAAGCCAAGTCGAGGGGACCATTATGGCTCGAATCCGGGAGGGGCTGGTGCGTGATCCAGTTGCCAAATAGCTAATGAAGCTATCCAACGAAGGAAAGATGCATGAATTTTGGGTGGAGAATGGGCTACTCTACACCAAAGGTCGTCGACTCTATGTTTCGAAGTGGGAGAGTCTTCGACGAGACATCATTCGGGAGTGCCATGATACCCGGTGGGCGGGCCATCTGGGGCAGAAGAGAACCATGGCACTTGTCGAAGCAAATTATTATTGGCCACGGATGAGGGATACCGTGGAGCTTTATGTCAAGACTTTTCTAGTGTGCCAACAAGAAAAATCGGAGAACAAGCAGCCCGCGGGTTTGCTGCAGCCACTTCCGATTCCGTAGAGACCATGGGACTCGGTTTCACTTGACTTCATCAGTGCATTACCAAAGTCCGAAGGATTTGGATCCATCATGGTGATCGTGGATCGGTTCTCCAAGTATGGGACGTTTGTGGCTTGTGATTGGGACTGTACCGCGGAGGAGGCCGCAAGGGCGTTCTTCAAGAACGTGGTGAAGTTTTGGGGCTTTCCGCGGAATATTGTGAGTGACCGGGATCCTCGGTTCACTGGGCGCTTATGGACAGAATTGTTCAAAATGCTCGGGACTGAGCTAAGTTTCTCAACCAGCTTTCACCCACAGTCGGATGGGCAGACCAAGAGGGTAAATGCCCTGCTTGAGTGCTACCTTAGACACTTCGTGAACGCCAACCAATGGGACTGGGCAAAATTATTGGATATAGCCCAGTTCTCATACAATCTTCAACGCAACGAATCAACGGGACGAAGTCCATTTGAGCTGGCCACGGGACAGCAGCCATTGACTCCGCATACCTTGGCGACACCAGGGATTAAAGGGAAGAGTCCGGGGGCGTTCATAATGGCTAAACAGTGAGAATAACATGTTGATCTTGCCCGAGCATGTTTGGAAAAGTCCCGTAAGCGGATGAAGAAATGGGCGGATGTAAAGAGACGGCCTTCAGAGTACTCGGTGGGCGACCTTGTTCTGGTGAAGTTACTTCCACAACAGTTCAAGGCCTTTCGAAACCTGCATAAAGGCTTGATTCGACGGTACGAAGGGCCGTTCGAGATAGTGGGGAAGGTGGATACATTAAAGATCCATCCGGTTTTCCACGTGAGCATGCTGAAGCCTTATCATGCGGACGAAAATGATCGAGATCGAGCTGTTTTGATCCGTGCACCACCAGTCATGACCAAGACCTATGACAAGGAGATGGAAAAGGTGCTAGTGTCCAAGGAAGTAAGAAAGTGGGGAGTTCCGAGACAAACCCATTTTCTTATCAAATGGAAGGGACTACCGGAGGTGGAAGCGACCTGGGAACCGGAAGAAGACTTATGGCAATTCCGGGAGGTATTGAAGCAAACTAGGCGACGAGGGCATCACCGGCTTAGGTGGGGGAGGATGTTGTTGGGGTCGAATCTCCCCTGGAAAGACAACAGTCACAAAATGGCTTAGTATCGAAACCGCAGAGGATTACGAACGACCGTCGTGCACAGCACATCGCTAGCCGATGTCGTGCACATCGCGACACAAGATTGCGGCCTACCGCAACCTAGGGCACCGAGGATGATCGCGTACTGCAGTGCATTTGGCGCCGAAGTCAATTCGATACCATGACACGAGGATCGCTTACCGCGACACGAGGATCGCTTACCGCGACACGAGGATTGCGTACCGCGATGCAAGTGGAACCAAAGTCGGTCGTGAGTGGTTCCAAAGTCGGTCGTGAGTGGTTCTGAGTTCGGCACATCGTTGGACCGAAGTCGTGACACGAAGTGGTGCCGATGTCATTGCTTCGGAAGAGCCGATGTCGATCCTTGACCACGGGACGTCGTGGAACCGATGCCGCGAGGTGCGTGGTACCAAAGTGGGTTGCTCGTGAAGGCCGAAGTGGGCTACATGCATTGGCCGAAGTGGGCTGCATGTGTAGGCCGAAGTGGGCTGCGTATGAAGGCCTCAGTGAACCGATATGAGCAATCCCGGGAAGATTTCCATTATCGTTTAGGAATGGATTAGCTGACTTAGGTTATTATATATACTCATGTACGTCCTTTGAGAAAGGGATCCGAAAAAAATCAATTCACAAAGACTTGTACTCTAAAGCTTTCTGAACAGCAATAGAACGAGTTTTCAATTTTCTTTACAGTTGTTTCCGTTGGTTTAATCATAGAAATTCAGTTCCCTACGAAAGTCTCTACAAATTTTGATTGTGCGGGTTCCGACCCCCATAATTTGGCGCCGTCTAAGGGGACTCTTGAAATTTCTGACACGAAAAACCACCGCCAATCCGATACGAAGGAAGATGTCTAGTGAAGAAACGAACTCTGCGGGTACTACCGGGGGAGGAGAGAAGCAGCAGTCACCACCAGTAACCGTAGACACGATGCCCGAAGCCATGACCTAGATCAAGGCGATGCTTGAAACGTTGGTGAAGAGGATCGAAGATCACGATAAGCAACACGCAACCGCCAACGCCCGACTAGAAACCCTAGCGGCTGCCAACCAGAACCAAGCTGGGGGGTCGGGCCAAGATCGACCGAGGAGACCGGTACGACCAATTCCCCACGAATTTACAACACCGCAGAGAACATAAACGGGGATACCTCCGACACGCCCTACAACCATGACCGGTGAGCAAAACCCTGAAGTTTAAAGAGCTGGCACCCGGAACAAAACTGAATCAGAACCTGTGATAGATCTGGATGCGAAAAATCCAGCGCAAGATCGTAACGCCGACAATACAGCCCCGGCCCGCAACGAGCTACGACAATTTGAGGACGAGATCGAGGAAGAAGAGGGTCGTCTTCTGGCGCAACACACTCGATTCGAAAGTGAACGAAGAGCCGCGATCCAGGCCCAGAAAGATGAGATGATCGCACTTCGGGCAGAGATGGATCGAACAGCTGCCAACTTGAAAGCTGTAAAGTCACAGATGCATAGGGCCACTAGCAAGGCGCCAAAAATCGACCGCGTTTTGGAAGAAGCGCAAACTACTCCGTTCACATTCCGTATCACCAAAGTGAAAATTACATATCCCGGAAAGATTAAGATCCAGATCTACGAAGGGAATAGTAACCCAAAGGACTACATCACGTCGTTCGCAATTGCAATGGGTCGCGCTAATTTCCGGGAAGGTGAGAGAGACGTCAGAAAGTACCTGTTATTCGTTGAACACTTGAAGGGACCTGCCCTTCAGTGGTTTTCCAGACTCGATCGGAATTCCATTAACAACTTCGGTCAGCTAATCGCAGCATTCCTGAAACACTACTTCATATTCATAGATCCTGGGGTTTCTGATGCGGATTTATGCACGATGTCGCAAGGACAGAGCGAGACACTTCAGAGTTTCATCGGAAGATTCAAAACCGTTATGTCTAAAGTGGAGCACGTTAGCGACAAGGCCGCCCTACTTGCTCTGAAAAAGGCACTCTGGTACACCTCGGATTTCAAGAAGGAGATGACCGTGAACACTCCCTCGACAATAGAAGATGCCTTACACCGGGCTTCCGAGTTCATCAATCAAGAGGAGGAGACCACGTTGTGCGCCGAAAGACACGGAAAACGGAAGCAAACAAATCAGCAACCGTAAGCTCAACAGCATCAGAATACCAAGAAAGGCAACCACACGCCCAGTTTTGTCCAGCATGAAGGAGGATTCAAAGGAGCACATAGTTTTCAGGTAGAATCCGCTGGACGAGGTCAAGGACAGGGTAACTCACGAGGAAGAGGTCAGGTGCGTGGCCGTGGCCGTGGCCGAGACCCTTGGAACACCTGGGTAAGGAAGGAGAGTACTTACGACGAAGCAGCGTATTGTGAACACCATCGCGTCTTTGGGCACTCAACCGCGAATTGCCGGGTTCTAGGTTTAAAACTCGCTGCAAAACTAGTAGCAGGAGAGCTTGGAGGAAACGTTAGCATTGACGATTTCGACATGGATGTTAACGATGATGGAATCGGCCCAGCTGACAAAGAAGGTCAGAGGCAAGAGAGCGAAGCCCCACCACCAGAACCGCGAAGGCGCATTAACATGATTATGGGTGGATCACGTTACTGCGCAGACATTGTTTCCTCCATCAAAGCCTTCCAAAGGCGAGCTGACGTTAGTATGAACCTCCAGATCCCGTCTACTGTTAAAAACGATGTCATTACCTTCGAAGAAAAGGAGACGGTTGGGATTGATAAACCTCATGATGATCTTCTCGTGGTCGAAATAGTCATGGCCAACTGTGATGTAGCTCGGGTGCTGATTGACACTGGAAGTACGATGGACATAATATTCAAGGAAACACTCAAGCGAATGGACATCGACTTAGCCACGGTCAAACCATTCCCGAAACCGGTAACAAATTTTTCTGGAGAAACGACAATGACAATGGGATTGATCACACTACCTGTTCAAGCCGGAGGAGTAACGAAAAACGTTGAGTTCTCTGTCTCAGATCACCTTGCTATCTACAATATGATATTGGGGACTCCTTGGCTGAATTCGATGAGGGCAGTTGCATCGACCTATCATCTTTGCGTCAAGTTCCCAACACCAGGCGGAGTGAAAACCATTCGGGGAAGTCAGAAGGAATCTCGAATGTGCTTTCTGACAGAGCATAAACTCAGAAAACCAGTAACGGATCAAGTCTAAGCAAAAGAAGATGAAGACGGATAGAGAGCCGGTGAAAGGGCTCAGCAAACTATTATAGCAATTACAGATAACGGAGGGTCGCAAAAAAGAAAGCAGACCACTCTGTGACCCCGTTATCACGGTCTGCATAGACGATGAACACCCGGAGCGGTGCATGGAGATTGGTTCCACACTAAGCAAAGACATCAAGAAGGAACTTGTCTCGTGTCTTAAGGAGAACGTCAGTACTTTCGCGTGGGCTGCCGAAGATATGCCGGGTATCGATATCAGTGTGACAAGCCATGAGTTAAACGTTGATCCAAGCTTCAAACCAGTCCAGCAGAAGAGAAGGAAACTCAGACCGGAAAGGGCGAAAGCGGTTAACGACAAAGTAGACAGGCTTCTCAGGGTTGGCTCAATTAGAGAAGTCAAGTATCCGGATTGGTTAGCGAATCCCGTCGTAGTCAAGAAAAAGAACGGAAAATGGCGCGTTTGCGTGGATTTCACGGATCTGAATAAAGCATGCCCAAAGGATAGTTTTCCTTTGCCTCATATTGATCGCCTGGTCGAAGCAACAGCCGGCAATGAGCTACTGTCATTCATGGACGCGTTTTCGGGATACAACCAAATTCTTATGAACCCCGAAGATCAAGACAAGACAGCTTTCATCACGGACAGAGGAATCTACTGCTACAAAGTAATGGCATTCGGGCTAAAAACCGCGGGAGCCACATATCAGCGACTGGTCAACAGGATGTTCGCTAACCAACTGGAAAAAACAATGGAGGTGTATATTGATGATATGTTAGTAGAGTCGTTGAGCAAAGAAGATCACGTCGAGCATCTGCGGGAATGTTTTGAGCGGCTGAACTTGCACAATATGAAACTGAATCCGACAAAGTGTAGGTTTGCGGTAATATCTGGAGAATTCCTTGGTTACTTAGTCACTCGCCGTGGCATTGAGGCGAATCCGAAGCAAATAGACGCACTAAAGAATATGGTTTCTCCGAAAACTAAGCGAGAGGTGCAACGGTTGACCGGAAGAGTTGCAGCGCTTAACCGTTTCATTTCACGCTCAACCGATAGGTGTTTGCCGTTTTATGATACTTTGCGGGGGAAGAAGGACTTCAATTGGAACGAGAAGTGTGAGACAGCATTCAAGGAATTAAAGGAATACTTGGCAAGTCCACCGATACTTGCAAAACCAGTAGATGGCGAGCCACTTTTCCTGTACATTGCGGTCTCTTCAGTGGCCGTTAGCGGAGTGATTGTTCGGGAAGAAATGGGAGAGCAGAAGCCAATTTTTTACGTCAGCAAAAGTTTAGTCGTTGCGGAGATAAGGTACCCGCTAATGGAGAAGTTAGCACTAGCTGTGGTCATGTGCGCCAGGAAATTAAGACTTTACGTCCAGTCACACCCAATTGTAATTCTCAGCACTTTTCCCTTGAGGTCAGTCCTTCATAGTCCGAGCCAATCAGGAAGATTGGCGAAGTGGGCCGTCGAACTTAGTGAATACGACATCGAATACCGAGGCCGGACTTGTAAAAAGTCCCAAGTTCTAGCGGACTTCCTTATTGAGACCTCGGACGAGGGTCCCGAAGAAGACGAACCTAAACCGATTTGGAAGCTACACGTCGACGGATCATCATCAAAAACGGTTCAGGAGTGGGAATAAGAATGGCATCTCCGACTGGAGAGCTACTGGAGCAGTCTTTTCGCTTAGGTTTTCATGCGTCAAATAACGAAGCAGAATATGAAGCTCTCATTGCTGGAATGAGGTTAGCCTTGGGATTGAAGATCGAAAACATACATACGTTTCGTGATTCCCAGCTCGTCGTAAATCAGTTCAGCGGCGAGTATGCAGTAAAGGAAGATCGCATAGGGTTATACTTACAAAATTGTGAAGGATTTGGCTGGACAATTTAAAAAATTCACCCTGACGAGAGTCCCTCGGGTTGAGAATACTTCGGCTGATGCGTTAGCAGTTCTTGCTTCGACTTCGGATCCGGATTTGAAACGGTTCATACCAATCGAGTTCATTGAACATCTCAGCATCAAGACGGCCGAGACCGTAAACGTAGTAACTTGGTCCCGGACAGCCAGACGCACGAAGGGAAGCACGAAGGATGTTTTGGCAAAAACGACATCGACTTCGGCTCCATCAGTCACGACTTTAGCTCCTTCAGTCACGACTTTGGCTCCATCAGTCACGACTTCGGTTCCATTAGCCAAAGACGACACCGGCTCCGGACCCGAAGCCGACGACATCAGAACCTCAGGACATACAGGATCCGATGTCGACAAAACCAACGTTCCCGTCGGTAGCCCGTCCACTTCGGCACCAGAATGCCCTTCCACTTCGGAACCCGGAATGAGTCGTGGTTTTCCCTGATCCGAAGTCACCGTCCGCAGTGATCCCGGTCCGGAACAAGAAGATGCAATTATGACGGAAGCTGACGATAACCCACGTGATGACCCTGACGAATATCCCGATCCGACCACTGACGAAGAGGAGATTATGTAGGGCCACGACGATGTGATCAGTCCAGAATACGGCTGCGACAAGCCATGGCTTGGTGACGTTCGCAGTTATATCTATGATGGAGAACGACCTTCTGGCAAATGGGCAGCCCGTAAGCTCAAGGCTCAGGCCGCACGATATGTCTTATTAGATGGAGAAGTTTTCAAGTGGTGTTTCTCCTGACCGTTGCTAAAATGTGTTGAAGGCAAGGCAGCTCGGAAGATCATGGAAGAGGTTCATGGCGGGTCTTGCGGAAACCATTCCAGAGGACGAGCATTAGCAATGAGGATCAAACGACACGGGTATTATTGGCCAACAATGTTAAGGGATTGCGAAGTGTTTTCAGTTAAATGCGAGCAATGCCAACGTCATGCCCCGAAGATTCATCAGCCTACAGAGATGCTCTTATCGATCACCTCACCTTATCCGTTTATGCATTGGTCAATGGACATCGTTAATCCGCTCCACCCATCCCGGCAAAAACGTTTCATGCTGGTCTTAACCGATTACTTTTCTAAATAGGTGGAGGCAGAGGCATACGCGTCCATTAAGGATGCACAGGTAGAAAGTTTCGTATGGCGGAATATCATATGTCGTCATGGCGTGCCTTATGAAATCGTCACTGACAACGGATCGCAGTTCATCTCCGTTCGGTTTGGGACGTTCTGTGATAAGTGGAAGATTAGGCTAAGCAAATCAACGCCGAGGTATCCTCAAGGAAACGGACAGGCCGAGGCAACCAACAAATCGATCCTTAAAGGGCTGAAAAAATGGCTCAAGGCGAAGAAGGGGAGATGTGCTGACGAGTTGGAAGGAGTGCTATGGTCGCACCGCACCACACCAGGACGAGCAACAGGCGAAACCCCATTTGCCTTAGTATACAGAACCGAGTGCATTATCCCACCAGAAGTGCAATTTCCCGGTGTGCGACGAAGACTTCTGCCAGAGCAGGAAGGATTAAATCATCTTCTGATGCTTGATACATTGGATCTTGTCAACGAGAAACGTGACCAAGCACTTATTCGGATTCAGAACTATCAAAACGCTGCAGCAAGGTACTATAACTCGAAGGTTAAAATTCGTAGATTCCAGGAAGGAGAGTTGGTGTTGCGGGAGGTCTTTCAGAATACAGCGGAGCTAAACGCGGGCAAACTTGGTGCTAACTGGGAAGGACCTTACCGAGTCACCGAAGTAGTCAAACCCGGAGTCTACAAATTAGCCAACACGGCTGGCGATCTAGTTCCGCGTTCGTGGAACGCCAGACATTTAAAGAAATACTATCACTAAGTCATTTCTAAACGAACTACGAGGCCGCTTGATCCCTGCAAAGGGTACGTACGCAGCCCGTCTTCGAATGGGTTCAGCTGCCCCCTTCCCTAAAAAGGGGGGGGGAGTGGGGTACGTATACTCGTATACTCCCTATTTCTCAATACTTGAACATCCATCACGGATCAACCAAGTCAATACTTGAACATCCATCACGGATCAACCAAGTCAATACTTGAACATCCATCACGGATCAACCAAGTCAATACTTGAACATCCATCACGGATCAACCAAGTCAATACTTGAACATCCATCACGGATCAACCAAGTCAATATTTGAACATCCGTAACAGATCAACCAAATCAAAACGAGACACTTAAACTCGATCGTTGCTGCTGGCCACAATAACACTTTGATCTGACTATCACATCCCAAAACGGGATATTAAGCGCGCAACGACCATTGACGGAGCAAGTTCGGTTCACGGGAACCAGCTTGTAAACCAGAAATGATCGTCATAAACCCAACATACGAAACGTTGGTTATAATGTGATTGCAGCCGGAATGGATATCATAGCAACCCCGTAAAGCCGAGTTCAATCATTGAAAACAAACCCAACAGACGAATCGTTGGTCGAAAATCCAAACATGTTACTAAGCATAAACATCTTACAGAAAGAGATAAAGTTGTCAAGGCACAAGGTCTACATAAGATAAAGCCATTTAGGCAGTGAAACAAACACGACAGCATAGGACCAATCAGGGGAGATTGACTAGGATGCAACACCTCCATCGCCTTCACCATCACAGGCGTCTTCCACGACCTCGGTTCCATCCCCGCCAGCAATCAATTCGACCTCGTTGCGTGACCTCGACACGCGTCCCGATCCGACTTCGGCGCGCGATCAGCCCGCGACTCGATCCGACTTCGGCGCCCAACCAGCCCGGTCTCGGTCAGCAATCGGTTTGACCTCGGTACGCGACCCGATCCGACTTTGGTGTGCGATTAGCCCGCGACTCGATCCGACTTCGACACGAGATCGGCCCGCGATTCGATCTGACTTTGGTGCGGGATCAGCCCGGTCTCAGTCCGCGACGGGAAATCCACTTCGGTCCGCGACCTGTTCGACCTCGGCACCACGTCCCGATCCGACCTCGGTCCGCGATCGACTCGACTTTGGTCCGCGGCAGTCGGACTTTGGCACTTGATCGACCCGATCTCGATCCGCGATCAGTTCGACTTCGGCCCGCGATCGATTTCGGCCCCGATCCACTTTGGCCCGCGATCGATTCTGGTCCGCGATCGACTTCGATCCCGATCGTTTTCGATCCCGATCGTTTTCGATCCGCGATCGACTTCACTCCCGATCGACTTCGATCCGCAAATTTCCCGGCTTCGGTCCGTGATTGACCTAGATCCGCGTTCGGATCGACTTCGGCACGGTCCGATGTCGATAAAAAAAAAACTTAAGCAAAAATAGAGAGTTAGAAAGAGAAGGAGATGGTACCTTCTAGAGAGAGAGTGGAGAAGTGAAGAGTGAAGATAGAGTGAAGGAGAAGTGGTGTATTTATAGGTGAAGGTGACTTTATTATTTCTTAGGAAACGTCCGGTTAGCAATCTCGTGTCAGGAAGATCAGTAATTGTAAATCCAGAGGATACTGGATTAATTCAACAGATAAAGTCAAAAGGACAATTCGTGGGTCCCAGTCATCATTCTTCAGAAGATTAACGTAATTGAGCAGCTGTTTTATGACTGCAAATCGTCTGCTTAACACAAACTACTTCGCTACTATTTTCATAGTACCGAGCTGGGGGGCAAACTGTTGGGGTCGAATCTCCCCCTGGAAAGACAACAGTCACAAAATGGCTAAGTATGGAAACCGCGGAGGATTACGAACAACCGTCGTGCACAGCGCATCGCTAGCCGATGTCGTGCACATCGCGACACGAGATTGTGGCCTACCGCAACCTAAGGCGCCGAGGATGATCGCGTACCGCAGTGTATTTGGCGCCGAAGTCAATCCGATACCGCGACACAAGGATCGCTTACCGCGACACGAGGATCGCGTACCGCGATGCAAGTGGAACCGAAGTCGGTCGTGAGTTGTTCCGAAGTCGGTCGTGAGTGGTTCCGAAGTCGGTCGTGAGTGGTTCCGAAGTCGGTCGTGAGTGGTTCCGAGTTCGGCACATCGTTGGACCGAAGTCGTGACATGAAGTGGTGCCGATGTCATTGCTTCGGAAGAGCCGATGTCGATCCTTGACCACGGGACGTCGTGGAACCGATGCCGCGAGGTGCGTGCTACCGAAGTGGGTTGCTCGTGAAGGCCAAAGTGGGCTACATGCATTGGCCGAAGTGGGCTGCATGTGTAGGCCGAAGTGGGCTGCGTATGAAAGCCTAAGTAAACCGATATGAGCATTCCCGGGAAGATTTCCATTATCGTTTAGGAATGGATTAGCCGACTTAGGTTAGTATATATACTCATGTACGTCCTTTGAGAAAGGGATCCGAAAAAAATCAATTCACAAAGACTTGTACTCTAAAGCTTTCTGAACATCAATAGAACGAGTTTTCAATTTCCTTTACAGTTGTTTGTGTTGGTTTAATCATAGAAATTCAGTTCCCTACGAAAGTCTCTACAAATTTTGATTGTGCGGGTTCCGACCCCCACAGATGTCACGTCCCTATTGGACAAGGTGTCACGACCCCATTGGATACACTTGGAGTTTTTCTAAGCTCTAAGCCTTTGTAAAATATCTAAGTAAAATATTAAAAGAAGGATGTAGAATACTTAGGTGTAAAGTATTCTTATAGGTGTCACAATCTCAGTAGTGACACATGGTTTGATCTAAGCCCTCCGTTGAGGAGGTGGATGTATATATAAAAGGGTGAAACCTCCCTTGTAAACATCATTGGATTTTGAATAACACAACACTTCTACAAACTCTAAACCTCTCTAAAACCGTCTCACTCTCTTTCTAAGTACTGATCGTTTGTCCAAAAGGCTGACTTAGCTACTACACGGGGTAGAAAGAAGCTAAGGCCGCACGTTCTGATTACCGAGAGAAATCAGTCCGTGACACACTGCTCGCATCAGCTGAAACGTCAAAGGCCGATCAATAGTAATATATTCATGTGCTATATACTCATACGGTATATTTTTTGGTTTTTATTCATTAATTATTCAAGTTGTATCAATATCATGTTTCACGAACTTATGAACTGTGATTTCCCCATAATTCCCATTAATCTTGTTCCCAAGGTATGGGAAAAGTCTAAAAAATATTCTCGGAACAAGAATCAGAGTAAATAAAACTGTATAATCTACTAACAGTGAAAAATATATTCGTAATCCATCCAATTAATCAAGTTTTTATTTTATGTTTGATATAGTTAAATTGAAAAAAAAAGTTTATAATGGGATGAAGGAAAAGCATGTGTGAAATGTAAAGGTGAATTTATTTATAAATGGCAGAATATGTACAAGACTAAGATACATGATTTTTAAAAAGGGAATAAGAAAAACCATAAAATATGTGAAGCATATAAAGAGCGGTATCACATGGGAGGAAGAAGGAGAGGGGACCCCTATCCTACCTTCTTATGGTCGACAGAGTCCTTGTCCTTAATTATAATGATTTATTAAGTGCTTGTGACACTCTCTTATATGAGCATATCAAGTTTCAGTATTTAGATGAATGGTTGCTCTCGATGTTTATAACTTTGACTTTTGTTGCTTCATATGTCGGTACAACCTGACATCTTAAGTGCTTAAAGATGCAGAAATGATTGTTAGTTACGGTAAAGGAAAATGATGGGTGAAGTTGGGGAGTTGAAAATAAAAGAGTGAAATAAATTAGCATGTGGAAAGTGTTAAAGGGTTCTGAAACCATAATGATTCTCCACGGGAGATATATGATTGGTATTTGTGATCTTGTGTAACATTTTTAAAAATGGCTAAGGCTGGTTGATTGCATTGTTGTGGAGCATAAACAATTTCCTAACTTTTGAGGGTTTGTTGTTACCCCTTTGTGGGTATGTGTTGTTATCCCTTTGTGGGTTTGTTGTTACCTTTGCGTGGGTTTGTATGTATCCTCACGCGAGTTTGTATCCGCCAAAAGGTGGGATGTTGTATCCTTTGATGGGTAATTTCCAATAAGTAATACAACTGAGTTTGCCGGAAAAAAAAAAAAAAATTTCCTAATTTTCAGGCCTTGACAAACAGCCGATATCTAGGCTTTCATTATAGCCTCCACTGCCAGTCGGGCTGTGATTAATACTTTTATTCTTAGCACTATTTTTGTTCAATTGAGTTCACTTTTTCCTCATAATAGATTAAACATTTGACACGGTTCCATTTTTTTTCTAACTGTCTGGAATAATATTAATGATCAAAGCCACTATTCGAAACAAGGGAAGCAAAGAACAAACAAAAACCAAAAACACAAGCACTAAGTATCGATGCCCAAATGTATACGTTAGATTGCGTCTCGAGCAATTAAGTCTTGGATCCAAGCCGGTCCACCTAAAGCGAGATATGAATTGAATCTCCCATCTCTAGCGACACTCTTTGCTATTTCTCTTGCGACCTTATTCTCTAGCTGCGTTTCCAACTCGAAAGAGCAGCTTTCAAAACCAGAGGCGAGTCGATGAATGTGCTCAGTGAAAACTCTGCATCGAGGCCAGTCCTTAGGCTTCATTAAAGCCTCATGTGTGGCTCAGAAATCCGATGCAATCGCCACCTCTCTGAACCGCAGGTCTCGTAGGCTTTGAATTGCCCATATGAGACTTCGAAATTCAGCAATGATCCGATTATGGGATTTTGTAAACGATTCTCGTGAATGCAGTAGCACTGAACCTGTATGATCTCGTGCTATCCAAGCACCTCCACACTATAAACTCGAATTTCTCTAATTGCCATTCACGTTAGACTTGAGCGGTTAAATTAAAATAACATTGTATATTGCTGTAAGAAAAGTGAAATACTATTAGCAGTGGGAATTTTCTAATAATCCATTGTTACTAACTACTAGAGTAGTGTGCGCGGAATAAATTTTTTACCATGTAAAATGGAATGATTACTAAAAATGACCCTAAATTGAAATATAAGTGTAACCCACATATCTCATGTTTGAAAAAAATAATCCAAAAGATTAGTGAAATTACAACTACATCCTTTACCACCAAACAATAAAACGGAGGCATAATGACTGTTTTAACCCTAGAGAAGTCTGTTGAATAATATAGAAGTCTACCAGTAGACTTCCGTTAGGAAATCAACGCGTAGACTCCATGAGAAGTCTACTGGAGAAGGTTTAGTAGACTACCAAAGCAGTCTACTATATAATTATATTTTAAATTTAAATTTATAAATTAACAAAAAAATTTTGATAAAAAATTTTGATTGATGATTTTACTATAAACAATTGTGAAGTATGAAAAATAAAATTTCACAAAATTAAACATACTTAGACAAATTAAGTTATGAATGAAATACATACTATACTAAACAAAGAGTTACCAAATAAGATACATCATAGGTTGCAAACATGTTTTTACACTTAGGGTTAAAGTTAGAGTTTATTATTTTTTATATTTAAAATGTCAAATTTGCATAAAAGTGTTAACTTGTGAATATATTATACCTTTTGAATGTTTGGAATAAGTTTTGGTATAGGGTTTCGAATAATCATTGAAAATAATCGATTTATGTGAAGTAGACTTCATTTAGAGGATGTGTATTTGTTTGCATCATTGAAATACAAGGTTTGTGAGAGGATGTGTATTTGTTTGTATCTCTCAGTATGTTTAGTAATCAAAAGTTTTCCAAATCGAAGGTCTTCACTATGTTCTAGTAGTTTTATTTTCTTATACGATGTTTGGTTTTGGATACAGCAGACTTCTCCAGTAGACTTCTCAGTAGATTTCTCCAGTAGACTTCTTCCAGTAGATTTCTCCAGTAGACTTCTCCAGTAGACTTCTCCAGTAGACTTTTCCTGTAGACTTCTCCCGTAGACTTAAACTGCATTTAGAAGACTGCATTAAGAAGTCTACTAAACATATGGAGGCAAATTTTAATTTTTTAAAAATTTGAAGTTTTTTTTAACCAAACAAAACCAATCAAATTGTGTATATAAGCAGAACCAAATTGAACCAATTTATTTACCCATCCAAATAAACCGAACTTAACCAATTTATTTAGCCTACCTTTAAAATCTCAAAAATTGGTTTAGATGGAAAAAAAAATTTTAACGCGTCTTTGTGCCTCTCTCTCCACCAAACCCTAAATCCCCTCGCGGTTCCGAAAGCAAGACAACTCGCCCTCTCCTTCCCCAGATCCACCGTCTCGATCTGCCCCTCACCCAAACGCGCAGTCTCCGTGACGACCCGCGCATCCTACACTCCAATGTGCACTACCCTCGGCTTGCGTTGCTGGTCGAGCCCATCGCGCAGTACCGTACGCGAGCTTCGTGGCGTTCTTCGAGCTACATTTCACAGTCTCCGGAAAGTCGTCGGAGCTCTCAAGGATTCCACCACCGTCGGCATCGCCAAGGTCAACAGCGAATTCAAGATCAGATTACGTTTTCATTCCTCATTCCTCATTTCTCTTTCTTTTTGGTTTAAAAATTTTGTGTATGACCGATGAATTGATTTAAAATTGAGATAAGGATTTGGATGTTTCGATCGTCAAGGCCACAAAGCACGTCAAATCTGCTCCCAAAGAACGACATATTCGTAGTATAGTTTATCTTCTTATTCCAGAGGGCATATACTTCGAATATCTAACTTCAAAGACGATACAAGTCCTCTTGGTGAATGAAATGAATCACCCTTTTTATTCTTCGTTTTGTTAAACTGAAAAGTGCTTAACATTTTTTTTCTTGGCTTCTTGTTGCAGCTTGGGATTGCTCTGCGTGGATTAGGACATACGCGCTTTTCCTAGAGGACCGGCTTGAATGCTATCGGGTTTTGAAGTATGACATAGAGGCAGAACATTTACCAAAAGGTCCTAGTGAATCTTCAAAGGTTTGTTTTCAAATTCTCACATTTCCCACTATTTTAGACCATTTCCACTTTTAAATATATATGTTTATATCAAAAATCATTATTTCAGAATGTGGATTTCAGTGCTGCTCAAACGTATAGAACAAGGATGTTGTCTGATGAAGAACTGCTAAAGCAGTTACCTGCATTGGAGCAGCTGCTTTACCGACTTGTCGGCTGTAAGGTAAAGTTATATACATCCATATAGCAACTACATAATCCAATACGCTCTTGCATTGGTGTAGATCTTGTTTGTAGAAATCTCTTCCTCTGGTTTAGTATCATTTTGCTTCTTTTGAAAGTTAACTTGTAACGCCTCGACCGCCGTCGAGCTATCAGTATGCAGGGGAAATCCTCATCCCCTCGAGAGAAATCCTCATCTCTCAATAACATACAGAGGAAATCCTCATCCCCTCAGGACAAATCCCCATCTCCTAATGGGCCCCACTCCCACTCTCGGCCCGTGGGCGCACCCCTCTTCGACGGTCGGTGCGTTAGTCCGGGAGGCTCGAAAGACTTGTTTACTAACCCTGCAAATCACCACGTAATCTTTCCCCGTGTTTTGTCCTCACTCACACGGTACTGGAAATGACTTTTCCAGTAGGTCACCCATCCTTAAATTGCTCCAGCCCAAGCACGCTTAACTCTTGAGTTCTCTCTGGATGTGTTACGGAAAAGATAAGTGCACTTTGGTGATATAGGTAGTCCAATCAATTCTTTTAACCCTCTCCGCATGCACCACATATTTCAGAAACTGAGATGTTACAATCACCCCCACTAACTGATCGCAACGTCCTCATTGTGCACCAGGATCGTTACCCTCGACAGTGTGACTCACACACTCGTCAAGGTTCGCTCTGATACCACTTGTAACGCCTCGACCACCGTCGAGCTATCAGTATGCAGGGGAAATCCTCATCCCTTCGAGAGAAATCCTCATCTCTCAATAACATACAGGGGAAATCTTCATCCCCTCAGGAAAAATCCTAATCTCCTAATGGGCCCCACGCCCACTCTCGACCTGTGGGCCCACCCCTCTTCGACGGTCGGTGCGTTAGTCCTGGAGGCTCGAAAGACTTGTTTACTAACCCTGCATATCACCACGTGATCTTTCCCCGTGTTTTGTCCTCACTCACACGGTACTGGAAATGACTTCCCAGTAGGTCACCCATCCTTAAATTTCTCCAGCCCAAGCACGCTTAACTCCGGAGTTCTGTCTGGATGTGTGACAGAAATGATAAATGCACTTTGGTGATATAGGTAGTCAAATCAATTCTCTTAACCCTCTCCGCATGCACTACATATTTCAGAAACTGGGATGTTACATAACTAATAGTATATATCTCTGCTCACGATTCATTTCTTTGAGATGTCGAGACATGATGCAGTTAAAGCTCTAAACATATACAAACAGGCTGGCCAACAGGTAAAACTTTGAAGCGCCTATAATAACTCTCAATCTTCATAAATTTATGAGTGTTAAAAGGTGTTTTTACTACACAGGCTGAAAGTCCTTACAATTACTCTCAATCTTCATATAATTATGAGTGTTAAAAGGTGTTTTTACTACACAGGTGTTCAAATGGCTATGCAACAACAACAACAAGAGATGATGATGATGCATCAAAGTCCTTACAATTACTCTCATCAATATAATCATCAGTTCTCAACAGCAGCAGCTCCTTCTCCTTCTAACCCTTTTGGAGACGCTTTCCTTGCCCTCCCACCTCCACCGGGCTTAGCTGGTCCGCAGCAGCAAAACAACCATCATCATATGCTCCTCTAGAGTAACATCTCACTTAATAATCTCTTCCTCTCTCTCTTTCTTGTTTTTGTTTCAGTGTTTAGTTTGATTATATACTCTAGGCTCAATACGCAATAATTTTGGGTTTTTCTGCTTTTGGAATTTCATTAAAATGCTATTATTTTGGCCTTAGGTGTTAAAGTTGCTGGAGCAAGAGCCTTTTCTAGAAGGAGATGGTGTACTCCTTAAACGAGTTCTTACCAACTTTGCGCAAAACTTGTTGAGAAGGAAATGATACAGAGAAGTGCAACCTCCTTTTTCATGAACAAGGATGTCATGGCCAAGTGCACGCAGCTGTCGCAGATTGTTTCCAATCAATGCTCTGAAATGCTCTGAAACTATTCATAAGGAGGTTGCTCCCAAGCTAGGGAAAATGGGTTGGCCCCTTCTCCTGCTAGAGCTGGTGCTGCACTACTTAAGAGAGAGGCTTTAATTTGGTTTTAGTTGCACATTCAAATTGTTATTCATCTCGATATAGATTATATGCAGTTCTCGCTTTATTTTGTTATAATCTCTTGTGATTCAATGTGATAAAAAAATTCATCATAATAAAAAATCATTAAGCAAAACATCACTCAACAACGTAAGCAAACAATTTGTTCTTGTTATAGGACTCGATAATCCAAATCCTATACTTCAAACTAGACACAACACTTTGTTCTTGTTATATGACTTGACAAAACCAAATACTATACTTGAAACTAAAAACATACATTTACTCCAAAATGTTTTATAAAAAAACCAAAGACCAAATAAGGTTGTTAGAATTTTAGAAATTATATGAGTAGAATTTTAGAAAATATATATTGAACTTTAGACATATACTTAGACATATTTTTAATCAAATTTAAAATATAGACTTCATTTGTAGTCTGCGCTGTAGACTTCACAAGCAGTCTACCAACAACAGCTAAGTACTACTCAAACAAAAAAATTGATTTATACAATAAATATTGCACCTAAATATGTCAAATTCACACAGAAGGAAACATATTAGATAACACACATGTGGGAGCAAGAAAAACTTAAAAAATTATTATAAATAAGTTTTAAATGCATTTATAAGAAAATTAAATCTATAGACTTCTCTATGAAGTCTAGTAAACGCTAGTAGTCTATTAGGTTACTTTTGCATTTGACCAGAATTTGACTAAAAAAATTATTTTTGCAATTGACCAAAGTTTGACTTTTTCAGTAAACTTATCTTGCAGTCTACTAAATACGCATAAAACCAGTAAACTGCAAGAGAAGTCTGCTGAAATGTGTAGACTCCATTCCAAAGTTTACTCAAAAGGCCGGGTTACATTTGCAATTGACCAGATTGTTGACTTTTCGAGTAGACTTCTCCAGAAGTCTACTCTGAAAAAGGTTAGTTTTGTGTTTGACCAAACATTTATCGGTAGACTTCTTATGCAGTCTACTACTTATTAAATAAATCAATAGACTTCTCAAAGAAATCTACTGATTTATTTAATAAGTAGTAGACTGCATAAGAAGTCTACCGATAAATGTTTTTCTTGGTCAATGTTTGAGATTTTGGTCAAACACAAAACTAACCCGTTCGTACATAACAGACTTCTGATGCAGTCTACTAAAAAATTCAACAATATGGTCAATGCTAGAAATAACCTCGGAGTAGACTCTATCTGCAGTCTACTGGAGAAGTTTACGGGAGAAGTCTGCTCTATAAAGTCAAAGTTTTGGTCAAATGCAAAACTAACCCATTTTCAAGTAGACTTCATGTACAGTCTACGAGTGTTTTTTTTGTTATCAAAAGAAAACAAGTAGACTTTACGAGCAGTCTACTTTGAATATTTTTAAAAATAGTCAATTGCAAATCTAACCTTTCGTTGACTAGTAGACTTCTGGTGCAGTCTACCAGATCAGAAAACACGGTTTATAGCTCCGTTTCTGCCGTAGAGCTCGGTTTTCAGTTTTTTCAAGCACCTGAAACTTCTAATATGACCATTAACAAAGAAGCCCAGCCGTCGTTTATGCAAGAACTACTGAAAATCGATAGATTATGAGAGAAAGAATTTTGAAAACCAAATTTAGATAGTTTTTTGGATAAAATTGGAGAGGAAATGGGTGAGGAAGAAGTTATGAGCTCACAAATGAAGCTGTTATCCACGAAAAATCAGTTGGGGAAGCATTTAGGGTTTGATTTTGGTTGTTCATGGTGGTTGGAAATATTGATGATAATTGAAACGACCCGACCCAAAAATTTAAAATTTTTCCTTTCAGATTATTATCATCACAGTTAATAATCCTCAATTAGATCAATACAACATGCGAAAAACATAAAACAATTAAACCAATTCAATCAATTCAATAATCCCATACTTATTAAATCTAACCGGTTCAATTCAATAATCCAAACAATAGCCAATGACCAATAACCAATAAACCAACTAACTACAATTCAGAATTCACTAGCAACCTAGCAATTCTACAACAGCACACCGCCATACGAGACCCTAGATCATCTCTCCTTCCTGGCCTTGATTCCACGATCACATTTTCTCTTTACCTGCAACACATGGCAAAAAGAGTTGCGTGAGTATTATCACAAATACTCAGCGACGCGGTCATCCCATCTACAGGTTATTTATATACAGACATAAACAAGAGATACAATACCAGGATGAGCATACAATCAAGCATACGTGAAACAACCAATCACGAACCACTGCTGAAGCACTATGTCGATCGACACAACCACTAGGATTTGATCGACATACAGCTCCGTGTCGATCGACACACCACCATGGTGTCGATCGATAGACTGCCCCGTGTTGATCGACACACCACCCTGGTGTCGATCGACACGACATCGCAGAACCCAGGAAACGAGCTTATCCTCTCATGGCTCGAATTCCCAAGCGATATGTTGAATCCCTGCACGATTCCAAACACTAAACACACAGAAAACAACCCAGCAACACAAACAAACGCATTCCATCAAATCCTCATGTCTATATAACCCACGATCACGCACTCACCTCGACAAAGGATTGAAAAGACGAAGGACACGAAGAACGATCGCGAACAGCCTCTGATTTCCTTCTCTTAACACGAAAATCTCACTCTCAATCCTCTCACGTTCCTCCAATCCCAAGAACAAGCCCCCACGATCAATCCTTCACCAGAAACCCTCAATCTCTCCAAAACTCTCCCAAATCCCTAAACTTCTGATTTCTGATCAACAAAAACGGCCAGAACACTGTTTCTGCCTTTTATATCGAAACCTAGGGTTTTCCTTAACCGGCCCACCAAACTGGACAATTAAACCGAACTTGCCGGTCTAATTTAACCCCGTGTCGATCGACATACACCACCCGTGTCGATTGACATAACGCCCAAAACCCGACTTCTCCTAAGTCCAAAACACACGTGTCGATCGACACACCACCCTGTGTCGATCGACACCCACCAAAAATCCACTTTTTGGTTCCCGGGCGTTACAATTCTCCCCCACTAACACGGATTCAACCTCGAATCACGCGACACCGCCACACTACGGTCTCAACCACCTGACTCCCACCCGGCCAGTATCCTTCGAGATCACACTCGAATCCCACAAACCGTCCTGCTAAGGCTAACATTCTAGCCTAAAATTCGACCAGATTCACCCGGAACACCAACAATGCCCGCCCCATGGTCCGGATTAGGGCTGCCCGATTGACCGTCCAACAATCAAACAAGAACATGTCCGACCAACCGTTGACCCCGCGTTGGACCAAACGATCGTACAACAATCAAACAAGAACATGTACAACCATCGGCGTAAAAATATGCTACCAGGATTGGCCGAACCGAACCAGACTCGAGTAATAACCCCAGACTCGACAACAATCTAGCCACTCCTAGAACATGAAAAATCTCCTTTCCAGCCACTCTTGGAACATGAACGCTCTCATTTATAGCCACTCCTAGAACATGAACGATCTCTAAGCCGCATAAAACTTCTATTCCAAGCCATGCTAGCCGATAAGCAAGCTCTAACTCACATAGAACTTCTGTCGCTAGACCCCCACATGACCTACCAGTCATCTCAAACCATGACATCACTAGTCATCTCCTAAGAACACACGTCTTAACCACACATTTAATAAGGCAAACTCATCTTATTAAATCTTAAAATGTATACTCGTTACAAAATCAAACGAAATACATAACAACCACATTGCAACATGCTAAAACAGACTCTGAAAACCAGAAAAAGAACTCAAGCCACCGCTTGCTTCTCGAACCACTTCGAGAACTTCCTCTTCATCGATGCTTATGGTTCCCAAGTCTCCTCCTCAATACCATCACAGTCCCACACGAATCTCACAAACGGTATACTCTTCCGGCGTAGAACCTTGACCCTCCTCTCAAGAATCCTCACAGGCCTCGCCGCCAACGTCATGTTGGGCTGAAGATCCTCCGGAATCCTAGCCAACACGTCCTCAGACTCATGTAGACACTTCCGCAGCATCGAAACATGGAAGACTTTGTGAAAAGCCTTCATACTCTGAGGTAACTCCAACCATTAAGCCACCGGTCCGACCCGCTCCACAACCCTGAACGGACCCATAAACCTCGGACTCAGCTTATTCTCTGAAATGGATCTGTTAGGACCCCTTAACATAGCTGCCTTGAGATACACCATATCTCCTAGCTCAAACTCCAGCTCTTTCTGTCTCCTATCGGCATAACTCTTCTGCCGATCCTGATCCTCTCTCATGTTCAGCCTCAAGACACGGATCTTCTCCGTCGTCTCCTGAACAAAATCTACACCAAACATGCTCCTCTCCCCCACTTGAGTCCAGCATAGTGGTGTCCTACATGGCCTCACATACAGAGCCTCATACAGAGCCATCCCAATACTCGCCTGGTAACTGTTGTTGTACGCAAACTCAACCAGGTTCAGATGATCCACCCAATGACCACCATAATCAAGCACACACATCCTCAACAGATCCTCCAATGTCTGAATCGTCCTCTCTGACTGCCCATCTGTCTGAGGATAGTACGCTGTACTCATATGCACCTTAGTGCCCATCTCTGCCTGAAATGCCCTCCAAAACTCTGAAGTAAATCTAGGATCCCGGTCTGACACAATACTCGCTGGCACTCCGTGCAGCCTCACAATCTCCCGTACATACTTCCTAGCCCAAACTACCGCTCCATCAGTCTTCTTGATGGCCAGAAAATGTGCTGACTTGGTCAGACGATCCACAATAACCCAAATCGCATCAAAAGTCCGTGACACCGGCAACCCCATCACGAAATCCATGGTAATCATATCCCACTTCCACTCCGGAATGGGCAAACTCTGCAACATACCACTCAGAACTTGATGCTCAGCCTTCACCAGCTGACACACGTTTCACGCTGCAACCCAGCTAGCTACATCCCTCTTCATCCCGACCGAGTGATAATACCGCTTCAGGTCACGATACATCTTGGTCGCTCCCGGATGAATCGATAACATGCTCGAATGAGCCTCCCTCATGATCTCTTGCCTCAGATCCTCGTCTTTGGGTACACAAACCCGCCCTTTCACCAGTATTTTCCTACTCGCTAAGACCACATACTCGGAACCGGCCGCCTGAGAAACATCAATCAAACTCTGATCCTTCTCTTGAGCAACCCGAACCCTGCTCAACAGATCTGCCTGGTTATCTGCCTCTTACCCTAACGGCTCCTGTGAGATCACACACAACCTCAAATCTCGCTCACCAGAGCCTCCATATCTCGCTCCTGATCTGAAGCCGCTCTCTTCCGACTCAATGCATCTGTATCCAGGTTAGCCTTACCCAGATGGTACCCAATCTCTAGGTCATAGTCTGCGACTAACTCCATCCAGCGCCTCTGTATCTGGTTCAGCTCTGGCTGAGTGAAGAAATACTTCAGACTCTTGTGGTCTGTGAATACCTGCACCTTCCCGCCATACAGATAAGACCTCCAAATCTTAAGTACAAAAATCACCGCAGCCAACTCCAGATCATGGGTAGGGTAATTGCACTCATGCTTCCTCAACTGCCTCGAAGCATACGCAATAACCTTCCCCTGCTGCATCAACACACATCCCAGACCAACTTCTGAAGCATCTGTATACACCACATACGGCTCACCCGGCTCGGGTAACGCCAAAATCGGTGTACTAGTCAGCATCTCCTTCAGCTTCCCAAAATTCTCCTCGTATGCTGAAGACCATACAAACGGAACATCCTTCCCTGTCAGCTTCGTCATCGACTGCGCCATACTCGCAAACCCCTTGACGAACCTCCGGTAATAACCCGCCAACCCGAGAAAACTCCTGATCTCGGTGGCACTCCTTGGTCTAGGCCAACCTCTGATAGCCTCAATCTTAGCCGGATCTACAGAAACCCCCTCTGCTGACACAACGTGGCCAAGAAAGCTCATCTCTCGTTGCCAGAAACTGCACTTACTTAACTTCGCATACAGCTTCTGCTCCCGCAGCTTCTCCAAAACCAACCTCAAATGCACCTCGTGCTCTTCCGGATTCCTCGAATATACCAGGATAACATCTATGAAGATGATCACGAACACGTCCAGATACTCCTGGAACACCCCGTTCATCAACCGCATGAATGCTGCTGGGGCATTCGTCAACCCAAACGGCATCACCACAAACTCATAATGCCCGTACCTCGTCTTGAATGCCATCTTCCGAACATTCGCCTCATCGATCGGAATTTGATGGTAACCCGACGCTAAGTCAATCTTGGAAAACCAAGTAGCCCCTCGCAACTGATCCAACAACTCATCAATGCGCGGCAGAGAATACCTGTTCTTCACAGTGACTCGGTTAAGTCCCCGGTAATCGATACACAACCGGAAACTCCCATCCTTCTTCTTCACGAATAACACCGGCCAGAACACTGTTTCTGCCTTTTATATCGAAACCTAGGGTTTTTCTTAACCGGCCCACCAAACCGGACAATTAAACCGAACCTGCCGGTCTAATTTAACCCCGTGTCGATCGACATACACCACCCGTGTCGATCGACATAACGCCCAAAACCCGACTTCTCCTAAGTCCAAAACACACGTGTCGATCAACACCCACCAAAAATCCACTTTTTGGTTCACGGGCGTTACAATAATGGCATTTTCGTAAATAAGTAGATATATTTGAGTGTTTTTTTTATAGTTTTGAATGTCTGATTTAAAAAAAAATATAATTCAAATATAATGGCATTTATGTAAATAAATTGAATCTTATGGTTGGTTTGATAAAAATTTTGAAGAGAGAGAAAGAGGGGGTTACATATGCAATTGACCTCAAATTTGAAGTTATTTCAATAAGCCTTCCTAATTAATATAGTTGTAGGTACAAAATTGTTTTTTAGTTAATGTTGAAATTATTATATGAAATTCGAGAACTTTAGTTAAAAAAACAAATTGGTTAATTCGAAAATTATTATACAAATCCGAAATATGTTTGTGTAAATACGCTATAATCTAGCCTAGCGGTGGAGCACCGTATATTTTATAGACGTATATGCTAGTATTTACACGAGATATATACGATGGATAATATTTTTATTAATATATATAGATATATAAATATATTTATTTATAGCTAATAGAAATTTATCATTACAAATATTAAAGCTAGATAATTGACATTAACATAATTGTTTTAGCTCGAGTAGTAGATGACATAGTTAAAAATTGGTTAAAGTAACAATAATATAATTATATCAATTATTAAACGAGATGAGAAAAAATTCATTCATATGCCCAGTTTGTCTAACTTTAATATGTAGAGGACCGTTGCCCACACAAATTTTTAAAATGAAACAAAATAATTTATTTATCTTAAACAGGTCTAACTTTTTGTTTTGGTCCAAAAATGTGTCTAAATTATCTTAAAATATGTATGTGAAAAGAAATTGTACATGCTCACATGTTTTCAAAATAAAATAAAATAGGATTTATGTTGGTATTTTAATTTAAAAATAGTAATTGTTTGGAATATATGTTAATTTATTTGTTCACATTTAATGATATATATGGCTTAATATTAGATTTTTTGAAATAATTATTTTTTGTAAGTTAGGACTATTTCCATGTGTTTGGAAATTAGAGTAATAGTAATTAAAATAACTAGATTTGGAAATAAATTTGTTTGGTAATTAGTACAAAATAACTAAATAAATAAATAAAAAAGATAAGAAAATTTATGGGAGTGACATATCATCAAAAATAGCCCAAAATGTTTCTCCTTAGTATATAGAGGATATTTTAATTAACTAATAAAATAAATTTTATAATTTTAAATATCAGTCAATTTATGTAATTAGTGGAATCCATTTTAATATATAGAATTTTTTAGAAATGCCATTTTAAAAAATGGACAACTCCTGGTGGCATTTTTGCAAAACTGCATTTCAAAAGTGGCATTTTTGAAATTTTCCAATCCATATACTATATAATTTTTTTTTTGGTTTTGAAAAATTCAATATTGTTTTCGTAATTCATGTTCTAAAAAACCTAACAATTATTTTATTGAAAAATCCATAATCGTATGTATTTTAACTATTTCACTAGTTAAATAAACATTAAAAGATTCATATTTATTGTTTTCATATAGTTTTATGTTATTTTAGAATGACCTACAAATTTTATTTCAAACCATTAGGATTAATTTTGTCAAAATCTATCATATTTTTCATCATTTTGAAGTTATTGAATTCTAATAATTAATAATCTAAAGTCGACAATTTTGATTATGATTTGGATTTTATCAATAATTAAAGTTATACCCAAAATATTTACAGCCAAAAACTACAATAAAACAATCTTACACAAAACTTTTATAGTCAAAATCGTTACCAATAAGCCTCGTAATTACATAGAACGTAAAAGTGCGGAATATTTTTTCGCAGTGAAAAAATACATATTTTATTTGTATGTTTTATTAACTATTTGTAATTTTCAAATGACATATCAATTAACATTATACCGTTACCAAAAAAAAAATCAAATGCACGAATGATGAAAAATTTCACTGCAAAATAAGATAATAATAGATTTTGTCCCGTGTCAAGCGTGAGATTAAATGAATGATAAATTGATTAATCGATTTTAGTAATCCAAAGTGGTCAAACCCATTTTAGGGTTTTAACCACTATTGATTAATCAAAAATGGCATTTTGCAATTATCCCTTTATGTTAAGGTTTAAGATTTTTTAGCAAGTAAAACCCATTTTAGGGTTTACAATTTAGGATTTAAGATTTTTAAAAACCTTCAATTAGTTGTATTTTTGAAGCTAAACAATTCATGGTTGTATTTTTGAAAATAGACACATCAAAAATGGTATTTTTGAAATTATCCATAAATATTTTCATAACGAGTTTGTTTATAAACATAGCAACAACACTAGTAGAAATAAAGAATAATTTCAAAAATATCAGTTTTGGTGTGCATGAGTTGTCTATTTTTTAAAATACCACTAATTAAAGGCTTAAAAAATGATTTTGAACCCTAACAAATCCTAAAACTTACAAACTAAATGCTAACATATAATAATTAACCCAAACATATGTGTTTTGAGAAAATGATATAATTTTAGTGGCATTTTCGAAAAGATCTTAGAAATGTTGTATAATTGACCATTTTTTAAAAGTTAAATTTCAAAAGTGGCATTTTGTAAAATTTATCTATAAATAGTTTGTGGCAAAATCATTGGTTGAAAATCCATAACAAAATTTGCCAAGAAAAATCGCAACGTTAAATGTAGTAAACTGCAAATTAACAGATTTGCGATAAAATAAAATATAAACTAAATTATAGTTATAATTAAAATTATAATTAAAATAATAATAGAATCAAAATTAAATAAAATCTTTGATACAAATTAACAAATTAATTAGATATCTTAGGGAAAGAGGGGAAGAAATGAAGATATTTAGAGAAATGGCAGTTTTCAAAAAAATTTCATCTTTTCTAATTTTTTTTTTAAAATGTCACTAAAATTATATCATTTACTAAAAATATCATTTTTGTTTGGTTTAAATATTTTAGGTTAGAGTTTAGTTTTAGGCTTTAGGATTTGTTAAGGGTCAAAATATTGTTTAAGATTTAGGGTTTAAAAATGCATAGATTATGACATTTTTGAAAATAAACAACTTTAGAATTTTTAAATGCCAGTTTTCAAAAATACTACTTTCTCAAAAAAATTACAAAAATGCCACTTTTTAAAAATTATTTACTCATTATATCATTTATGTTTGGTTAACTATGTTGTATTAGGGTTTAGAATTTTTTAGAGGTCAAATATTTTTTAGGGTTTTGAATTTTAAGATTTAGACTTTAAAATCCATAATTAGTGGCATTTTTGCAAATGAACAATCCATAGTGACATTTTTGAAAATATACACATCAAAAATAACATTTTTGCAATTATACTTTTTAAAAATTAGCACAGCGAAAATGACATTTTAGATTCTCCCAGAAAAAAATGTTTCGGATGAAGCTAATAGATCGTCGAGTTGTTTCTCATCACTACCATATATGCGGTAAACACTACAAAAAAACAGTAATTTAGGTACGAATGTCTTGTCCGGTTAGGTTAGCTCGTCAGGGAAACAACCAACCGGAAGCACTTGATTGAATATATGATGTTTGTTGATAAAAAAAATTATGAATGTCTAAATGTTACAACACTCGATTTTGGTTAAATATGCTGACTAATCGATATTAACATATATATTTTAACATTTCAAATCATATAATTTCTAATATCTGTAAACGTAAATAAATTATATGTATTGTGCATAAATTTAATAATTAAAATACTTTTGATCATGTGTGGATGGTATTAATTAGTTTTAATATTTTTATGTGTAAAGTTGATCAAAACCTATGCAAATGTTATTTGTTTTAATGTATTTTATGTGTAAAATTTATTTTCATTATTCGTATAAATTATAGAGTATGCAAATCAGATAAATTTTAGATTTATATGATCGGACATATAAACGGAAAACAATATATATTTTTCAATAATGAAATGTATAAATATTTTTAAGTGATATTAGATATGTATAATAGTCTACATTATAATAAAAATCTTTTTTGAGAAATGCCACTTTTCAAGTACCACTTTTCAAAAATGCCACATTTTCAAAATCTTTGCAAATATGCCCCTTTTTCAAAATTATTTACTCATTATATTATTTATATTAGGGTTAACTATATTGTATTAGGATTTTGTTTTAAGGTTTTAGGGGTTTTTAGAGGTTAAAACATTTTGTAGGGTTTATAATTTTAAGATTTAGGCTCTAAAACTTCATAATTAGTGGCATTTTTGCAAATAGATATCCCATAGTGGCATTTTTATAAACGTGCACACCAAAAGTGATATTTTTGCTATTGTCGCAATAATAAAATAGATGATATAGTAATTTAAAATATTACATTTAGTTGGACTTAGATTCATAAAACATGTATTATTAAGCTTATGTTATAAAATTAATGAGAATATATAGAAATTTTTACCATGGAATAAAATTTTAATTAAAATATTTTGAATGGTTAATTTAAGTAATGTGTTCATTAAAATATTTTATAAACGACACCAATGTTTTTTTATTAGTATTTTCTAAGTTAATATATATATGATATTAGCCGCTAAAAGTGACAACAAATTAGGGGGCAAGTGCAGAAATGCCACTTTTTGTGTGCCATTTTTTAAAAATGCTACATTGGTTATATATTTGCAAAAATGCCACAAATGATGGATTTTTAAAGCCAAAATCTTAAAATTCGAAACCGTAAATAATTTCAAAAATATCAGTTTTGGTGTGCATGAGTTGTCTATTTTTTAAAATACCACTAATTAAAGGCTTAAAAAATGATTTTGAACCCTAACAAATCCTAAAACTTACAAACTAAATGCTAACATATAATAATTAACCCAAACATATGTGTTTTGAGAAAATGATATAATTTTAGTGGCATTTTCGAAAAGATCTTAGAAATGTTGTATAATTGACCATTTTTTAAAAGTTAAATTTCAAAAGTGGCATTTTGTAAAATTTATCTATAAATAGTTTGTGGCAAAATCATTGGTTGAAAATCCATAACAAAATTTGCCAAGAAAAATCGCAACGTTAAATGTAGTAAACTGCAAATTAACAGATTTGCGATAAAATAAAATATAAACTAAATTATAGTTATAATTAAAATTATAATTAAAATAATAATAGAATCAAAATTAAATAAAATCTTTGATACAAATTAACAAATTAATTAGATATCTTAGGGAAAGAGGGGAAGAAATGAAGATATTTAGAGAAATGGCAGTTTTCAAAAAAATTTCATCTTTTCTAATTTTTTTTTTAAAATGTCACTAAAATTATATCATTTACTAAAAATATCATTTTTGTTTGGTTTAAATATTTTAGGTTAGAGTTTAGTTTTAGGCTTTAGGATTTGTTAAGGGTCAAAATATTGTTTAAGATTTAGGGTTTAAAAATGCATAGATTATGACATTTTTGAAAATAAACAACTTTAGAATTTTTAAATGCCAGTTTTCAAAAATACTACTTTCTCAAAAAAATTACAAAAATGCCACTTTTTAAAAATTATTTACTCATTATATCATTTATGTTTGGTTAACTATGTTGTATTAGGGTTTAGAATTTTTTAGAGGTCAAATATTTTTTAGGGTTTTGAATTTTAAGATTTAGACTTTAAAATCCATAATTAGTGGCATTTTTGCAAATGAACAATCCATAGTGACATTTTTGAAAATATACACATCAAAAATAACATTTTTGCAATTATACTTTTTAAAAATTAGCACAGCGAAAATGACATTTTAGATTCTCCCAGAAAAAAATGTTTCGGATGAAGCTAATAGATCGTCGAGTTGTTTCTCATCACTACCATATATGCGGTAAACACTACAAAAAAACAGTAATTTAGGTACGAATGTCTTGTCCGGTTAGGTTAGCTCGTCAGGGAAACAACCAACCGGAAGCACTTGATTGAATATATGATGTTTGTTGATAAAAAAAATTATGAATGTCTAAATGTTACAACACTCGATTTTGGTTAAATATGCTGACTAATCGATATTAACATATATATTTTAACATTTCAAATCATATAATTTCTAATATCTGTAAACGTAAATAAATTATATGTATTGTGCATAAATTTAATAATTAAAATACTTTTGATCATGTGTGGATGGTATTAATTAGTTTTAATATTTTTATGTGTAAAGTTGATCAAAACCTATGCAAATGTTATTTGTTTTAATGTATTTTATGTGTAAAATTTATTTTCATTATTCGTATAAATTATAGAGTATGCAAATCAGATAAATTTTAGATTTATATGATCGGACATATAAACGGAAAACAATATATATTTTTCAATAATGAAATGTATAAATATTTTTAAGTGATATTAGATATGTATAATAGTCTACATTATAATAAAAATCTTTTTTGAGAAATGCCACTTTTCAAGTACCACTTTTCAAAAATGCCACATTTTCAAAATCTTTGCAAATATGCCCCTTTTTCAAAATTATTTACTCATTATATTATTTATATTAGGGTTAACTATATTGTATTAGGATTTTGTTTTAAGGTTTTAGGGGTTTTTAGAGGTTAAAACATTTTGTAGGGTTTATAATTTTAAGATTTAGGCTCTAAAACTTCATAATTAGTGGCATTTTTGCAAATAGATATCCCATAGTGGCATTTTTATAAACGTGCACACCAAAAGTGATATTTTTGCTATTGTCGCAATAATAAAATAGATGATATAGTAATTTAAAATATTACATTTAGTTGGACTTAGATTCATAAAACATGTATTATTAAGCTTATGTTATAAAATTAATGAGAATATATAGAAATTTTTACCATGGAATAAAATTTTAATTAAAATATTTTGAATGGTTAATTTAAGTAATGTGTTCATTAAAATATTTTATAAACGACACCAATGTTTTTCTATTAGTATTTTCTAAGTTAATATATATATGATATTAGCCGCTAAAAGTGACAACAAATTAGGGGGCAAGTGCAGAAATGCCACTTTTTGTGTGCCATTTTTCAAAAATGCTACATTGGTTATATATTTGCAAAAATGCCACAAATGATGGATTTTTAAAGCCAAAATCTTAAAATTCGAAACCGTAAATAATGTTTTGACCCCTAACAAATCTTAAACCTTCAAACCTATACCCTAATACAACATAGTTAACCCAAACATAAATATTATAATTAATAAATAATTTTTTTAAAATGGTATTTTTACAAATATTTTTAAAAAGTGACATTTTTGAAAAGTGGTATTTCAAAATTGACATTTTTCAAAAATTTTCACAAATTAAATTAGCCACATAAATATTTAGCCATCCTGATTTCTGAGAACGATTTTTGAAAATGGTAGTAATAACGCTTTTCAGTTCTGTTTTTTCAACTTTGATCTACATTCGTTGCAACTATTTGTGATGGAATGCTTCGTCGTAGATTTCATCATAAATATGGTATTTTATTGTAGTGTATTTTAGGTATCTTCGCTTATATACGGTTTACGAGTGCGAATAATGATATACCCATCTCAATGAAGGACGCAACTCTTTTTCAAAAAAAAAAAAAATGAAGGACACAACTCACATACCTCATTTATCTACACATACATTTGGTGAAATATAACCACTCTCCAAAACCAAAAATCAATTTAAATATAATTATATCAACGCAGAGATTACAAACGTGAACATTAGCAAAAAATCTATCTTAAAAACATGTATTAGTTAAAAATACAATATTTCCTAATTTGTTGATCAAACGATATGCACATAAAAAACAATGCATTTGGTTGAGCTATATTCTTATTATTAGTTATCAATCGCACAAAAAAACATTCTCGATCTGGTTATGTGAATGTTGTAAGAGGATAAGTGGCCAACGATGGGATTCGAATAAATGGGAACATGTGTAAGAGACATAAGAAGTGGAATTCTCGTGTCACCATCTCTGTCTCTTACAAGTACTCTTTTTCCTTTGCTCTTTTGTCTGAAGTCAAATCACTCAACGTTAACGTCCAATTATCTTATACGCTCAGTTTAACAATAAATATATAGAAAAACAATGTCCAAGTCCTCGTAAATACGTGGTATATTTGATCACAATCGTAATAAAAATAATGAAATTATATAAATTAGTGTAATATCAGCTAGAATAACGTGAATTTTATATTAAAAAAAAAACTCTGCGCAAAAAATCACATACTGGCATGATTTTGCAAATAAAAATAATCGAAGGTTATCACAATCGTAATAAAAATAATGAAATTATATAAATTAGTGTAATATCAACTAGAATAACATGAATTTTATATTAAAAAAAAAAACTCTGCGCAAAATATCACATACTGGCATGATTTTGCAAATAAAAATAATCGAAGGTTATATGTTTGCAAATAATCTTGCACAACCTTGTTATATCTTATTATATAAAGTTTGATACGTCAAATATAGTAATTAATATGATTGTGACATGTGTCAAGTCAGTTGATTAAATTTTGACACGTGTATATAAATGTAATTTCTTAAAATTAAATTTAACCATATGTCTAAAAATTTATCTATTTATCTCTATTTATAAAATAGTAAAAAAAAAACTTAATTTAAATAGGATTAAAAAAGCTAAACTTAATTTAAATAGAATTAGAAAAATCTAATTATTTAGAAATATGTGGTATAATTTAATTGAGCTTATTTAAATAAAATTAAAAAATCTAAATATAATTAAAATAGGATTAAGAAAATTTAATTATTTAGATTTATATGAAATAATTAATTCAATATCAAATAATATAAAAACTAAATATGAGAATAAAATAGATAAATATTTGATAAATTTCTCTATAAATAATTTTGTTGACATTCTCAATTTTATTTTATTATTTTATGGGGATGATTTAAATTTTTCTTCCATGTTTTTCGTATTTTATTTTTGGTAAAAATAGTTTAAATAAAAATATAAGAATAAATTTATCAATATTTTGAAAAATAAATATGTAAGTAGTAAAATAGGAAAAATAAATTAAAAATGTACACCTAATTTAAATATGAATAACAAATAATTTGATAAGATGTGATAAATTTAATTCTAAATCAAATAACAAATGCATCAAAATTTAATAAATAAATGTTATGTTTTTCAAGTATTAGTTTTTCAACACATTGTCACTTTTATTTTATTTAATTTTACGGATGATCCAAATTTTTTTGTACAACTAATTTTTTTTCATTCACAAAGTTATAATAAATCAAATTACAAAACCTGCAATATATACTGATTCTTAATCTACTATATTATAAAACTCTTGAATAATTAATAAGTCCTCCTAAATAAGGCTCTATATTTTGTTTTTTTGTTTGTAACTTCCATAGCCAAAATTTGCGAAATTGGTGCAAGTCCCACTACGAAGCCACCAAAGCAGTATTATTAGACTGGTGGGGTGCCAATGGGCAAAATAGGCCTTAGTTAAAAAATGTTGTCTTTATTTAAGGTATTCCACTAAGACATGTTCCCACATGAAACATTTTTCTACATCTCTATGCATGCAAATCACATCTTGTCCCTCATTTCCTATGGAACACCATCCATCACCTTCACTTATTATTCCCTCGCACTTGTTTATATTGTCCTTCACTAATAATGATTATGCAGCTCAGTAATTTTGCTGTTATTTATTGCATAATTTATTAGTCTATCAGTTTAACATTACTGCCTGCTCATTCTTTTGATGAAATTTAATGTTTAAACTTTTCTTTAACATAAATTAAAAAATGTATGTGCTATATCTTTTATTATTGGTAAATTAAATCAGAGACTCGTACTAAACTACTAACATCTTGATATATTTTGTTTATTATAATTTTTTTTTTAATTACGAGAAGGTTTTGGCCCATACCCTATAATACTCCTAGACCCGAAACCATAACATGTAATATTAGCCTCGTCTCATGTGCTACTCAAACCAGTAAACTCTACGCTTTACTTGAAATCCTTACCAGTTAAACTATCGGTTCTTTACAAATTTTTTACCAGTTGAGCTATTGGCTGTTGGTCTTGTTATTGTAATTTTTAATTTCACAATGCCAACCATGTCTAATATTTCATTTATTTTCCAATAATTAAGCCACAATTTTCTTTTAAGTAGTCAAAAAATTTCTTGTTTAACATTCTCTTTTGTGACTTTGCTAAAATATCTGTTTTTATCTAGAATATTGTTAACGAAATACCAATACCAAAAACTTTTTAGATAACTTTGTACATGCATTTTTATTAAAAAAACATTAATAGCAATAAGTTTAAAATACAATTCTACTAATCATACCAATTACTGCAAACGTAAAAATCAAAACATCAAATAACATTAAAATATGCATACAAACTTTCTAATAACTTTGTTTTCAAGAATTAGTTACAGTATTCCGAAATTTATAGAAAGATGATTTTCTCACGGAACAATATATAGAAACAAAGAGAATTCTAGCAACATAGACACATAGTGATTGATCAACAACCATCTAATAAATAGACAAGCAAATGATTTTTCCCCCAATAAAATTAGAAGGTATGACACATTTGATAACTTAATGGTCGTTAAATATCAAAGTGAATGGAGTGATCAAAGAGACGTGTCACATGAAATAATAAATAATTAGATATGTGTCATCATTAGAGACATATTCACATCTCCGTCGACAACTTAGAGCGTTCCTTTTAGTTTTAGGTGTCAAAATCCAATATTAATATTGAAGATGATCTTATCCTCGTTGTAAGAAGAGAAGTGACTTTTTCATTTCTCAACTCTCCTTCACTTTACCTTTGTCTCCAGTTAGATAACGTTTGTAAGGGAACCAATCGACTAATTATGATGGAATATTGGGTCTCAAATCCACTGGTAAAGTCAGTGACCAGTGGACAATTGGTGAAAATATTCTCCTCGACATTGTCTTTTTGGTTTCAAACGACCAAAAGTTTTTACAAATTTTTTTAGTTATGATTAATGATGAAAGTCCTTTTACCGGTTTTAAAGATATAACCTAAGGTCACTAATCCGATGTAGAATAGTATAGGTTCGTTCAAGGGACCAGCAATACACTCTAATGTTATGGGATACAAATTCAGCTAAGCGATTCAAAGTTGGTTTAAGTGTCACGAATTAAACAAGCAAACAAATGTAAATTCGGTGTAAACAATTAAAGAAAAGGCGTTAGGTCAAGGGATAAATCTCAGGGATTAGATCATCAAGAACCAAGATATTATTCAGGTTATCAAGTTATGAACCAATCTAGAACTCAATCATAAATTTAAGCTAATCCACTGTCGTGGCATCAACATCTTCAACAATCAATCTAACACCCTAAACTGTCATTTGAGGTTACAAGGAATGATGAGCATTAAACGTATAGGATCAATTTGCGACCTCAAACAAATTCAAGACCAAGTGAAGGATAAAGGTTTGAAAACGCGGGAACTCTCTCATCCTCAGTGAACCGGGTTTAAAGCTTTCAATCTGTAGACCACATAATCCAGATTACGAATAACAAAGCTTTACCAAAACTCCTCAACACATTTCTCAACCAAGTTCCATTTCCCAAACACAAACTCAATGCATTCAAAGTTGCGTGAGGGTCTCGCTAAAGGCACCATTTAGGGTAGACGACGCTAAAGGATTTAAGGCCATTTAGAGGTGGATTTTAAAGTGTTTAAAGTGTTTAAGGGTCACCCGATGTTTCGTAGAGGATGCAGGATATCGCACAAAATTGCAAGAGAGAATAGGTCCGTTGATATTCCACATTCTCTAAACCACTCTTTCTTTCTTCCAACCTCTCAAACGTCTCATCTAACCATCATTCCCCCTTGGGTATACTCGTTGTGCAGAGAGACACTTCCTATTTTAAAGATTCACCACTCTTCATCATCTGCTTTTTTTTTTTCGAGAATAAGATGATGATGAAGAGGGTTTTGATTACAAGTGTATGTCTCTCAAACACGAAAATATCAGAGTTGTTGTACATACCCAAATGGAGCTCATCAATATCGTTCCTCGTTTGTGGATATTTGTTCCACCTTGTTGTAAAACCATCTTCTGGAAATAGGAGCAGGTGCTCCTTCTGGGAATCAGTGCTCTTGTTCTTCAGAAAGAGTGATTTAAAGGCAGTGTTGACCTAATTCTCTCCGGCCCTTTTGCGCACATGCTGCACTTATGACAATGAAGTAACAAGAATGCAAGAGGCTTGAAAAGAGGTTAGGGTTAAGGAGTGTACTAACTAAAAATGAGCTAGCTATTCAGGAACAACAAGAGTGATAAAAAGAATAAGGAGTCCTGAATATGATTTGTTTCCCTAATCTAGTGCCAACAGGGAGAGGAATTTTTAGTCAATATGAAACCTGGAAGATAGTGTATTGAAGTGTTCCAGCTGTTCTTTATACCCACGCTCTGTAGAAATGGTCACTAGAGAGAAAGTTAAACACAAATAGTTCAAACATCATCATAAGATAAGATCCTAATTTCCAACAAAGTCTTGACTCAATAAAACAACAGAAAAAGACTCAATAAGACATAATAAGAAAAAGAAAACAACCAAAAGAAACGATATTAGTAGCAACTTCCCCCAGACTTACTTCACACCGTCTCGGTGTGAGAATAAGAAAAGGGAGAGTGAAAAGAAATAAAATCATAAAGAAAAATAGAAAATAAAATGTTTGTGATGAATACCTCTTGGTGGGTCTAAATCCGAATTTCAAATTTTTACCCTGGAGAGCATGTGCTCTGTGTTGGGGAGCATGTGCTCTGTGTTGGGGAGCATGTGCTCTGTGTTGGGGAGCAGGTGCTCCTTCTGGGTTTGAACTTTGAAGCAGATCGATGTGCAGGTCGATCCTGAGTCTGACTGATGGTCTGTATGTTGAAATCCTCATTCTGGATCGATCGTTCTAGCTTAGGGGATCGATCGATCCTCCTTGCAGATTCCCAATTTTTTTTTTTTTTTCTTTTTCAAAAACCTGAAATTCAAAGTTAGTAATAAAAGAAATCAAATTGAAAAAGTTAGAAAACGTACCGGTGGGTTGCCTCCCACTAAGCGCTTGGTTAAAGTCTCGAGCTTGACTTAGATCTCATGTGTCAGTCAGGAAGATGAGCATGAGAACTTTCTCTAAAACAAGCTCTCCAATCAGTAAACTTCAGCTTCAGAACCTTGCTCAACATAGCTTTCACAACTTCTTCACTTTTCTCTTTTAGCTCAGATGTAAGAATTTGAAATCCCTTTGGATTTCACCTTGTACTCAATCGTGTCACCAACACGTCTCTGAGGTTCTAAAACCATATGAGAATCACCCTTGATTCTTTGGCTCGTCACTTTCTCCTTTACCCTGCTCTTTTGACTAGTCTTTTTTGTTCTGATAAGAGGGTCTCCATCTAGGACTTCCTTGACCTCACTCTTATCATTGAAATCTCTATTTGTCACCATTTGCTGCTTATCTCCATTGATAATGGGTATAGCTTTGTAGAAGACCTGTTTGTCAATATTAGAGAACGAGACTCTTCTATTAGGCAAATCTACAACTGCACCCACTGTCGCCAGAAACGGTCTTCCAAGAATCAAAGGTATACCAGGATCTTCGCTCATCTCCACCACCTGAAAGTCAGTAGGAACAAGACAATTTCCAACTTGAACATGTAAATCAAGAATAGTACCTTGTGGAACCTTGGGGGAAGAGTCTGCAAACTTAAGAGATATATTAGTAGCTCTCATCGTAGTAATCCCAAGCTTTTCTGCAATAGCCTTGGACATGAGATTGATAGAAGACCCAGAATCGCAGAGAAATTCTTTAAATTCAACTCCTGCAATAGAGCATGGAACAACAAACTTTCGAGGGTCTTCTAGCTTTGGCAACTGCTTAAGCAAAGAGAGCCTTGACTACTGTGAGACTCTTCTTGGTATCCTTGGAAAATTCACCATATGCAGGATCAATTCTAAATGCTTCTTCAAAAGAGATATCAGGAGGAAGCTCACTCACCATCTTATTAAACTCAGCCAGCTTATTTTCACCAATCTCATATTTCAGTCTTTGAGGGTATAGGATCCTAGGGATGTATGGTAATGATTCGACATCCTCTTCTGTTGTCTCTGGTGTAAGCGATGCTGAGACAGTCTCTACCTCACTTTGAACTAATATTACATTGCAGTGTTCTCTGGGATTTGTTTCAACTTTTCCTAGAAGAATCCCTGGTGGTTGCTTAGCTGATGCCGAGATCTGAGCTACCTGAATGTCAAGCCTCTTCATGTGGTTGCAAACAGCTTCAAGTCTACCATTGAGATCCGAGTACATGGCGTCTACCTGCGTTTTGATTTCAGTGGCAGACTTCTGTTGATTAGCCATTAGCTGTTGCATCATAACCTTGAGTTCATCTTGAGAAGTACTTCCAGAGCTCGCAGGAGCCTGAAACTTAAAAAATTGTGGTTTCTATTGAACTCCCCCTTGAAACTGATTCTGACCTTGGTTTGGGTGACTTCTATAGTTCTGGGTGACTCCTTCTTCACCCATCTCCTCAGAAAATGGTTCACCATTCTCATCTACAAAGTGAACCGTCCTTTGGTTCCCTTTGAGCAACAAGTTGACCTTAGCAGTAAGGTCATCAATCTTTTGGGAATCCATTCCACTAGATTTCGTGGTCCTATCATACTCCTGCGACTTGTTGCTAGAACTCACAGCCAAGTTCTCGATGAGCTTATACGCACCCTCTTTGGTCTTAGTCATAAAATTACCATCACTCGCAGCATTCAGAGCATTCCTGTAATCTCAATCAACACCATCATAGAAGATACCCAGCAAGTTCTCATCGGTAAACCCATGGTGTGGACACTCTCTCTTGTACTCTTTGAACCGTTCCCATGCCTCACAAAATGTCTCTCCTGAATGTTGCTGGAAAGAGGAGATCTTGTTCCTTAGGCTCGCAGTCTTGGATTTGGTGTAGAAGTGGTCCAAGAACGCTGCTCTAAATTGTACCCAAGTCGTGATGGATCCAGCTGGTAGAGACTTGAGCCAACGGGAAGCTTTGTTTTCGAGTGAGAAAGGGAAAAGCTTGCACTTCAAGAAATGCGGGTTCATCCCATTAGAACTCGTCGTGGAGTAGATCTCCTCGAAGTTTTCTATATGGTCCATCGAAATTTCCGTAGGCAGTCCATGGAATGAGTGCTGCTTGACCAGCAATATCATCTGAGGCTTTATCTCATAATCTTGCCTCTCAACAGCAGGTGGAACAATAGCAGCTCGGTTCCGATAGAAAGCATGGGGATTGTCCATATCCCCAATGGCACGCTGCTGCTCATGAGCGCGCTGCTGCTGTTGTTCACGGGCATGTTGCTGCTGCATCTGAGCCATCTGCTCTTGCAACCGTAGCAGCTCAGCTGCCATACCATTGTTGCCTTGTTCGCCCATGTTGACGAGATTAGGCTTTGTTCGTCTGTTTTCTCGTTCTAGCCTTGCAAGTTCCGGGTTACTCAAAATCACAAGGGGAATTTCGCAATTACTCCTTGTTGTCCTTGAGTTCATACACCTGAAACACACGCAAAAGAAACAAAAGAACGAGTTTAGTACTTAGTTTGAAATCGTATATGTATCGAGTTGGTCCCCGGCAACGGCGCCAATTTGATGAAAGTCCTTTTACCGGTTTTAAAGATATAACCTAAGGTCACTAATCCGATTTAGAATAGTATAGGTTCGTCCAAGGGACCAGCAATACACTATAATCTTATGGGATACAAATTCAGCTAAACGATTCAAAATTGGTTTAAGGGTCACGAATTAAACAAGCAAACAAATGTAAATTCGGTGTAAACAATTAAAGGAAAAGCGTTAGGTCAAGGGATAAATCTCAGGGATTAGATCATCAAGAACCAAGCAATTATTCAGGTTATCAAGTTATGAACCAATCTAGAACTCAATCATAAATTTAAGCTAATCCACTGTCGCGGCATCAACATCTTCAACAATCAACCTAACACCCTAAACTGTCGTTTGAGGTTACAAGGAATGATGAGCATTAAACGTATAGGATCAATTTGTTCACGTGTTGCTTTAGCTTCAACTGTCGTTGGCTAAAGACAACTTGCCCATCTAAGTCAATTCCAGCAATTTACAACACTTTTGATGAGTAAATTCAACCTAAAATCAAAGGCTAGGTGATCAATCTAGTCTAGGCAATATGATCGACATTAGATGGCGATATCGAATGATGTTTCAAAACCTATCTATGCTTAGTTCATGGATATATAATCCCATCGAACCCTCAACCTAACAAAGGGGATTACTCGCACATATTCAAGCAAACAACAACAGCAAATAAGATAAGAAACTTCATTGAAAATAGAAACGATAGGAGTTTAGAAATCTTCTCCAAAAAGTGGAAGGCAATCCTTAAGCTTACAACTCTAGAAACAAGTATCAAATCTCTCTTTCACTTGTGTTTTCTCTCCTCTGCTGTGTCGTGTCTCTCCCTCTGGCTCAAAAGGGTCGAAAAACTCTCCTTTTATAAGCCTTGGGCGGCTGGGAAAAGATTAGGGCTTCAAAATTAGGTTTAATGAAAACTTCCTTAAGTGGATCTTCTGGGAGCAGGTGCTCCCTCTTCTGGAGCGGGTGCTCCTTTTCTTCAGAATATTCCAAAAAGATCCAGATTCATTCTTTTTTCACCAAATCCAATTGCAACTTCCAATTCTCTATTCCAGCCGCATTATATACCTAGAATGACTCAAAGTGGAGTGAAATACTCGATAAAAACCTACAAAACAAAGGTTAGAATGCGCCAAAAACGCATTATATCAATTAACTTAAAGACCTTAGGACCGAATTTCATATAGGAGTTTAATTACAGGTTTACTCCCAAGCGAGAACTGAATTAGCAGTCACCTGGAGTGCAAAACCCATATTGAAAGGGATTAATTTGTTAAATAACTAAAAAAAAATAATTAAGGAAGTAACAAAATTTAGCATATATAAAAAAATATCAACCATTAGGTTTAAGTTAAATGGTTTTTTTTTAATCGTTATAGATTTATGAATTATTATAAATTATGAGAACAATTACACGAACAATTATACAACGGACAATTTTAGCCTTGACATGCGGGACTACTCCGGATGACTCTTCTTGCACCACGCTGAAAATTTCCTGTAAATTTTTCCTCTATTATAATTTGTATTTTCCAAGACTCGAACTCCATACTTGTAGGTATAGAATATTAATAAACCCTCTGTCAAACCACTGGACATAAGGGGTTTCAACAAGTTTAAATTAAATGGTTAAGGTTTTAATTATAGTTTTTTTAGTTATTGAATATAATTTCCCTTTTGGAAATAAATATTAGCCTTAACTATTTTTTCCAACTAAGTAATAATAGTGATCGTTATGTTGGAGCTGCAGCCGTGAGCACCCGATCTCGCAGCATACTAGACATGCTTTGGAGTGTCTGTTATGCATGTTTTAGGGCGTACTTGGCAAATAGATCACATTAGTTTTATCTACCGCCATTTAGAGAGGGTGAGGGACGTGACCTGACATCGGGTCTCAACCGATCTAGAAGAAAAAATAAGCATGTCTCTCGAAACAATACGTAAAGATAAACCTCTTCGGACGAAATGCGAAGAGATCACATGAGGCTTAAAGAAGCAGAAAAAACTTTATACTATAAGATATTTCTCCGAGAGTTCCCCAGAAATCCCTATTCTCTCGAAAAGATCTTAAATCCCAATAATTGAAGGTGTCTATGAGTCATTCTCTTTTCTTTTTACCCAATACATGAAATATGGTGTTATAAACCCGCACTCACTTCATGATTAAACTTACTCTCATGTGGATGCCTGACTTGGGTGTCAGATAAGCTTTGTGAGGAGAACCTCGTCTTGTCCTCTTGAAGACTATCATGACCATGCAATATGTATAAGTATCACCGTTCCTCGGACGTTTGATCATACCGTCTCTTAGAGACGCTAGAAACTATGGATGAGTCTATTATTCTCCCCAAGACAAAACTCCCACATTGTGATCCGACAACTATTCTCGGAATCACCCTAAGGTCAATCGCATGAAATCTCTGACCTCATCCGTAGGACCCAAAATCCAGCCCGAACAAATGGCGCTAGAAGTGACAAGGGTGTCGTGAACCAAAATACCATACGGACATAGAAGACCTAATAACTAGTGAGAACGCCCCCGTAGACGACATAAGTATTTGGGGGCAAAAGGAAGTCGACCCTAGAGTGCACGATCCTCAAAGATTGTGAAGCATGCACGAAGAATGAAGACTATCTTGTATCGTGTCCTAGGAAACCTAATCTCTAGTGACAATCATATGAGAGAAGTAACGTTATTAATCGCCACTAGCAAAGTAAGACTGAAAGCAAGCCTAACCTCTTATCCACAGTCTGGGGCACCAACAATCCCAAAATACCACCAAACAACCACCATGTGATACACAACATGTAAGTTAATTTTCTTGGTAGTACGAAGGTTAGCGTAATTACCCATTTTTCCTGAAGCTGGTATGCAAATGTTGTGCAAAAAGTAATAAACCTCTTCTTAGAGACATGCGCTCAAAGAAAATATTTCTCCCTTCGAGGCACCCCAAGGTTCCTCAAGCATGTGTTTGTTGGCATCAGATTTCGTACCGATACAAACTCCTATCTCATAGAGAGAAATCGAACTCGAGATATGAAACCTGAACTTGACAACGTGACCTAACTCGTAATACCGGGAAGTAAAGAGGTCAGCGAGTTGGTGAGTTGGACAAAATGGAGAGTCGGATCCTGTACAAGGAGATTCAACCCGAAATCCAGTTCCACAGATAGCCAAACTTCATTCAAAAAGATTTACCTCGACATCGCGGCAATAAGCCCAACCCTCGAACAAGGAAAGAATGGGCCTTAGAGTTGACGAATAAAGATGGGCCTCAGAGTGGGGAGGTTCGAGAGGTCCGCGAATTGGAAAGGTGGAGATTTGACTTTAAATTTGAATCTTGTAATGTCAAAGTCAAAGAGAGTTAAGAGAGTTGAATGAGATATTTAATGCATAGCGCGATTCTCGTAGTTGTAATGAGTATATGAGTCTAGAGTGAGGGCATTCTGAACTCTCTAGCAAGATACACGCAAAAACTTATTCTTTCATACTTAGTTTTTCTTACGTTATATTTGGATTCTGTCAACTAGTTCATCTCGCGAACTACGAAATTCCGATAATTGGTTCTTCTTTGATTGATAAATCTCATCTAGTGATCTCGCTCTGCGTACTTTTCGTCTCTGATTCTCTACCTTTTGGTGTGACCTTGATCGTACCAGATCTAGGACTCATATTTTGGCGCCGTATGAGAAAACTAAAAATATCTAGCCTATATCAGAACTCGGGATCACAGTATTCTTCCACAATGTCGGACAAAATTAACCAAGCTAACGTGTTGTTCGAGATCAAGACAATTTTGTTCGATATGAAGTCCTCTTTCGATCTGCAAAATACCTCGAGCGACAATCTCGTAGGTCGTTTTGTTCTCATGAAGAAAGAGTCTGTTCCCGGTTGACCAGTTTATCCACAGTGCATACAGAGGTAAAGATGCGCATTAATGGTCTAAGCGCTCCATAGGTTGACAGAGATCTGCTAGTTAATCCAGCTCGCCGAGTTGACGCATCGCCTGTTGATGTATCTGCCTCGGCAGCATGAACTAGGAATTCAACTGGACCATGGATCCTCAATCGAGGAAATAATTCAATTGGATTTACCACGCCAAATCTGGTTAACCTAGGAACGAGTCCCTGGATAAATTCGGGACTCGTGGTTAATCCACAAGATCTTCCTTTTCCATCTGTATTTTTGAGAAGAAATGATCACTGATCAACACAATTCAATCCAGCTTGGATCAGGAAGCGACCAACCTCACGATCTTCATACTTCGATTTTAGACATATGATATGCTTTGTCCAAAGGAATTCTTATTGGGCAAGGTGGATCTGAAATTGAGAGCTTGCGGAAGGATCTAGAGAGAACCAATGCATGTCATTGAAGTAACCTCTAAGATTTATAGAGTGGCCAGTGCAGCTCAAGAAATAGTCCGCATCATTGAAGAAAAGAAGAGAACCGTGTTTCCTTCTTGAAGAATTGCTAACTCATGGATCTTGGATACATGAAAGCTAAGGCTTCCAACATATGAAGGAATCTCAGATCCAAAAGCTTTTATGACCACATTCCGCATTATGGCAGCTCTTGCTCATTTTCACGTGGACAAGAAAGACAACGGCTTTTGCCTACTTTTCACCAAAAACCTCGAAGCCTCCGCTTTGGAGTGGTTTTTGCAGATTAGAGATAGATCAATGGCATTTCTCAAACACTATTGATGAGTATCTAGCTTTACCTCAGACTAGACAAAGACCAGTCTGGCTAATCAATGTAGTACTTATGATCGAATCCACTAGAGACTCGTAGGGCACTAAAGGTTTTCGGAAGAGAATTAAACTAGGATGAAATATGGGGGTTGTGATGATGCGATTAGATGAATGTCGATAATAAATCAATGGAAACAAACGTTGGGCAGTAGGGAAATCTCAAGATTCATGGAGCAATTTATTCTGGAATAAGTAACATGGATCTAGTTAAGTAGCAATCCCGTTGTAAATTAACCATAGTATTCTCATATCAATGATTAAACATGTCTAACAACCTAATTCATTCAGGTTATGAAGGTGAAAACGTATGTATGCCGCATAAGTTGATACAAAGTTCATTCAATGTAGATCTAGCAAAGGGGGATTCCTAATACTCGACTCTTGCAAACCAATCAGATGGATGATATGCATAAAAGGGATCAAGATTTGATATGTTAACACGCTCCTTAATACGACTCTCGCAATGATAAAGTTTAAGCTCATCTATACTAGTTCCAATCAATCAGTCATAACTCCCTAACACAACTCTCGTAATGAAAAGGTTCAAGCTCGTAAAGATAGATTTATATTCAATCACAAGTTGGTTAAACTAGCAATATGCAGGATGATATAACATGGTTTTTATCCGTTTTTGACCATGATATAAGTCCTTTTCATAGAGTCTTTTTGGTATTTTTCGAGTCTTTTTGAGTCTTTGTAGGTTAAAGGACAATTGGAGCATATTGGAAGCTTTTGGAGCATTTTGGAGCATCGAGGAAAGAAGAGCTGAAGTGACCAAGTCGGAGTCGAGTTTTCAAGGCTGTATCGATCGACACAACACTGTGTGTCGATCGACACGATCGGGTCTGACGAGAAGATTGAAGAAATTCTAGTTTTTCCCAAAAAGCCCAAAAGTTTGCCCAAAAAGCCCGATCCGAATTTTAGACTTTATATATAGTTTTTTCTTAGGCTTTTAGGTTTTTATCTTATTTTCTATTGAGATTTGAGAGAGGAGATTTTGGAGAGCTTTGAAGAGATTTCAGACTTCCAGACTTTATTGATTTCAACTCTCTGTATCTCTTACTCTATCTTTTTAATGCAATATTATTCATTCATAATGATTTCCTCATCCATGTCTGAGTAGTTTGCTTGTTAGGTTTTGGGAAGTTCTAGGGTTTGATGAGAAATTGATAGGATTGAAACCCTGTTAGGATTTATCTTTATGTTCTTCATTTAGATTGATTTAACTCTGATTTTAGGATTGATCAACTGAAATTGGATATCCTAGGTTGCTTTAATAGATGCGAAGGTATTATTAACAACCTGATATAATCTTAGATTAGCAAAATTATCTATTCGCAAAGAAATTTAGCTTAGTAATTTTGTGAACAATTGAACCTGAACTTAAAACTTGATTTTATTGCAAAGAAATTTGGAATTTAGGGATTTAGTCATAGATAATCTCTACAGCGAAAATTGATTGGTTTTACATTCGTGTTTGAGTTCTAGAACTGTGCTTAACAATATCCTAACCGTTTTTATCTCTGTGTCGATCGATACATACTTGTGTGTCGATCGACACGATCAAATTTTCGAATCATTCCTGCAAACAACCCATTGCCTAACTCTTTTGTCTCATTGAATTTTAAGAACTTTAATCATCATTCACTTGTTTACTTCTGCTTTTATTTTACATTCATTCCTATTTACTTAGCATAATTTGAATTCACTAATCGATTATGTGTTTAGATTCCCTGTGGATTTGATCCCCAAGTACTACTACGATCTCTTAATTTGAGAGAGTAGCTCAGGGTAAATTTAAGCATATCAAATTTTGGCGCCGTTGCCGGGGAATCGATTTAACTAATCGATTATTGATACTAGAATTTTGTCTAAGTTTTTTTTATTTTTGTTTTGATACTTGTTCTTTTCTCTTTGTCTTGTGTGTTTCAGGTTTATGCCTAACCGCGTTACCAGAAGCAACCAGAACGAGGAGCTTGTTGATCTCAACCTTGAGATTGGAAAGTTAGAACGAGCCAACTGAGCAGCAAGAAAGGCAGCCACCATGAATCCGTTAATTCTTATTAGAGGTGAAGATGGGTTTCTTCAAGATGCTGAGGGTCGCAGACGCAATGCTCAGGGTCAGAGGATAGATGCGAATGGAGTTGTTGTTTTAGAGGAGCCAGCTGGGCGAGGGCGCACTCTGGGAGAGTACAACAGGCCTGTCGAGTTCTATGCCAACAGGACAGCAATTCGTCCTCCTTCTTTTCTGAGGAACGATTTTGAGATGAAGCTAGCTTACTTCTCACTTGTGGCTCAGCACCTGTTCCATGGCCTTTCCTCTGAGCACCCCATGGACCACATTGAGAGGTTCAAGGACTTAGCATCCAGCATTAAGGCTAATGGAGTCTCTAGCGACTACCTCTAATGCAAGCTTTTCCCCTACTCTCTTAGTGGAGAAGCAGCCTACTGGTTGAAGCAGCTGGAGCCGGGCTCACTGACTACTTGGGAGGACACCAAGAATGCTTTCCTCAACAACTTCTTTGATGAGGCGAATCAGAGGATCTGAGGACCAAGATCTCTACTTTCAAGCAGGGACTGACTGAAGCTTTTAAGGCTTCCCAGGGAAGATTCAAGTCCTACCAGAGAGATTATCCTCACCATGGGTTCAGTGATGTTCAGTTGTTGGGTGTCTTCTTCAAAGGTATTGATTGGAGGTATCAGATGGCTTTGGATTCTACTAGGAATGGGAACTTCAACACCAGATATCTGGAGGATGCACTGATTCTTATTGATAACTACGCTTCTACCAATAGTACAAAGAACGCAGACTTCAAGAGAAAGAAGCTTGGTGCGAACATGGATGGTAGCCAAATTGCTGAGGTTAAGGCTAAGCTGGATTCTGTACACAACCTGCTAGTGGGGAAAAAGATGGTTCAGTTTGCTCAAGAGGTAGAGACTTTCATTCCAGAGGAAGAGTAGGATGAAAAGGATTGCAACTACGTTGGTGGAGCTAGTTTTCAAGGTCAGAGGTATGGTAATCAACAAGAGTAGCAGAAGAACGACTATCAGAAGCCTTTCCAGAGCAATTACACTAGGAAATACGATTCTTCTTCATATCAGACACCACCTGCTCAATCTTCAGATAGTGAGATGAAGTCTATGGTGGAGCAGATTCTAGAGGGCCAACAGAAGATGACCGTAAGCTTCAATGGGAAAATGGATGCTATGTACCAAGAATTAAATGGGAAGTTCGAAGCTTTGAACGCCCATGTCAAGAAGCTAGATATCCAAGTTGCTCAAACCGCATAGTCTACTAAGAGGCAAGAGGGTTTTCTTCCAAACAAGACTGACACAAACCCGAGACTACACATCAATGCTATCACTTTGGAGAATAAAGAGGAAGTTGAAGGAGATGAGATTGAAGCTACAGACTCTGTGTCGATCGACATAGAGCCCGTGTGTCGATCGACACAGGTCAAAAATCTTAAAGGAAAATACGCAATCGGACGTGCATCGATCGATACGCTCAACGTCAGCTCGACACAGAAGTCTTGTGTCGATCGACACAAGGAGTTTGTCGATCACACACTACTCAGAAAAGTTCAATTTCATTGCAGACTTCGGTTCAAGCAGAGGAAAGAGTCTACAGGCCCAAGATTCCATACCCACGGGCTATTAGTGCCAAATCACCAGAGGAAAAAGGGAGACATGCTCAACCACCGCTGAGAAAGTTGCAGAAGATACCAAATCCAGGGATGTTCATTGTTCCTTGCTCAATCAAAGGTATAGAATTCAAGAATTCTCTTTGTGACACTGGATCTAATGTGAATGTCATGTCTCAGTCTGTTGCAAGGAAGCTGGGGATTAAGGATCTGCAACCTTCGAAGATGTCTCTCGCGCTTGCTGACTTTTCTTCAACATTTTCGAAAGGGTTCATTCCTGACTTGATGCTTTAAGTAGAAGATTGTCTGGTTCCAATGGATTTTCACATTATGGAGACGCAGAATGACAGTGAGAGATCATTGATTCTTGGGTCATCATTCCTTGCTACTGTAGATGCGATTGTGGATTTTCCCAATCAGAGAATCTCCCTCTCTAAGATCAACAAGGATGTCTTCTACCCCGCACTTCGTATCAAATAGAATTCTTGTATGACCGTTACAAATGGAGGACAGCAGAGTTCAAACCTTGGAGATGACACGAAGAGGATCCCATGTACCCAACCTTCGACTCCACCCTCTTTGAGATCCGATGACGACTTGACTGCCTGCGAGGTGAAGCGCAAAAAGACTGCCAAACCTTTCTCTAAGTTCAGAATCATCATCCCCTTATATTTGAGAGAGAAAGGAGAGGTAGTTGTTCAAGAGATGCTGCAAACCACCATGAAGCTTTTCCCTGGTATTGTTCCTTGGAAGTCTGGAGGTGGAGAGCGAATAAATGCAAGGCTATCAATGGATGAGGAAGACAGAAGGCCCCTCAAAGATCCACCAAAAGCCTGAGTCCTGACACAGTCAAGCTAATGACTGAAAACAAGCGCTTAGTGGGAGGCAACCCACTGGTAAGAACTACTTATTTTCATTTTATTTTTCTTTTGTTTACTAACTTTTAGTTTTGGTTTTAAGTGTTTCAGATTTCGGAAAAAAAAAACAAACGAGACGAGGAAACAACAGTGTGTCGATCGACACACCTACCCGTGTCGATCGACACACCATGCAACACGTATATTCTCGTTCTTTTCAATTGGTTTTTCTTTTTCTTTTCTGTTCTTTCACCAACTCTAGGCTTAATAACACTGGGGACAGTGTTATTTAAGTCTGGGGGAGGTAGTTGCTAACTCTGTGTTTGTTTTTGAGAGTCAGTCCAAAACGTTTTATTGAGTCAAAGTAGTTAGTTGGAAACAATGATCCTTCTTTTGGTTTAGTGGATTGTCTCTTTCAGTTGTGTGACCATTTTTCCAGGATCAATTTCAAAGGCAGACTAATGAAAAATCCTAAGGCTGACCAGTTCAGTAGAGACATCTGTTACTTCCAGCATAATCCGCCGGGTTCGAGCTAATTATGCGGTCTCCTCGGTGATTGGTGTTCATAGAGCTTGAATCCTCATTCATACCTCACAAGTGCACCTTTTAGTGAAAGTAATGATACTCCTCTCCCTTGTTCTAAAATATATATATATAATGATGATTAGGGTGAAATGATAGTTCTTGAGTATAAGATGAGGAAATAAAATTCCAGTGAGTCAGTACTCAAGAAATGATCACCCGGAGCTCAAAAGCAGCAGTCTGAGTCCCTTAGAACGGATGTAGAGGACGAGATTTCTCACGACCCTGTCTCCTCACAAGGAACAATAGTAGTCAAAACACTGCTTTTGGGTCTCAGCAGTCTAAAAAAAAGAGAGTAAAGAACCGAATAAGTCTGGGGGAGAGAAAGAGTACCAAAGGTTGTATGGTTCACTTGACATGGTATAGTATGGGAATGAGTCTAGAAGGTTCTTGGCATCGAGATCTGGGATGAGACCCAGCAATGAGGACTAGCGGGTTATGTTGAGAAGTCGTGGATGAATTTGGGAGGCTGCAAATGTCTATGAAGAAGTACATGGTGGTCTGGTTTTGAATTGGTTTTGCATTATGTGGATTACTAGTTGAAAGTGTTGGTCCGGTACTCCAAGGAAAGGTAAGTTTCTGCGTTTTCAAACCTCTTTCACATTCTTGGTGTATGTTTTGCTTGAGGGCAAGCAAATGCTAAGTCTGAGAGAGTTGATATATCATGGTTTTTATCCGTTTTTTACCATGATATAAGTCCTTTTCATAGAGTCTTTTTGGTATTTTTCGAGTCTTTTTGAGTCTTTGTAGGTTAAAGGACGATTGGAGCATATTGGAAGCTTTTGGAGCATTTTGGAGCATCGAGGAAAGAAGAGCTGAAGTGATCAAGTCGGAGTCGAGTTTTCAAGGTTGTGTTGATAGACACAACACTGTGTGTCGATCGACACGATCGGGTCTTACGAGAAGATTGAAGAAATTCCAGTTTTGCCCAAAAAGCCCAGAAGTTTGCCTTAAAAGCCCGATCCGCATTTTAGACTTTATATATAGTTTTTCCTTAGGCTTTTAGGTTTTATCTTATTTTCTATTGAGATTTGAGAGAGGAGATTTTTGAGAGCTTTAAGGAGATTTTAGACTTCCAGACTTTATCGATTTCAACTCTCTGTATCTCTTACTCTATCTTTTTAATGCAATATTATTCATTCATAATGATTTCCTCATCCATGTCTGAGTAGTTTGCTTGTTAGGTTTTGGAAAGTTCTAGGGTTTGATGAGAAATTGATAGGATTGAAACCCTGTTAGGATTTATCTTTATGTTCTTCATCTAGATTGATTTAACTCTGATTTTAGGATTGATCAACTGAAATTGGATATCCTAGGATGCTTTAATAGATGCGAAAGTATTATTAACAACCTGATATAATCTTAGATGAGCAAAATTATCTATTCGCAAAGAAATTTGGCTTAGTAATTTTGTGAATAATTGAACTTGAACTTAAAGCTTGATTTTATTTTAAAGAAATTTGGAACTTAGGGATTTAGTCATAGATAATATCTGCAGCGAAATTTGATTGGTTTTACATTCGTGTTTAAGTTCTAGAACCGTGCTTAACAAAACCCTAACCGTTTTTATCTCTGTGTCGATCAACACATACTTGTGTGTCGATCGACACGATCAAATTTTCGAATCATTCCTGCAAACAACCCATTGCCTAACTCTTTTGTCTCATTGAATTTTAAGAACTTTAATCATTATTCACTTGTTTACTTCTGCTTTTACTTTACATTCATTCCTATTTACTTAGCATAATTTGAATTCACTAATCGATTGTGTGTTTAGATTCCCTGTGGGTTCGATCCCCAAGTACTACTACGATCTCTTAATTTGAGAGAGTAGCTCAGGGTAAATTTGAGCATATAACAGGAGATGAACGTATAGATGAAGACTCCACTAAATTCCTAAGCCTGAACAATTTCTATTTATCAATCCATGAATCTCTCCCCTCGAAAACCCCTTAAACCCAGCAATCAAACTACTTAATCATAGAAGTGAACATCATAACTACTATAATGAAAAGATAGTATTAATAAAGAGGGTTTTAGAAAGCTTCTCTCTGCTGGTACAAAGATGGGAGGTTTTCTCCCTTGAAGATCAATAAGTAAAAGCTCGGTAAAAACCCCTAAAACTAAAGAGTTTGAGTAAAAGGATCACCCTAAAAAAAAACGTGTGACTATGGCGTGGCTGTGAAGGTGGTGGTGTTCTTGTGGCTGCTGAGTCTCCTTTTATAGGTATAAAAGTCGGCTAGGGCAAATCCCGAAAGATTTAGAAGGTATTCTACAAAAAAGGAAAATTTTCTCTTTTCTCGGAGTGAGTGATCGATCAGACGCCTTTGTGAATGGTCGATCACCTTGATATATCATCTCAGCGTTAAAAAAAGGGAGCTCAAGATCGATCGATCATGGATGTATATTCTGTGCTAGCTTCTCCTTCAATACTGCATAATCAGTCTTCAGTAAATTGAGCATATCATGAGATCTAACCGCTCGATTTCTATGATCGAGTATTCTATTTGAAGCTAAGATCCTTTTATATCACGTGGGAAATATGAGATTGATCCAACGGTGGGAAAATCTTCATCTGGAGAGAAACATATGACGGTCAAAATCTGTCATTTCTTGAAAAGGCTTGATTTCTCTCTTTTTAGGTCCAAAATACTATAATTTCCTGTAATGACTTTAAAACCCACGAAAACACTAAAAATAGTATATAAAGCCTAAAATCAAGTTATTTATTAATTAAAAAATATTAAAATTATAGTAAAACCGGTAAAATATGACATATATCAACTATTATATTTTCATGGATAAATGCACATCTACCGCTGATCTCTGCAATTAATCGCAAGGAGAAAGCGAACCTTTGTGTAGTTTTATCGAGAGATTGAAAAAAACTGAAGGCTAAGGTAGCCGGAGTCGATGACTTCACTACGTTGTAAGCCTTGAAATATGGACTTTGGCACGAGTCACCATTCTGTTTTATCTGACGATTCATACGGAAGATACGATTGAAGATGCTCTTGAGCGTTCCATGAACTGGATTGATGCGGAAGAAGAGAAAGCTGCTCTTGCTAAAAAAATTCAAATTTCACAAATCGGTTCAAGAGACCTCCTTTAACAATTTTGAAAGGAGAGATAACAAAGATTTACAGAGTTAGGGTGGTGGATCTCATACGTGTAGTTTAGCTAGAGATTCTGATAAATGCTTATTTGGATAGTGGCCAAGAAACATGGGCCGCAATGAAGATGCATTTTGTGAAATCCATAAGTGTAAAGGTCATGCTACACAAAATTTTTTTCAATTAAAAACGTTCCTAGCTGCAAAGTTCACATCAGGAGAACTTGAAAACCTCAGTCTCGACATAGAAAATCTAAAAAGATTATGAAATTGATATACCCTATATTTTACCACTTTTTCTATCTATTTTAGTATGGTTTTCATATATATTAATAAAGCTTTTGGACCAAAAGAGGTAGTTTTCTCGTATATGTAAATTTTAAGGTCTTAACAGTTTTTATCATCAAAATGATGTAAAATGGAGCAAAAGGAGTGTCATCTATGATGCAGCTACTCATTCAAGTCAAAGGAACCAAGCCAAGTCATTTTATCTTGAAGATAATGCACATTCTCAAACTGGACAGAACACATATGCCAGAAGTTCGCTGAATAACGGAGGATCAAATCAGTTGGGAATTTAATGAAACTTGGTGTAGAGATAGTCCATTGAGATAGATTTCCAATGAAGTTAGAATTTTATCAATTGGAGTTGTACTTTGGAAGATACACCCAAAACACTGAGGACATGTCAAACTGCCTTCGAAGTGAAGTGAGTGCAAAATGGAGCCAAGCACCGGGCCAGCCCATGGCTCGATATACAGACCTTTTCCAAACTTCTAGAAGAGTCATGGAAGCCTAAAATACCAGTCACGCAACCCGTCCGTTATCGTGACCGATATTGTCTCAGTTTCGATCAAAAAGACGTTTTTGTCCAGAGAAACCCTAACCGACTTATGCCTCCTTAAACTCTATATATACTTGATTTTAGCCTCTATAGGAACTCAAGCAGCCGGCTTTAATAGCCTAAATCAATACCTAAACAATGTATTTCGTTTTTCTCTTGTTCTTCATGTTTATTTGATTCTGGAAGTCTTTAAGGATAGATTGACTTTGCCTGTAACGCCCGTGAACCAAAAAGTGGATTTTTGGTGGTGTCGATCGACACAGGTGTGGTGTGTCGATCGACATGTGTGTTTTGGACTTAGGAGATGTCGGGTTTGGGCGTTATGTCGATCGACACGGGTGGTGTATATCGATCGACACGAGTTAAATCAGACCGTCAGGTCCGATTTAATTGTCCGGTTTGGCGGGCCGATTTAGGGAATCCTAGGGTTCGGGTATTTAAAGGATCAGACGGGTTTGTCTTCCTTTTTGGCCGTTTTCAGAAAGAAAAACTGAGAGAGAGAAGAGAGAATCAGAAATCTTAGGGCTTGAGTGATTGTTGGGAGATTCCTGGAGGAGAATTGCGCGTGGGGCTTTTGGGAATGAGGAAGGGTGCATTGCTGGGTTGATTCGGGTCTGGGAAGGACGAAACAGAGGCTGTTCTTGGTGTTTTTCGCTCGTTCTTCGCGTTCTTCATCCTTTTCAATCCCAATCAAGGTGAGTGCGTGATCGTGGGCTTGTATAAGTATAGGGAATTGATATAATGCGATTGCGTGGTTGTTTTTGTGTGCCTTGTGAATGGAATTGTGCAGGAGACTCGACAGATCGCATCAGATTCGAGTCGTGTGAGGATTGACTCGATTCTGGGTTCTGCGACGTCGTGTCGATCGACACCGAGGTGGTGTGTCGATCGGCACGGGGCCTGTGTTCTTCGACACCTAGTGGTTGTGTCGATCGACACAGTGGATCTTGTCGATCGACACTCGATCGACACGGGGTCACTGATCATCGACACCTAGTGGTTGTGTCGATCGACACAGTGAGTCCTGTCGATCGACACAGTGTATTCTGGACTGGTTTCGTTGCTTGTTCGTGTATGCTTGTTTCTGTGATCATCCTGGTATTGTATTGGTTGTTTATACTTGTATTTAAATAGCCTGTAGATGGGATGACCGCGTCGCTGAGTATTTGTGATAATACTCACGCAACTCTTTTTGCCATGTGTTGCAGGTAAAGAGAAATTGTGATCGTGGAATCGTGGCGAGGAAGAAGAGATGATTTAGGATCTCACCTGTGTTGTCATTTCATGGAATTGTTAGGTTATTGGTCATTAGATATTGTTTATTGATATTGGTTGATTGGTTGAACTGGGTTGATATTTAATAAAGTATGAGATTTGTTAAATTGGAATATGTCGTTGATGTTTTATTGTTCCGCATTGCTTGGTTGTTGACCCATTGAGGATTATTATCTGTGATGATAATAATCTGGAGGAAATTTTTTAAATTTTTCGTCGGGTTGTTTCAGTTTGGTATCAGAGCCCTAGCGGTTCTAGGGCGGGTGCAATTGATTGATTAGGAAGTTAATTGATTGATTGTTGTGTGGGTATGGAGTCTTAGATCATCTCTTCCGAGCCTTCAATGAGATCCCACGGTAAGTGTTGTATGATTTCTGTTTTTGTTCTAGTACTTAGTAATCTGCTGTGAGTGCAGAATTATGGCTAGAGGTGCTAGAGGCAGGGGTCGTGGGGGCCGTGGAGGTCGTGCTGGTCGTGGGCGCGGGCGAGGACTCGAGAGTGAGTCGGTAGCCGCGAGTGTGGCCCAGGGGACCACGCAGGAGCAGGTGGCAGACTCTCAGGCGTTTCAAGAGGGGTCCGTGGATCCGGCTTCTACGATTGTCAGTGTGAGGGCTGATGGGGCTAGATTGGGTCCCGATGTAGTTGCTGGTGCGGCAGGCCCAGGTGGGGGTGCTCCCGCAGGTGTGGCTCAGGACCGAGATGATCGCCTGGCGGTTTTGCTGCAGTTGATCCTAGAGCGGTTACCAGGTGGGGTACCGGCTCCGGGTCAGGCTCCAGGAGTACAGCCAATGGAGGCTGGTGTTCAGCCAGTAGTGGCGGATGGTCAGCCGGTTGTGGCTGAGGTGCAGCCGGTTGTGGCGGTTGCGGTGGTTGCGGAGGAGCTCCTATCCTACCTTAGGATGATGGAGCAGATGCAGCGGATTGGCACCGGGTTTTTCTCTGGTGGTGCCAAGCCAGAGGAGGCCGATGAGTGGTGGTGGAGATTGGAGCGTAACTTTCGCTCGGTCAGGTGTCCAGAGGGATACAGAGTAGACCTAGCAGTGCACTATTTGGATGGTGATGCGCATCTCTGGTGGAGAGGCGTTGAGACTAGGCGGGTGCAGGTCGAGATGGTCTGGGAGGATTTCTTGGCTGAGTTTAATGCCAAGTATTTTCCGCAGGAGGCGGTGGACAGGATGGAGTCGAGGTTCCTGAACCTGACTCAGGGGGATCAGACCGTGAGGGAGTTCGATTTGGAGTTCAGTAGACTCCTGGTACATGCTGGTAGAGGCATGGAGGGCGAACAGGCCCAGGTGAGGAGGTTCCTCGGGGGACTTCGAGCTGAGCTGTGTAAGTTCGCCACGAGGGCGGAGCTGGTTGAGACTGTGGCTGTGATTGAGGAGGACCTCAGGGAGCAGGTTGTGATGGTTAGTCCACCGGTGCAGCAGCAACAGCAACCGAGGAGATCTCAGCAGCAGACGGGATCGCGAGGGGCGGCAAGCCTGTGCAGGGTCAGAAGAGGAAGTGGGAGAGCACTTCTGGGACCAGTCAGAGAGGACAGAGTGGTCCAGGATGCTTTGGGTGTGGAAGCATGGATCACAAGGTGGCCAGTTGCCCGAAGAGGACTGAGATTCGGGGCGCCCAGGTGTGCTACCACTGCAGGGAGCCAGGGCATATCAAGCCCAAGTGTCCGAAGCTGCAGCAGATGGCGGTGGCAGCAGTGCAGCCGTTGGCGATCCAGCCGTTGGCGGTCCAGCCGTTGGCCCAGATCGCAGCGATGCTGCGGGTATTTACTTCGGCTGAGGCGGGCGGCTCTAGCGCCAGATCGATCACAGGTATTATTCCGACTTGACTTTTTCTTTTAAATTCTTGTGGATTGAATTGTAGTCGGTTTGAAATGGTGAGTCTACGTTAGAGTGTCGGGTCTTAAAGCACATGGGATTTGTGCAGGGACCTTAGTTGTGGGCAGGTGTGAGTCCCACGTGTTATTTGATTCGGGAGCTACGAATAGCTTCATCACTCCGGACTAAGCGGAGGGCAGCGGGATCCGGAGCGATTCTGGGGAGCAGCCGGGGGTATTTAAGGTTGCTGGTGGGAGAACGTTAGCTACTTTCGGGTGGGCTCGTGGTGTGGATGTTCTGGTGGCGGGAGAGTTGATGCCAGCAGATCTGGTTATTAGTCCGGTGGAGTTGTACGATGTCATCCTGGGTATGGATTGGTTGGATCAGTACAAGGTCCATTTGGATTGTCATCGAGGACGTGTAGTGTTTGAGCGGGAGGCTAGGAGGTTGGTGTTTCAGGGGGTGAGACCGAATTCCGGAAGTCTTATGATTTCAGCGATACAGGCCGAGCAGTTGATTGGGAAAGGCTGTGAGGCGTATCTGGCGACGATAGTGATGCCAGAGGCTGTTGGAGAGGTTGCAGTTGGGGATATCCAGGTCGTTCGGGATTTTCAGGATGTGTTCCAATCGTTGTTGGGTTTGCCACCATCGCGGTCGGATCCATTTACGATTGAGATGGAACCCGGAACAGCTCCGATATCCAAGGCACCTTACCGTATGGCTCCATCAGAGATGGCAGAGCTGAAGAAGCAGTTAGATGATATGTTGGGGAAGGGTTTCATCCGGCCTAGTGTTTCACCGTGGGGAGCACCGGTGTTGTTTGTGAAGAAGAAGGATGGGAGTTTCCGGTTGTGTATCGACTATCGGGGGCTTAACCGAGTCACTGTGAAGAACAAGTATCCTCTGCCGCGCATTGATGAGTTGTTGGATCAGTTGCGAGGGGCTACTTGGTTCTCCTAGATAGACTTGGCGTCGGGTTACCATCAGATTCCGATCGATGAGGCGGACGTCAGGAAGACGGCCTTTCGGACGAGGTACGGGCATTATGAGTTTGTGGTGATGCCGTTTGGTTTGACGAATGCACCAGTAGCGTTCATGCGGTTGAAGAACGGGGTATTCCAGGAGTATCTGGATGTGTTCGTGATCATCTTCATTGATGATATTCTGGTATATTCGAGGAGTCCAGAGGAGCACGAGGTGCATCTGAGGTTGGTTTTGGAGAAGTTGCGGGAGCAGAAGCTGTACGCGAAGCTGAGTAAGTGCAGTTTCTGGCAGCGAGAGATGAGCTTTCTTGGCCACGTTGTGTCTGCAGAGGGAGTGTCTGTGGATCTGGCTAAGATAGAGGCTATCAGAGGTTGGCCTAGACCGAGGAACACCACCGAGATCAGGAGTTTTCTTGGGTTGGCAGGTTATTACCGGAGGTTCGTCAAGGGATTCGCGAGTATGGCGCAGTCGATGACGAAGCTAACAGGGAAGGATGTCCCTTTTTTTTGGTCTTCAACTTGTTAGGAGAGTTTCGGGAAGCTGAAGGAGATGCTGACTAGTAAACCTGTTTTGGCGTTACCCGAGCCGGGTGAACCTTATGTGGTGTATACAGACGCTTCGGGAGTTGGTCTGGGTTGTGTGCTGATGCAGCAAGGAAGGTTATTGCGTATGTTTCGAGGCAGTTGAGGAAGCACGAGGGCAATTACCCTAACCATGACTTGGAGTTGGCTGCAGTTATCTTTGCACTTAAGATCTGGAGGTCTTATCTGTATGGCGGGAAGGTGCAGATATTCACAGACCACAAGAGTCTGAAGTATTTCTTCACTCCGCCGGAGCTGAACCAGAGACAGAGGCGCTGGATGGAGTTAGTTGCAGACTATGACCTGGAGATTGGGTACCATCCGGGTGAGGCTAATCTCGGTTCAGATGCGTTGAGTCGGAAGAGGGCAGCTTCAGATCAGGAGCGAGATATGGAGGCTCTGGTGAGCAAGATCAGCACGTTGATCTCATAGGAGCCGTTGGGGTTGGAGGCAGCTAACCAGGCAGATCTGTTGAGCAGGATTCGGGTTGCACAGGAGAAGGATCAGGGTTTGATTGACGCTTCTCAGGCGGCCGGTTCAGAGTATGTAGTCTCAGCGAGTAGGATGATATTGGTGAACGGGCGGGTTTGTGTACCCAAGGTTGAGGATTTGAGACAAGAGATCCTGAGGGAGGCTCATTCGAGTATATTATCGATTCATCCGGGAGCGACCAAGATGTATCGGGACTTGAAACGGTATTATCACTGGGTCGGGATAAAGAGGGATGTAGCTAGCTGGGTTGCAGCGTGCAACGTGTGTCAGCTTGTGAAGGCTGAGCATCAGGTTCCGAGCGGGTTATTGCATAGTTTGCCTATCCTGGAGTGGAAGTGGGATATGATTACGATGGATTTCGTGACGGGTTTGCCAGTGTCACGGACCTATGATGCGATATGGGTTATTGGGGATCGTCTGACGAAGTCAGCACATTTTCTAGCCATCAAGAAGACCGACGGAGCGGTGGTGTTGGCTAGGAAGTATGTGCGTGAGATAGTGAGGCTGCACGGGGTGCCAGCAAGTATTGTGTCAGACAGGGATCCGAGGTTTACTTCAGAGTTCTGGAGAGCATTTCAGTCTGAGATGGGCACTAAGGTGCAAATGACTACCGGGTATCATCCTCAGACGGATGGGCAGTCTGAGAGGACGATTCAGACATTGGAGGATTTGCTGAGGATGTGTGTACTGGATTATGGTGGTCATTGGGCGGATCATCTGAACCTGGTAGAGTTTGCGTACAACAACAGCTATCAGGCGAGTATTGGGATGGCTTCATATGAGGCTCTGTATGGGAGGCCGTGTTAGACACCATTATGCTGGACTCAAGTGGGGGAGAGGAGCATGTTTGGTGCAGACTTTGTTCAGGAGACGACGGAGAAGATCCGTGTCTTGAGGCTGAACATGAGAGAGGCTCAGGATCGGTAGAAGAGTTACGCCGATATAAGACGGAAAGAGCTGGAGTTTGAGCTTGGAGATATGGTGTATCTCAAGGCAACTATGTTGAGGGGTCCTAACAGATCCATTTCAGAGAATAAGCTGAGTCCGAGGTTTATGGGTCCGTTCAGAGTGGTGGAGCGGATCGGACCGGTAGCTTATAGATTGGAGTTACCTCAGAGCATGAAGGCTTTTCACAAGGTCTTCCATGTTTCGATGCTACGGAAGTGTCTATATGAGTCTGAGGAGGTGTTGGCGAGGATTCCGGAGGATCTTCAGCCCAACATGACATTGGCAGCGAGGCTTGTGAGGATTCTCGAGAAGAGGATCAAGGTGCTGCGCCGGAAGAGTATATCGTTGGTGAGAGTCGTGTGGGACTGTGACGGTATTGAGGAGGAGACTTGGGAACCAGAGGCGTTGATAAAGATGAAGTTCTCGAAGTGGTTCAAGAAACAAGCGGTGGCTTGAGCTCTTTTTCTGGTTTTCAGAGTCTGTATTAGCATGTTGCTATGTTGTGATATTGTATTTTGTTGTGTTGTAACGAGTATACATTTTTTGAGATTTAATAAGATGAGTTTTCCTTATTAAATGTGTTATAAGATGTGAGTTCTTATGGTATGACGGGTGATGTCATGGATTTGTGATGACTGGTAGGTCATGTGGAGGTCTAGCGATAGAGTTCTATGTGAGTTAGAGCTTGTCTATCGGCTAGGGAGACTAGAAATGGAAGTTCTATGTGAGTTAGGCTGTCCATGTTCTAGTAGGATTATCTGGGGATCAGGTTCTTTGTGAGTTAGGACTTGTGATTCCCCAGATGGCGCTGGGAAATAGGGGTTTTATGTGAGTTAGAACCTGCCTATTTCCTAGGGGGAGTCTGGAATAGAAGTCTTATGTGAGTTAGGACTGTCTTTCCAGGGACTCTGTGAAACACCCTGGTGATTGGGTTGTTTCGGATGACCATGAGAGGTGATTTCAGTCGACAGGTGCCTAAGATGCATGTTACAGAGTGATTGCCCCAGGGGATCGTGGGTCTCCTGGGTATACTTGAGTGGACAGTGATGTTCTCTCTAGGGGAAAGTGGTTCCCTTGCATATACTTTGAGGGGCCGAAGCCTCTCCAGGGGATGTGTGATTCCTCTGCAGCCGATAGCTTGATGGACTGTGTGTCCTGAGAGTGGGAGTGGCTGGAGCATACCGAGAGCTGGATGGACGGCGGTCCTGAAGGTGAGGTGGTATGATATACATCGAGAGCTCAAAGGGTGACGATCCTGAGAGCGGGGTGTTGTATATAGATATGAGTACGAGCAATAGTATCTGTAATGTGGTTGTAAGCATGAGACTGGATGAACTTCGGGGATCGGGAGTGGATCTCAGGTGATGCTGACCGGGTGGGGTCAGGATTGCAGCCGTGGTGAGACGGTGCAATAGGGCTAGTAGCCTGGTAGAGCTCGGGGATCAGGTGTGATCTCGAGTGGTGTTGACCGAGGGTCAAAAGAGTGGATTGGATGTCGAATCTAAGGTTTTGCTAACGTTTGGAACCAGGTTCGAACAACCCTGGTAATATATGTAACGCCGTTGGTCGTACATGTTCTTGTTTGATTGTTGTGCGATCATTTGGTCTAATTCGGGGTCAACGATTGGTCGTGCATGTTCTTGTTTGATTGTTGGGCGGTCAATCGGGCAGCCCTGATCAGGACCAGGGGACGTTGCATCGTGGATATTCCGGGGGAATCTGGTCGGGTTTTAGACGGAAGTGCGAAATTTAGTGAGACGGGGTGATGTGGTTCGAGTGTGATCTCGAAGGGTCAGCCAGGTTCGGGTCTGGTATTTGTGACCATAGTGCGACGGTGTCGCAGGATTCGAGGTCGAATCCGTGTTAGTGGGGGAGAATTGTAACGCCCGTGAACCAAAAAGTGGATTTTTGGTGGTGTCGATCGACACAGGTGTGGTGTGTCGATCGACATGTGTGTTTTGGACTTAGGAGAAGTTGGGTTTGGGCGTTATGTCGATCGACACGGGTGGTGTATGTCGATCGACACGAGTTAAATCAGACCGTCAAGTCCGATTTAATTGTTCGGTTTGGCGGGCCGGTTTAGGGAATCCTAGGGTTCGGGTATTTAAAGGATCAGACGGGTTTGTCTTCCTTTTTGGCCATTTTCATAAAGAAAAACTGAGAGAGAGAAGAGAGAATCAGAAATCTTAGGGCTTGAGTGATTGTTGGGAGATTCCTGGAGGAGAATTGCGTGTGGGGCTTTTGGGAACGAGAAAGGGTTCATTGCTGGGTTGATTCGGGTCTGGGAAGGATGAATCAGAGGCTGTTCTTGGGGTTCTTCGCTCGTTCTTCGCGTTCTTCATCCTTTTCAATCCCAATCAAGGTGAGTGCGTGATCGTGGGCTTGTATAAGTATAGGGAATTGATATAATGCGATTGCGTGGTTGTTTTTGTGTGCCTTGTGAATGGAATTATGTAGGAGACTCGACATATCGCATCAGATTCGAGTCATGTGAGGATTGACTCGATTCTGGGTTCTGCGACGTCGTGTCGATCGACACCGAGGTGGTGTGTCGATCGGCACGGGGCCTGTGTTCTTCGAGACCTAGTGGTTGTGTCGATCGACACAGTGGATCCTGTCGATCGACACAATGTATTCTGGACTGGTTTCGTTGCTTGTTCGTGTATGCTTGTTTCTGTGATCATCCTGGTATTGTATTGGTTGTTTATACTTGTATTTAAATAGCCTGTAGATGGGATGACCGCGTCGCTGAGTATTTGTGATAATACTCACGCAACTCTTTTTGCCATGTGTTGCAGGTAAAGAGAAATTGTGATCGTAGAATCGTGGCGAGGAAGAAGAGATGATTTAGGGTCTCACCTGTGTTGTCATTTCATGGAATTGTTAGATTATTGGTCATTAGATATTGTTCATTGATATTGGTTGATTGGTTGAACTGGGTTGATATTTAATAAAGTATGGGATTTGTTAAATTGGAATATGTCGTTGATGTTTTATTGTTCCGCATTGCTTTGTTGTTGACCCATTGAGGATTATTATCTGTGATGATAATAATCTGGAGGAAATTTTTTTAAATTTTTGGGTCGGGTTGTTTCATTGCCCCTATTGCAAAGAGATGAGATCTAACTCCTTACGCTTAGATAGATCAACAAATTATACTGTCTATGTGCTTTACTCTTGCTGCTACGTGTTGCAAAACATGTTAGAGTATTAGCTTTGATTTGATTTCTATGCACTTTCTTAATTCTATGCTTTTACGTATTTAATCGTTTAGAGTTTTATTCTAGAATTGATTCTTCATCTTTATTTATACTCAAAGCACGAACTGGCCTAGCTACCCAGGGTGTGATCTTAGGTTGATATACTCTCCAAAAGCTTGTTATATCTTCGGGCCTAGTATTCGATGAGCTAGGCGTCTTAACAATTCGATAGGTTAGTTAAGGAGTCTAGTGAACAATCAATCTTGAGCATAAAGCATATTTTCAACTTGTAATAACCTGCGATAGTTGAGTCTATTAGGGTGCAAAATATAGATGGTTAGTTACATCACGATAGTGGGATGACCTTACATTAGTGATATGAGTTCTAGAACAACTAGTATTAAAATCCTAAATCGATTGGTTGTGTTTTGCATATGTTTTGTGAATTGCTTGAATTCTAATCTTAATTGATATCTATCCCTTTACTTTATTGCTTTGTTATTTGCTTCCATAAAACCCTAAAACCAAATAATATTATCCCTTAGCTTAATCCAAATCATATAGATTTGTAGCGCATTCATCACTAAGTCCTCAGTGGTTCGACCCCTAAGTACTACAATTGTCTTAACTGTGCACTTGCAGTTTACTAGGGTTATAAATTTAAAGATCTAATTGTATAAACCATACATAGAAGTTTTATGCACATCATGTTTTTTTGGCGCTGTTGCCGGGGACTTTTGTTTGATTGCCTGCAAATTTTTTGATAACGATTAAGTCTAAGTTTGTTTTTCCTTTTTGATTTTTCTCATTTTTTGTTTTTGTTTTTGGTTTTTAATCTTTGTGAGTTTCAGAGATTCGTCAATGGAGCATCACAATCCAAAGAGAATGGCGAGCCCCTACCCTCGTGAAGAAATTGGAGATTACATCCCCATGCCTCATGAATTCCATCAACCGCCACTTTCTCACAACAATCGATACAATCCAACATTGTATCGTCCTTGGGAAGCTTATGGAGGAGAAAGTCATCCTCATCCTCATCACATCCGTCCACCACCATCATCACAGTCCCACCACCATCCCCACTCAACCCCTCAAGAAGACAAACTCGAAGCCTTGATGCATCGATTCATGGAAGACACTAAAAAAGTCATTCATGATGTCGATTCCAAGATCGAGACCATAAATACATCTCTTAAGGAGAAGTTTGAGGTCCTTATTGATCAATTTAGAAAAATTGAATCACGTTTGGTCCAATTGGAGGAGATAGAAGAGGTTCATACTCGACATCTTCACGAAGATAAAGACGACATCGTCGATATCAAGCATAAGATTGATCAAACTTATGACCAATTGGAAAAAACGGTTAAGGACAGTAAGGAAGATGTTGGAAGGCTTAATACTCAACTCAATTCAGTAGCTATTAAGGCTTACCAAGCTGCTCAAGCCGTGGGAGAAGTCAAGATCAACCAAGGCGAACTCACCTCGAAAGTGGAAGAATTGGAGAACGATAATAGGCTAACGGTACAAACCCTTAAAGCTGTTCGTTTTGACCTTGACCACCATGATAAGGAGATCATTGACATGAAAACGAAGCTAAAAGGCAAAGCAATCAAAATCTCCAACCATGTGAAGCAACTAGAAGATCGTTTGAAAAGAATCGAAGAAATGGTGCAAGTTTGCCTTCAATTGGAAACAATAGCAGAGGAATTTACACCCAATGCTAATTGCTGCACTCTTACTGCCCTTAAATAGGACGAGTCCACCTCTAATCAAGACGAAGACGAAGTCTCAAGACCATTGAAGAAGGCGAATACGAGCAAAGGAAAGCTCACGGCGAGAATTTCGGTAAAACCTCCCCCAAAAGGATGCAAGCTTGCCGAGAGGACCACCAAGAGAACACGTTTCATAAGTGATGAGATGCTACAAGTTTTCAATTCCCTTGTGAAAGAACTCCCTCAAGAGTTGTCCTTTGAAGAAGTATGGAGAGAAAGACCATCTTTGAGAAAGTGTTTCTCACAAAGCAAAGAAAAAAATTTCATGATTGAGGAGCTATTTGATCGAGCTAGGAATCCTCACAAGTACTATAAGATCCTTTGCAAGACCCTCGATCCAGGCCTTTTCAACATCTCTTGCTCTATTCGTGGTTTCAAATTTGACGATGCACTTTGCGATTCGGGTGCCGGAATCAACGTTCTTTCGGAATCTCTTGTGAGAATGATGAAGATCACCAACCTTCGGCCATCATGAACAAGAATTGCAGTTGCCAATGGTGCATCTACACTTTCATTAGGCGAAATCCACAATTGCCCTTTGAACATTGGAGATTGCATCGTTCCGGTAGACTTTGAAGTGGCGACTATGAACGATTGTTCAACACCCTTCATCCTTGGAAGACCATTCGTGGCTACTGCTGGAGCTCTCATGGACGATCCTCTAGGACGGATATCCTTTAATAACATAGACACTCGTGTCTATCATTTTGCCGCACCGCCTGGATTTCGAGCTAAACAAACTCGATACATTCCTTCGGAGAAAAGAGAAGTGTCGATCAATGAGCCAAACCAATTTGATGAAGATGGAGAACACGACCTAAGGAGACCTTCCGTGTTATTTCTTCCTCTCAATTTTCCACATAAATTTTGGTTTTAGAACAAGAGCTTTATGGGAGGCAACCCAGATTTATGTTTTTGATTTTATTGCTTTGCTTATTCTAAGTTTTTGGATTTGATTTTATTTTTCTCAAAATTTTCATTCATTATTTTATCTCTCTATGCATTTTTCAAGATTTTACAAAAAGTTTTTAAAATACAAACAAATGTGTTTTTGAGAAGAACAATGAAAAGGAGATCGAACATGACTTGTTCTGTTCATGGAATGACTGGAGCTCTATATCAACCCAGACGCTTTTGAAATTTGGTATACACGAAGGAGACAGTCTTATGATGCTATAGGAAAAAGCAGAACATGATTTGCTATTACGGTTAGCAAGTTATGACCGATTGAACAAGACCGTCAAGGAAGATTATGAAGCCGCAACTTCAAGATTTTTCACTGTTCCAGCCACCACGAACCAGGCTACAATATCCATACCATTGGAAAGATCTCGTTCTCATGAATCCGTAGCATCTTTCGGATCTCAATTTCGATGTGTATAGACGAAGAAAAAGCTCGACGAAAAATCGCGTGGACCGCGACACGATACCCTTACCGCAACACGAGGCCATACCGGACACGATATCGACCCGCGTCTGCGACCGGTATCGCGTCCCGATCACCCAGCGACACGAGTGCTCAAATATCGGTCACACGTACCAGTCGTGTTTCGCGACCGATACACGACACGATATGCCCCGACCCGCGACATGATCACCCGTCCCGCGACACGATCACCTGTCCCGCAACACGATCACCCGACCCGCGACACGAGCACACGGCCTGCGACACAATGAAAACTTCCCGCGACACCATGAATCCTTCCCGCGACACGATGTTGGTCAGTCACACCGCCCGGTACCTGGACCGGTACGCGACCCTTTCCCGCGACACGACATGAGTCTTACCGGAACACGAGGACAACTTTCCCGCGACACGACGAGGCAGTCTTATCGCGATATGACGCAACCTTACTGCGACGCGATGACTCGACCTTTCGGTCCCGATTTCGGACTGCGGTACCGACCAGTATTCGGCCCGGTACGCGATCCTTCCTGCTACACCTTCCCGTATCCCATCCCGTCCCGATCCGTGTCGCATCTTGACCCGTCCCGTCCTTTCGTCCCACGACCCACATCCCGCGACACGACGCGTCTCGATATCGGTCAACCGACCCAACCGATATCCCAACCGATACTCGACCTCGATCCATCCCATCTCGACCGCCCCGACCCTACCCGCGACCCACACCTTCCCGAACCATCCCGCGACATGACGCGACACGATGCCAAACTACCCTGCCGACCGGTACCACGACCGGTACTGCCTTGAACCGCGGCTCTAACTCCACCAACCACCGTCTCGTGCCGAACCGCCTTGACCGCGACTAGCCACCCGACACCTAGATCGGTTTTGGCCAAACCGCATCCCCATCAACCACCACGACTAACCGGTGTCACGAGCCATGGACCACCGAACCACCGCTTCGAACCACCCAACCGACCACCTAACCGTTTGGTCCTCCGAGGTTAATTTTTCCTTTTTCACTCTTTTAATTATTTTAAAATCATTTTTCACACATAATTTTTTAAGAACCAATTTATTTTTGCATAAACATGAATTATTTTTCCATAAAATTATCTATTCTTAATTTAATTATTAAGAGTATTATTTGATTCATGAATTTTTGCATTAAAAAATAAAATATTGGTTAGATTTAAATGGTTTTTAACATAATTTTCACATCTTGACATATTCATTCATTGATTTCACTTAGATTGATAGTTTTTAACAATTTAGATTCATTATTTTGATTTCTTTTTGTTTCTTATCTATTTTTCCTTCCCTTGGACTTGGAATTCAATACAATTGTATTGAAGACTTTGGTCTAGGATGAATTTAACGAGTGATTTCAAGTGCTTTTGCAAGGATATGTTGCTCTTAATCAGGATTTCCAAGAGATTTCATTGTGGACGCACAATTCAATCATCTTAAGCATTATCCACCATTTGAATGAGACGTGATAGAAAGAGAATACATTGGAAATACAAAGCATGGTTTCGATTCATACGGGATACCCATTGCTCAAAAACAACGAAGATCTCAGATTGATCGCGATAACCTCGGATTTTTGCCGAATATATCTACAGCTCACCGGTACTATCATTCTATTCTCTATTTTTTTAATTCTTCTTTCAAATAAATTTTCATCATTACTCCCTTAATTTGATTTAATTTTACACCGGGGACGGTGTAAGTTAAGTCTGGGGGGATTGTTGTTACTAACACGTTTGTTAGTGTTTGGTTTTTATGTTTTCAATGGATTTTTCAAAATTTATTTTCAAATAAAAAAAATAGTTTTTATAAAAAAAAATAATAAGATAGGATTTATGACACTTTCCTAGGATTGACGTTTTGATTTCGAAGACTATGTAACCATTGTTGCAGGGTTTGATCATGACAATCGATTCAGAAACCTCATGATAGAGCTTCTGTCCAGAAAATTTCTACTTGCACTTGTTTTAATGGATATGATTTTGACTCTCTATTTGGACTACTAATATGGTTTTTGATTATTTCTTATTAAAGATGTTAGATCAAGGAAACGAATCGCACATTCATGACATTTTATCCTCTTTTACCACTCTTTGTTGTCATGAATGGCCAGCTCATCTTTAGTTGGTACCCTACCTAAAAAAACCCTTTACCTTCTTTCAGACCTCATACATTCTCTTTTAGTTTCATACTTGCAGATATGTGCAAAAACGTCGGAGAGAAAAGGATCGACGCAATTTTCCAATCACTAAGAGATGCGACGATTTGGTAAAGAATGATGGAGTACAAAGATCGAATTACAAAGAGCTTGGCCGTTCCTTGGATGCTTAAAAACATGGTAACAATTCGTGCCTATACTTGACTTATATCAAAGAGATACCGTTTTCCCTCTTTGAAAAAAAAAAAAAAATCTAAGGGAAAGGAAAACAATTGTCTAAGAGTCTTATGGCCAAAGAATACCCAAGGAATGTCATGATACAAAAGAAGAGATGAGTAGAAGAGATTTCAAGTGATTCCCGGAGAAAAATCTAAGTCTGGGGGAGAAAGACGTGAAGAAGTGGTTGGGAAATTGTGGACATCAACAGGTCCATTCTCTCTTGCGATTTTGCATAATATCTCGCACCCGGAGTCTATGGTAACCCTAAACACTTTTAACCGCACCACTAAAATCAGCCTTTCCCAATACCTAGCCCGTCTTCCTTGAATGATATTCTTGATGGGAAGTTTTCATTAAAGCTAAGAGAGTAGAAAGAGTCAATTGATTTGAAGATTAATATTTTTGCAGAGACAAAGATTTAGAGTATGGACATGTTGCGAATTCATGATGGAAGAAGATGACAATGTCTATGAGCTAATTTTGTTTCATGTGAATTTCATGTTTAGAATTTGATGCAACGATCCAAAGGATATGTGAGTTCCTCCGAATTTCAAACCTCTTCTCAATTCTTGACGATTGTTTGCTTGAGGACAAGAAAAAGATAAGTCTGGGGGAGTTGATATAGCCTATATTTTACCACTTTTTTCTATCCATTTTAGTATGGTTTTCATATATATTAATAAAGCTTTTGGACCAAAAGAGGTAGTTTTCTCGTATATGTAGATTTTAAGGTCTTAACAGGTTTTATCATCAAAAAGATGTAAAATAGGGCAAAAGGAGTGTCATCTATGATGCAGCTACTCATCCAAGTCAAAGGAACCAAGACAAGTAATTTTATCTTGAAGATAATGCAAATTCTCAAACTGGACAGAACACATATGCCAGAAGTTCGCTGAATAACGGAGGATCAAATCAGTTTGGAATTTAATGAAACTTGGTGTGGAGATAGCTCATTGAGTTATATTTCCAATGGAGTTGGAATTTCATCAATTGGAGCTGTACTTTGGAAGATACACCCGAAACACTGAGGACATGTCAAACTGCCTTCGAAGTGAAGTGAGTGCAAAATGGAGCCAAGCACCGGGCCAGCCCATGGGCCGATATCCAGACCTTTTCCGACCTTCTAGAAGATTCATGGAAACCTCCAATACCTGTCACGCAACCTGTCCGTTATCGTGACCGATATTGCCTCAGTTTCGACCAAAAAGACGTATTTGCCCGAAGAAACCCAAACCGACTTATGCCTCCTTGAACCCCTATATATATATATATATACTTGCTTTTAGCCTCTCTAGGAACTCAAGCAGCTGGCCTTAACAGCCTAAATCAATACCTAAACAATGTATTTCGTTTTTCTCTTGTTCTTCATGTTTATTTGATTCTAAAAGCCTTTAAGGATAGATTAACTTTACCCCTATTGCAAAGAGATGACATCTAACTCCTTACGCTTAGATAGATCAATGAATTATACTATCTATGTGCTTTACTCTTGCTGCTACGTGTTGCAAAACATGTTAGAGTATTAGCTTTGATTTGATTTCTATGCACTTTCTTAATTCTATGCTTTTACGTATTTAATCGTTTAGAGTTTTATTCTAGAATTGATTCCTCATCTTTATTTATACTCAAAGCATGAACTGGCCTAGCTACCCAGGGAGTGATCTTAGGTTGATATACTCTCCAAAAGCTTGTTATATCTCCGGACCTAGTATTCGGTGAGCTAGGTGTCTTAACGATTCGATAGGTTAGTTAAGGAGTCTAGTGAACAATCAATCTTGAGCATAAAGCATGTTTTCACCTTGTAATAACCTGCGATAGTTGATTCTATTAGGGTGCAAAACGTAGATTGTTAGTTACATCACGATAGTGGGATGACCTTACCTTAGTGATATGAGTTCTAGAACAACTAGTATTAAAATCCTAAATCGATTGCTTGTGTTTGCATATGTTTTATGAACTGTTTGATTTCTAATCTTAATTGATATCTATCCTTTTTAATTTGATTGATTTGTTATTTGCTTCCATAAAACCCTAAAACCAAATAATATTATCCTTTAGCTTAATCCGAATCATATAGATTTGTAGCGCATTTATCACTAAGTCCTCAGTGGTTCGACCCCTAAGTACTACAATTGTCTTAACTGTGCACTTGCAGTTTCCTAAGGTTATAAATTTAAAGACCTATTTGCATAAACCCTACATAGAAGTTTTATGCACATCAGAAATCCCTCCAGTCGTAAAAAGGGAAGGCCAAATTAAGAGATACACGCACCCTAACCGACTCAAAAGAAAATAATTAACGTATCACGCCGATCAGGATCATAAATTCATATGGCTTAGTAATGGAATCACTCGGTACGAAGGTTAACTAAGTCATTGACTTTAAAACGTCTCAAAGGATGAGGTCCAAAACACTCTATGTGGCAAAACGATCTTTCGAGATGGTGAGTTCTCGTGTTGAGAAGTTCCCTTGTCCACGGGATCTTGAGTTGTCGTGATGAGGGTCAAGTCTTTGATGTCGCGATATCAGAACCCTGAGTTCCTGTGATCTCGCGATATCAAGATGTCGAGTTGGCGAGATGCGAGGTAAACTTGCAATTTGAAAATAGAACTTGGACTTCAATCAATTGAAAATTAGAACGAGATGGGAGCCCGTATTCGGTTAATCTCTTTAAAGTCGTCTTGAGGTCCAATATGAGAAAATCGAAATAGCGAGGTCTCGAGCTCCAAGGTGAAACGAAGTTGTGACGTCTCGAGATCCAACATGAGAAACTTGAAATCATGAGGTCTAGAGGTCCGATATGAAAAACTCAAAGTCGCAAGGTCTCGAGGTTTGAGATGAAAAACTCAAAATCGCTCGCGAGGTCTCGAGGTCCGAGATAAAAAACTCAAAGTCGCGAGGTCTTGAGATGAAAAACACGAATTCGCGAGGTTTCGAGGTCCGAGATGAAAAAATCAAAGTTGTGAGGTCTCGAGGTCCAATATGAGAAACTCAAAATCGCAACGTCTCGAGCTCCAAGATGAAAAACTCGAAGTCGCAAGATCCACGATGAAAAACTCGAAATCACAATTTCTCAAGATCCTAGATGAATAACTCAAAGTTAACATCAAGGTCACACCAAATTATAGAGACTCAGAGACGAAAAGTAATCGGACCAAGATCAGTAGATGAGATTTATCAATCAGGGAAGAACCAATTATCAGAATTCCTAGTTCACGAGATGAACTAGTTGACATAATCACGTACTAAGTATGAAAGAACAATTTTATTGTGTGTATCTTGCTAGAGAGTTAAGAATGCCCTTTCTCTCTACACTCATTCCGTACATATATTCACTATAACTGCGAGAATTGCGCTATTCATTAACTATCTCATTCAACTATCTTAACTCTCTTTGACTTTGACGTTACAAGATTCGAATTTGAAGCCAACTCTCCCCCTTTCGAATACTCGGACCTTATGGACCTCGCGGACCTTCCCACTCCGAGGTCCATCTTTATTCGTCAATTTGAGGCCCAAGTTCAATACCTCGTTGATAAAACCAATCCAGTTCCGAGTTCTGTGAACTAATCTACCCATTCTTTCCTTGTCCGCGAGTTGGGCTTATTGCCGTGATATCGAGGTTAACTTCTTTGAATGAAATTTAGCTATCTTTAGAACTGGATTTCGAGTTGAATTTCCTTGTACAAGATCCGGCTCTCCATTTCCCCAACTCACCAACTCGCTGAACTTTTTACTCGTAGGTACCGCAAGTTGGGCCACGTTGCTGAGTTCAGGTTTCATATCTCGAGTTCGATTTCTCTCTACGAGATAGGATTTCGTATCGATAGGAAATTCGATGACAATAGTTTGCTTCCCCCCAAGTTTTTCAAGCGTTAATTCTTTAGCTTGGAGGACTTAAGTTTTTATGTAATTCTTTCCATCTCACTTTTTTCCCATCTAGCTATCTTTCCATCTCGTCTTTCTTTTGGAGTTTAACACTCGATGTTCTTTTTTGATATTTTTGTTTGGCTTTTGGACAACTCTTGTAACGCCCGCGAACCAATATTGGGATTTTTGGGCAGTGCATCTGATGAAACGACTTTTCTCCGTACTTTAAATTTCAAAACCTCAGAAGCTGACTTGATGTAGAATAGTGAGGTTCGTTCAAAAGGACTAGCAATACACTATAATCTTTTGGGATACAATTTCAGCTAAGCGATCAAGTTGGTTTTAAGTTGTCACGATTAGCAAGCAATTATGTAAATTTGGTTTAAAGAAATGATAACAAAGACGTTAGGTCAAGGGAAGATATCTTAGGGATTAGATCATCTAGAACCAATCAATTATTCAAGATATCAATTAAGAACCAACCTAGAACTCAACCATAAAAATAAGAGGATCCACTGTCGTAGCATCAACCACTTCATCAATCAATCTAACACCCTAAACTATCGTTTGAGATTACAAAGAATGATGCGCATTATAGAGGATGGGATCGATTTGTTCACAACTCGCCTTAACTTCAACTGTCATTGGCTAAGGACGAATCGCCCATCTAAGTTATTTCAAGCAATTTACAACACTTTGATGAGTAAATTAAACCTAAAATCAGAGGCTAGGTGATCAAGCTAGTCTAGGCATTTAGAACAACAATAGATAGAGATATCAATGTATTTCAAATCCTATTTATGCTTAGATCATGAATCCCTAATCCCTTCGAAACCCTTAACCTAACTTGGAAGACTACTCGCACATGATAGATCGAAACACAACAAGTGAGATAAGACAATTCATGGATAAATTAATGAAAAAGGTAAAGAGGTTAGAAATCTTCTCCAAAGGATGGAAGACAATCTTCAAATCATACAAAACTCAAAAACAATGTATCAAATCTCTCTCTCTCACGAGTTCTCTCTGTTATTTTTCTGCCTCTCGTGAAAATAGTCCGAAAATATCCTTAAAAAGAGGTCTTGGGGCGGTTGGGTTCGATTAGGGAAACCTTAAGTGGCAAAAATATGTTTTAATGAAAGTATCCAAAAATGGATCTTCTGCGGAGTAGGTCTGGCGATTGGAAGCAAGTGCTCCCTTCTTCAGAATCTTCAAAAAGTTCCAGTTTCCCTCCATTTTCACCAAGTCCCTTCATGAGTTCCAATCCTCCATTCCAGCCACCTTTGGACCTAAAATGACTCAAAATAAAGTAAAAGACTCGATAAAAACCTCAAAACAAAGGTTAGAATGCGCCAAAAACGTATTATATCAATTCTCCCAGACTTAGATCTTTGTATGCCCTCAAAAAAATTCAAGACCATGTAAAGAAGAAAAGTTTGAAAACGCGGGAACTCTCTCATCCTTAGTGAACCGAGTTAATAATCTGCAGACCACATAATCCAGATTACGAATAACAAAGCTTTACCAAAACTCCTCAACACATTCTCAACCTAGTCTCATTTCCCAAACTCCAACTCAACGCATTCAAAGTTGCGTGAGGGTCTCGCTAAAGACATCATTTAGGGTAGACAACGCTAAGGGATTTAAGGCCATTTAGAGGTAGAATTCAAAGTGTTTAAGGGTTACCCGGCGCTCGTAGAGGATGCAGGATATCGCACAAAATTGCAAGAGAGAATGAGTCCGTTTGTATTCCACATTCTCTAAACCACTCTTTCTTTCTTCCAATCTCTCTAACTTCTCATCTAGCCATCATCCTCCTTGGGTATACTCGTTCTGCAGTGAGACACTTTCTATTTTACAGACTTACCACTCTTCATTATCAGTAATTTTTTTTTATTTTTGAAAGATGAAATGATGATGAAGAGGGCTTCAATTACAAGCATGTGTCTCTCAAACACGAAGATAATCAGAGTTGTTGTACATACCCAAGTGGAGCTCATCATTGCTATTCCTTCCTTGTGGATTTTTGTTCCACTTCATTGTAAAACCATCTTCTGAAAATAGGAGCGGGTGTGGGTGCCCTTGTTTTCGGAGCAGGTGCACTATTTCGGGAGCAGGTGCTCTGTTCATAAAAAAGTGATTTAGAGGATGCATCGACCCAACCTTTTGCACATATGCTACACATAGGACAATGAAGTAACAAGAATGCAAGAGGTCTGAAAAGAGGTAAGGGTTAAGGAGGGTACTAGCTAAAACTGAGCTAGCTATTCAGGAACAACAAGAGTGATAAAAGGAATAAGTAGTCCTGAATATGATTCGTTACCCTAATCTAGTGCCAGTAGCGAGAAGAATTTTTGGTCAATATGAAACCTGGAAGTGATACGATCCCAATCGTAGATCGGAACTTTGATCGGAGCCGGATTCTTGACGCGGTAGAATTTGCAGTAGAGAAGGGAAGCGGTAGAGTGATGCGGATGATAATAAAGAATGGATGCGGATTATGAATACAATCACACGAGTATGAAGGACTCGATGAAAGGTCGAAGGCTCGATCCACTTGGATATTACGCACAAAGATGGAAGGAGAATTCTCTCGTCGAGAGAATGCTCGGATATTTCAATCCGAAGGTTTTCATCACAAGTAAAGAAAGAGACTTTGATAATTCTAAAAACTTGGATGGATTGATAATGAGAGTAGCAAAACATATATATAGGCCTAGGAAAGTTTACATGCAAACTTCCTAGGAAATAACAAAAGATAATTAAAGAAGTTTGACTAATAAATGAGATGCATGCAAAACACATAGGAAATTGTGTTTTTCACTTATTCAAACTCGCCAAAAATATGGGCTTAGATGGGCTTGGGCTTGGCGAGTTGGGCTTGATGAAATGGCCTTGAATTCTTGAAAATCGGCCCATGTAAAAACCAAGAGAAATACTAAGTGAAAGATGTAAGCAACCTTGCTTGCCTCAAAAACCATGTTCGGAAAATCCATTGGGACAAAACCAAACATGGGAAAAAGAGTACTAACAAGGCGATTGTCACTTAGACATTTCCTTGATCTTTTTCCTCGGCTTGCATAAGTGTCACGATCCGGTTTTCCTCGGCCGATCCTCCATCTTGTGCCTCCTCGAGCATCCTTTGAATGACCTTCGTGAGCTCCTTTACCTTTGCGCGTGTGACCGGTCCTTGCGGTAGCTCCAATGCGTGTGCCTCGTCCCGAACCTCGCGGTTGTCGCCTTGGATCACATCATCCCCTCCCTCTTGAAAAGGATTTGTCCACAAATCTGTCTCATCTGCAACAAAAGGGACAAAGTCAGAAACATTAAAGGCGTTAGACACATTATACTTATCTTGAAGATCGAGATGGTAGGCATTGTCGTTGATCTTCTTGGTGATGCGGAAAGGACCGTCGATCCTTGGCATCAATTTGGAATTCCTCTCGTTAGGAAAGCGTTCTTTTCTTAGGTGAATCCAAACTTGGTCACCTTCCTCAAAGACTAACTTCTTACGACCCTTGTTTGTGTATTTCTCATAAAGCTTAGTCTTATGCTCGATGTTTTCCCGAGCCTTCTTATGGATCCGCTTGACCACCTCGGCCTTCTTTTTCCGTCAAGACTAACTCTTTCACTCAAAGGAAGAGGGGTTAAATCCAACGGTAATAAAGGCTTAAACCCGTAAACAATTTCAAATGGGGAAAACAAAGTAGCGGAATGCATTGTATGATTATAAGCAAATTCAACATGCGGCAAACATTCTTCCCATGATTTCAAGTTCTTTTTAACCAATGATCTAAGCAAAGTGGATATAGTCCTATTTACTACCTCGGTTTGACCATCGGTTTGCGGATGACAAGTTGTAGAGAATTGCAATTTTGTGCCTAACTTAGACTATAATGTTTTCCAAAAATAACTTAGACCATAATGTTTTCCAAAAATGACTAAGGAATTTCGTATCACGATCCGAAACAATGGTCCTAGGCATGTCGTGCAACCTAACAATTTCTCTAAAAAACATATCGGTTACATGTAATGCATCATCCGTTTTATGACATGCGATGAAATGAGCCATTTTAGAAAATTGGTCAACCACAACGAAAATGGAATCCTTACCCGTCCTAGTCCTAGGCAATCTAACAACAAAATCCATCGAAATGTCAATCCAAGGATGCATAGGAATAGAAAGAGGGGTATACAAACCGTGCGGTTGAGTCGTAAATTTGGCTTGTTTACATTTCACGCATCGAGTACAAATTCGCTCAACGTCTCACTTCATATGCGGCCAAAAGAAATGTTCTTGTAGAGCTTTGAGCGTTTTAGCGATCCTGAAATGTCCCATTAGGCCGCCACCGTGAACTTCCCTAATCAACAATTCTCGAATAGAACTACTCGGAATACAAAGCTTGTTATCGTGAAACAAATAATCATTATGCCGAAAATAAGAACCTTTGGCATATTTCTCACAAGCCTTATATAGTTCCTTGAAATCAAAATCATCATGATAAAATTCTTTTAGATTTTCAAAACCGATGATTTTGGAACTAAGAGTCGAGATTAGAGTGTACCTTTGAGATAATGCGTCGGCCACAACATTATCTTTACCTTGTTTATATTTGATGATATATGGAAATGTGTCGATGAATTCGACCCATCTCGCGTGTCGCTTGTTAAGCTTGTGTTGGCCTTTGAGGTGTTTAAGTGATTCATGGCCGGTATGAATGACGAACTCCTTGGGCCATAAATAATGTTGCCACGTTTGTAGTACCCTCACCAAAGCGTAAAGTTCCTTGTCGTAAGTCGGATAATTGAGGGTGGCTCCACCGAGTTTCTCGCTAAAATAGGCTATCAACTTCTTATCCTGCAAGAACGACACCAATACCAATACCCGAAGCATCACATTCGATTTCAAAAGACTTAAGAAAATCGGGTAAAGATAAAAGGGGAGTATTAGTAAGCTTCTCTTTAAGAAGATGGAATGCATCTTCTTGTGCCTTGTCCCTTGTCCCATTTGAAGCCAACATCCTTTTTGATGACCTCGGTGAGAGAAGCTGCGATTGTGCTTAAGTCCTTCACGAATCTCCGTTAAAAACCGGCGAGACCATGGAAGCTTCGAACCTCGCTTATGTTCTTGGGAACCGGCCATTCGCGAATGGCTTTGACCTTTTCCTCGTCCACTTTAACGCCATCTGCACTCACAACAAAACCTAAAAACACAAGGTTATTAGTGCAAAAGGTGCACTTCTTAGGGTTAGCGTAAAGCTTTTCCTTTCGGAGTGTCTCCAAAACCGCTCCAACATGTTTCACGTGGTCCTCCAAGCTTCGGCTATAAATAAAAATGTCGTCAAAATAAACAATCACAAAAACACCGATATAAGCCCTTAGCACATGATTCATTAACCGCATAAAAGTCCTAGGCGCATTCGTAAGACCGAACGGCATCACGAGCCACTCATATAGCCCTTGCTTGGTTTTGAACGCGGTTTTCCACTCATCGCCTTCCTTCATCCGGATTTGATGGTATCCGCTCTTAAGATCAATCATAGAAAACACATTAGACCCATAAAGTTCATCTAACATATCATCAAGACGAGGGATAGGATGGCGATACTTGATGGTTATATTGTTGATCGCGCGGCAATCCACGTACATTCGCCACGTTCCATCCTTTTTGGACACGAGTAGGACGAGAACGGCACATGGACTCATGCTTTCCTGGATATGACCATTTCTCATTAACTCCTCGACTTGTCTTTGGAGTTCCTAGGTCTCCACGGGATTGGTCCAATAGGCGGGTTTGTTTGGCAAAGACGATCCCGGAACAAAGTCGATTTGGTGCTTGATTCCGCGGATGGGTGGGAGTCTGACGGGATTGTCTTTGGGAAAAACGTCTTTATAGTCCAGCAATAAAGAGCTCATCTCACTCGGAATAACCGGTGCTAGGTCTGATATACTCATAAGAGACTCTTTATAAATGAACAAAAGAATTGGCTTATTCAAATAAAGAGATTTAGTGACATCATCCGATTTGATCATAATGTTGGTAGCTTCAGGTTTCGGCTTTTCTTTCTTTTTCTTGAGATGAAGTTGGTCTTGGTAAACTTCTTGAGACGTCATTGGAAGGAGAGTGATCTTTTTGCCTTTGAATTCGAACGAGTGCCGATTGGTGAAACCATCGTTTACTACTCTTCGGTCGGATTGCCATGGTCTTCCCAAAAGAATGTGACTTGCTTCCATTGGTAACACGTCACACAAGACCTCGTCCTCATACTTTCCAATGCTCGAAGGGATCGTGACTTGGCTGCCCACTTTCATTTCTCCACTCTCATTGATCCATTGAAGCTTATATGGCCTTGGATGCTTTCGAACCTTAAGTCCCAACTTTTGGACCATTGGAACACTGGCCACATTAGTACAACGTCCTCCGTCGATGATGAGGCTGCACACTTTGTCTTGGACAACGCACCGAGTGTGGAAAAGATTCTCGCGTTGCTCCTGCTCATCGTCTTTGGTTTGTAAACTTAATGTTCATTAAACAACGAGCAATTCTCCTTTGGCCGGTGGTTCTTCACACTCATCGGAAGTATCTTCTTCCTCTTCCTCACCGTAACCACATCACCATTATCGAGAAGAATGAACACACACTTGTTGATAGAATCCTTAGTCATATGAACGCGACCTTTGCACTTGAAACATCGGATGTCTCAGGCCTTGTTTGGATCGAACACTCCCTTGCCCTTATAGTCGGACTTAGCTTCTTCCTTCGGCTCAAAAACAGTAGCTTTGTCCTTGGAAAAACTCAGCTTGATATTTATTTAACTTAGAAACGTTGGAAGGAATCGCGGACTTGGTAGATCGCCGGTTTAATTGTTGCTCGATAAGGATGGCCTTATGAAGCATCTCCTCGATTTCTTCATAGTATTGTAGCTCAAGCCAGTCTTGGATATCGCGGTTCAATCCTCCTAAAAACCGTGACATAGTAGCCTCATGGTCTTTTTTGAACATTTGCCCGCAACATCAAAGTCTCGAGCTCTTGGAAATAGTCTTCCACCTTTTTGCTACCTTGGGTAAGCTTTCTAAGATGTTGATGTAGCTGTCATTGGTAATGACTTGGCACGAACCTTTTTCTCATGTGTCGCCTGAGTTGATCCCAAAGTACAACGGGATCCTCACCACATCTCCACCTAGTGGTGACAAGGGTGTCCCACCAACTAAGGGCGTAATCGCAAAACTCCGTGACGACAATCTTCACGCGGCTTCTCTCGGGTACATTTTGACACTCAAAGATAAGATCCACCTTCTTCTCCCAATCAAGGTAAATGTCGGGATCATTCTTTCCATAAAACTCGGGAACTTTGACCTTGATATTACCGTAAACGTTTTGGGTTTGTTCCTCTCCACGATTTCTTTGTTCCCGAAACCGTCTAGGCCTTGAAGCATACTCGGATGGAGTATCCTCGTAATCGGACATGATCAAGTCTTGTTGCCATTCTTCTTCTTCTTCTTTTTGTGGTCTTTTATCGTTAGCACGTTGATTGATTTGAGGAGTAATGATGGCGAGCTTGTCGATGAGAAGTTGGTCCATTTTTACCTCGAGCCGTTGTATCATACGGGTAAGGAATTGATCCTCTTGCGTGTTGTTGGCCTCTTTCTCCATATCTACGACAAATCAAGCCAAAAAGTATCAAAATTCTTTTAAGACCGAAACTCAACACGATGATAATTGATAGGAAATCAAAACATTAAGATGATAACGATAGCGATGAAAACGATTGATGGAGATAAATAAAAGGAAATGAACAAAGATGAATTAGAAAACCTAGCTCTAGATCAAAGCGTGCTTTGATACCACTTGATACGATCCCAATCGTAGATCAGAACTTTGATCAGAGCCGGATTCTTGACGCGGTAGAATTTGTGGTAGAGAAGGGATGCGGTAGAGTGATGCGGATGATGATAAAGAATGGATGCGGATTATGAATACAATCACACGAGTATGAAGGACTCGGTGAAGGGTCGAAGGCTCTATCCACTTGGATATTACGCACCAAGATGGAAGGAGAATTTTCTCGTCGAGAGAATTCTCGGATATTTCAATCCGAAGGTTTTGATCGCAAGTAAAGAATGAGACTTTGATAATTCTAAAAACTTGAATGGATTGATAATGAGAGTAGCGAAAATATGGGCTTAGATGGGCTTGGGCTTGACGAGTTGGGCTTGATGAAATGGCCTTGAATTCTTGAAAATCGGCCCATGTAAAAACCAAGAGAAATACTAAGTGAAATATGTAAGTAACCTTGCTTGCCTTGTTAAAAACCATGTTCGGAAAACCCATTGGGACAAATCCGAACATGGGAAAAGATTACAAACAAGGTGCTTGTCACTTAGACATTCCCTTGATCTTTTTCCTCGGCTTGCATAAGTGTCACGATCCGGTTTGTTTCGGCTGATCCTCCGTCTTGTGCCTCCTCAAGCATCCTTTGAATAACCTTCATGAGCTCCTTTGCCTTTGCTCGTGTGACCGGTCCTTGCGGTAGCTCGAATGCGCGTGCCTCATCCTGAACCTTGTGGTTGTCGCCTTGGATCACATCAGGAAGATAGGGTATTGAAAGTGTTCTAGCTGTTCCTTATACCCATGCTCTGTAAAAATGGTCACTAGAGAGAAAGTTAAATGCAAATGTTCGATTATCATCCTAAGATAAGGTCCTAATTCCCAACAAAGTTTTTGACTCAATAAAACAAAAAAAAATATGACTCAACATGACATAATAAGACAAAGAAAACAACCAAAATAAACGGCATTTGTAGCAACTCCCCCCAGACTTACTTCACACCGTCTCGGTGTGAAAATAAACCAAGGGAGAGTGAAGAGAAAGAAATAAAAGCATAAATAATAGCATAAAATAAAATGTTCGTGGTGAATACTTAGTTTAGATAGAGAGGCGATGATTAGTCGTTAGCGGTTGCATCGGAGTCCTCGCCGTCATTCTTGGTCCGTTCCTTGCGCTTAGCCGAGCGTGTGGATGGATCAGCAGAAGTGGAAGCGCGAGCTTGAGGCGGCAGAGCAGGTGCTCTGTTTTTTTTTTAAGAGGTGCTCCCTTCAGTTTGATCTGTGTTGTGGATCGATCGATCTACCAAAAGGATCGAACGATCTTTGATCTCATCGTTTTGGATCGATCGATCTACCAAAAAGCATCGATCGATCTTTCCTCCGTAAGTTCCACCGTTTTTTTTTTTTTTGAAAAACCTGAAACACTTAGAACTAAAACTAAAAGTTAGAAATAAAAGAAATCAAATTGAAAGAGTTAGTAAACTTACCACTGGGTTGCCTCCCACCAAGCGCTTGGTTAAAGTCACTAACTTGACTTGATTAGCCATTTTAGGCTTGAGGTGCATCGCCTAAGGGGATGAATCCACCTTCGGCTTGGTTCGTGTCGGCAAGATATGGCTTTAGCTGCTAACCATTAACCATGAATTTATTGCCTTTGGCGTCCAGCAACACCACAACTCCATATGAGCAGACCTCTTTAATGAGAAAGGGCTCGGACAACCTGGATCTTAACTTTCCTGGAAAAAGTTTAAGTCTAAAGTTGAAGAGGAGTACCTTGCCGTTTGGTTGAAAGTTTTGGGTGAGTATCCTTTTGTCATGATACATCTTGGTCCTCTCTTTGTATATTTTCGAACTCTCATAGGCCAGGTGCCTAATTTCCTCCAACTCATTTAGCTGCATAGATCGCCTTTCAAAGGCTGATTTGACATTAAAATTCATCATTTCAACAGCCCATGTCGCCTTGTATTCGAGCTCCACAGGGAGATGACAAGACTTCCCATACACCAAGTGGAAAGGTGTTGTCCACAATGGTGTCTTATACGTAGTTCGGTAGGCCCACAACGCGTCATCCAACTTAGCAGCCCAATCCTTTCTAGTGGTTCCCACGGTTTTTTGCAGAATACTCTTGATTTACCTGACCACTAGTTTGCGAATGATATGGCGTTGCTACCTTATACTTTACACCATTCTTTCTCAATAGGTTCTCAAAAACCTTGTTGATGAAGTGAGTCCCTCCATTGCTTATAACCACTCGTGGCAGTCCAAACCTAGGGAATAATATGGACTTAAACATCTTCACCACTACACTGTCATCATTCGTTGGTGAAGCAATGGCCTCCACCCACTTAGACACATAATCAAAAATGTATTGGTTTCCATAGGAAGATGGAAAAGATCCCATAAAATCTATTCCCCACACATCAAACAGTTCAACTTCCAGAATAAAGTGTTGAGGCATCTCACTTCTCTGAGAGATGTTTCCTTGCCTTTGGCATGTATCGCACTTTGAGATGAAAGCATGTGCATCTCTGAACATTGTCGGCCACCAAAACCTAGCTTGCAGCACTTTAGACACTGTCTTGAATGTTGCACAGTGACCGGCATAGTGATATATCATGGTTTTTACCCGTTTTCGACCATGATATAAGTCTTTTTTATAGAGTCTTTTTGGTATTTTTTAAGTCTTTTTGAGTCTTTGCAGGTTAAAGGACGATTGGAGCTTAATGGAAGCTTTTGGAGCATTTTGGAGCATCGAGGAAAGAAGAGACAAAGTGATCAAGTCAAAGTCGATTTCACATGTCTGTGTCGATCGACACGGTCCTGTGTGTCGATCGACACGAGCATGTCCTGACGCGAAAACATAAAAAATTTCCTCTTGGGCTCATGAAGCCCATAAGTTTACAGAAAAGCCCAGTCCGAATTTTACACAGTATATATAGTTTTTCCTTAGGCTTTTATAGGATTATCTAGTTTTTAATTGAGACTTGAGAGAGGAGATTTTGGAGAGATTTGAGGGGATTTTAGACTTCCAGACTTTATCGATTTCAACTCTCTGTATCTCTTACTCTATCTTTTTAATGCAATTTTATTCATTCATAATGATTTCCTTATTCATGTCTGAGTAGTTTGCTTGTTAGGTTTTGGGAAGTTCTATGGTTTGATGAGAAATTGATAGGATTGAAACCCTGTTAGGATTTATCTTTATGTTCTTCATCTAGATTGATTTAACTCTGATTTTTAGGATTGATCAATTGAAATTGGATATCCTAGGTTGCTTTAATAGATGCGAAAGTATTATTAACAACCTGATATAATCTTAGATGAGCAAAATTATCTATTCGCAAAGAAATTTGGCTTAGTAATTTTGTGAACAATTGAACCTGAACTTAAAGCTTGATTTTATTCACTAAGTTTGCAAAGAAATTTGGAATTTAAGGATTTAGTCATAGATAATCTCTGCAACGAAATTAGATTGGTTTTACATTCATGTTTGAGTTCTAGAACTGCACTTAACAAATCCTAACGTTTTTCTTCTTTGTGTCGATCGACACATACATGTGTGTTGATCGAAACGATCGAATTTTGATTCATTCCTGTGAATTACCCATAGCCTAACTCTTTTATCCAATTGATTTCTAGATCCTTGACATCATTCACTGTTTACTTTAGCTTTATATTTTACATTAATACATTCTTACTTAGCATAATTTGAATTCTTTAATCGATTGTGTGTTTAGATTCCCTGTGGATTCGATCCCTAAGAACTACATCGATCTCCTAATTTGAGAGAGTAGCTCAGGGCAAATTTGAGCGTATCAAAATTTGGCGCCGTTTCCGGGGACTCAAAATCACCATTAGATTTTTGATTTTAGAGTTTTGTCTAAGTTTTTTATTTTTGTTTTATTACTTACTTGTTATTTTCTTTTTGTCTTGTATGTTTCAGGTTTATGCCTAATCGCGTTACCAGAAGAAACCAGAAAGAAGAGTTAGTTGATCTCAACCTTGAGATTGGAAAGTTGGAGCGGGCTAACCGAGCAGCAAGAAAGGCAGCCACCATGAATCTGTTGATTCTTATTAGAGTTGAAGATGGGTTTGTTCAGGATGCTGAGGGTCGCAGACGCAATGCTCAGGGTCAGAGGATAGATGAGAACGAGGTTGTTGTTTTAGAGGAGCCAGCTGGGCGTGGGCGTACTCTAGGAGAGTACAACAGACCAAACGAGTTATATGCCAACAGGGCAGTGATTCGTCCTCCTGCTTTCCCAAGAAATGACTTTGAGCTGAAGCCGGCTTACTTATCACTTGTGGCTCAGCACCCGTTCCATGGCCTATCTTCTGAGCACCCCATGGATCAAATTGAGAGGTTCGAGGACTTGGCATCTAGAATTAAGGCCAACGGAGTGTCTAGCAACTACCTCTACTGCAAGCTTTTTCCCTATTCTCTCAGTGGAGAAGCAGCCTACTGCCTGAAGCAGTTAGAGCCGGGATCACTGACTACTTGGGAGGACACCAAGAATGCTTTCCTCAACAACTTCTTTGATGAGGCTAGATCCGAGGACTTGAGGACTAAGATCTCTACTTTCAAGCAGGGACCGACTGAGGAATTCAACGATTCTTAGATACAATTCAAGGCCTATCAAAGAGATTGTCCTCATCATGGGTTCAGTGATGTTCAATTGTTGGGTATTTTCTTCAGAGGGATTGATTGGAGATACCAGATGGCTCTTGACGCTGCGAGCAACGGGAACTTCAACACTAGATATCCACAGGATGCACTAGTACTTATAGAGAACTTTGCTTCTAGCAATAGCACCAAAAATGCAGACTTCGAGAGGAAGAAGCTTGGTGGGAATGTGGATGGAAGTCAGATTGCTGAAGTGAAAGCCAAGTTAGACTCTGTGCATAACCTTCTAGTTGGGAAGAAGTCAGTTCAGTTTGCTGCAGAAGTGGAGACTTTCGAGCCTGAAGAAAGTAATGTTAACTACATCAGTGGAGCTGGTTTTCAGGGTTAGAGGTATGGGAAGAACGACTATCAGAAGCCTTTCCAGAGCAATTACACTAGGAACTATGGTTTTTCTTCTTATCAGACACCACTTACTCACTCATCAGAGAGTAGCGAGATGAAATCTATGCTAGAGCAGCTCTTGGCAGGACAACAGAAGATGACCGTAAGCTTCAATGGAAAGATGGATGCCATGTACCAGGATCTGAATGGAAAGTTCGAAGCTTTGAACACCCATGTCAAAAAGCTGGATATTCAAGTTGCTCAAACTACGGAGTCAATCAAGAGGCAAGAAGGTTTTCTTCCAAGCAAGACCGACACGAACCCAAGACTACACGTCAATGCTATCAGTTTGGGGAGTGAAGAGGAGGTTGAAGGAGAAGATAATTGCGTTCAAGAACCTGTGTTGATCGACACAGAGGACCCGTGTGGATCGATACGGGTTAAACATTTTGATTCTGAAATCTACGCAATAGGTGATTTTTTTTCTAGGGTCGACACGGAGGTCGACACGAGGCCTACGCAGAAGACGCATGTCGATCAACACAAGGACAGTCTCGATCGACACGCATCCCATACAAACCCAATCTTTTCGAAACCTTTGGCCATTGTAGAGGAAAGAGTGTATAAGCCTAAGATACCTTATACTAGGAACTCGGAGAGGTCTAGAAAAGAGGTGGAGAATGCTGGATGCAAGGTTATGCTTTCTAAGGAAGTGTGTCCAGAAATTCAAAACATGATTCCGGAGAAACATCCTCAACCGTCGCTTAGGAAGCTGCCTAAACTAGCATATCTAGGAAGGTTTGTTGTTCCATGTTTAGTTAATGGTATTGAATTAAAAGATTCTCTTTGTGATACGGGGGCCAATGTGAATGTCATGTCCATGGCTGTTGCAAAGAAGCTAGGAATTCTTGATCTTAAAACCCCGAAGGCATCTATCGAGTTTGCAGACGCTTCGTCTACAACTCTAAAGGGTTTCATTTAGAATCTAACGCTTCGAGTGGGAGATTGTCTTGTTCCTGCAGACTTCCACGTGATGGAGATGAAGAAGGATAGCGAGAAACCATTGATTCTCGGATCAGCTTTCCTTGCCACTGTGGGTGCAATAGTGGACTTTCCCAATAAGCGAATCTCCTTCTTGAAGATCAACAAGGATGTCTTCTACCCCACAATCCATGTCAAGGAGACTTCTTGTATGACTGTCCATAATGGAGGGAAGCCGAGCTCAAACCCTACAAATGACACTACAAACAAGCTGGCTTTTTCCATAGAACGACGTGCTGGCGAGTTGGCTGCACCTAAGGTAATGAGGAAGGGGAGCTCCAAACCTTTCTCTAAGTTCAGAATCATCCTTCCCATGAAGATAAAGGGGAGCGGAGAGGTTGTTATCCAAGAGATGGTGGGAAACACTATGAAGCTTTTTCCCGGTGTTGTTCCCTTCACCGACCCACCCGTTGCCTGAGCTCCGACACAGTCAAGCTAATGACTGAAAACAAGCGCTTAGTGGGAGGCAACCCACTGGTAAGTGTAAATTAATTTGATTTTTCGTTTTGTTTTGCTAACCTTTTATTTTTGTAGTATAAGTGTTTTAGATTGGTTTTATTTAGATTTTTGGAACAGAATGATCTGTGTCGATCGACAAGGACCTGTGTGTCGATCGACACGGCCCACGACAAAAGGTAAGTTTTTTAAAAACCTGACTTCTTCTCCTTCCTCCTCATAACTCTTTCGAAAAAAAATAGAGAGAATCGATCGACAAAACCTTCATATCTTTTTTGTTCTTTCATCGATTTGTGCGATTTTGGACTCTAATCCACTCGGATTTTCGCCCTCTTTCCGTTTCTACTCACCTTTTTCTCTATCTGCGAAGGTATGACACACTCATTTCACTTTTTCAGTTCGACATTCATGGTAAAAACAATTGATTTCGAACTGTTTTGGTTCGATTTAGGTATTGAGATTGTCTCCTATGCAATTCTAGAGTGATTTTGGACCGAATGCATTGCTTAATCTCGTTGATTTTGATGGATTTAATTTGGAATTGAGAATTTTGAGAAATTTTGGGGTTTTTAGGTGTTTGAAACGAAATTGGTTTGGTTTGAGATTGTTATTGTAATACATTATGCGTCGGCGATTGATTTAGGTTGCTTGGAAGTGTTGTGGTTGATTGTTGTGTTTGGATTGCTTTGATTTGCAGATTTCCGGATTCGATTTTGGTCGTGTCGATCGACACGACCTGGACTGTGTCGATCGACACAGACGCACCGAATGCCCAACACTTACTGATTTCGAATTTTTTGTGTTGGTTTTGGTTTGATTTTGACTTGCAGATGGCTCCCAAGGGTCAACGAACAGACAAAGAAGCTGCATCCAGCTCTCAACCAACGGTTTCGACCATCGCATCTCGTCATCCATGGCCACGACTCGAGGGAAGGAAAATCCCCATCGCAAGGCAGTTTGATGATGTTCCTGCAAAGATTCTACTTCGCAGCGATGTTATTGACAGGGAGATCATGGAGGACTAGGACGACTATGACTCACTTCTGTAGAACTAGTGGCTCAAGGCGATGCTCTCTCCGACCAGAGTTGCAGATCCAAGGACAATCAGTGGTTTGGGTCTCAAGGCAGAGGTGTTGCAACTACTACAGAATGCAGGACTGGGGACCATTGCCACCCGCAGTTACGATATGTACCCTGGCTTAGTCCGTCAGTTTTTTGCCTCAGTGCGAATTGGTTGTGCAGATAGCAGTGATGAGGGCATTGATGATGAGAGGCAGTGGAGATTGAGTTTCAAGATTAGAGGAGTCCGCTACGCGCTTACTCTCCGGGATCTTTGCAGAGTATATGGTTTTGACGAGGATCGAGATTTTTAGGGACTCCCGGAGAACATCCTGGATATACAGGCCTTTTGGGCGAGATTTGGGACCGAGATGTATGCTCCCGCTGCCTCTACGCACACTGATGTGAGGCATCCGGTCATTCGCTACCTGCTCCGCCTATTCTCTACCACGATCCTGTACAAGGTGGAGCCCGAGAAGATGCGACTTCAGGAGCTGGTCCTATTATCATATGCTCTCCGGAAGGATGTTCCCGACACGGCTTGGGAAGAGTCACAACCCTCAACCTGGATTAAGCCTCACCCTAACATGGGGGTTGTCTTCACACATCATTTGATCTCCCTAAAGAACACGCCACTTACACTGAAGAAGAGCAGCAAGCCATTCGCAGCTGGTAGCCTTCTCACTCCTTTTTTCACATTTTGTCGAGTCGATACATCCGTTTGCGTTGTGGAGACAACAGGTTGTACTGTTGATATCGACTACCTGATGAGAGCCACCTGGCTCAAGCCGGACGTGCATTGGGTTTTCCGCCCAGTTCCTGGCGAGTAGCGGATGGTGAAGTTACCGCGTCCGAAGCTGATGAAGATCTCTGAGGACCCTACCTTGCTGGCCTTCGAGCCAGACCAGAGACTTGTGCGCCCAGTTAGAGCTGGGCGCAAGCAGATTACTCGGGATGTTGCTCCAGCTGGTACTTCAGGCGCAGGCACTTCTAGTACTCCACCTCAGCTCCCTCCGCTACCACCCTTGCCTGACTATCCTCTAGATGAGTTTCAGAGTTGGATGGCTCAGAGTCTCCAGATCCTCTGGACTGCCATGTCTAATTAGCCACGATGTGGATGCATCCGTCCTCGCCAACCTACTCCACGACATTCATCATCATCATCAGAGGAGGAGGATTAGATCCTCCACACTTATCCTTTTTCTGTTTCCCTTTTATTTTCTTTTTATTTACTAACTTTGAGTCATTTTCTGTTTTCTTTTGAGTCAGTTTGTTAGTTGTTTCTTTAGGATTTCTGAACTTCAGAACTAATGTGATTTGCCAGTGTTTTCCTCTTAATTTGTTTATTGAGTGTGTTTTGCAGAATGATTTAGCTTTGGCACTTGATTTCAACGATGAGACGCATATTGCATCAGTCCAGAGAACCTATGTCGATCGACATGGTTAGTCGTGCCGATCGACATGGTCACATTTTGTCTACACTTTGCACAACTCATGATCCGATTCAGAAACCCCATGTCGATCGATACGGTCCTCTGTGTCGATCGACATGGACCCAACATTGGTACAAATTCGTTTTCCCTTAACAAGTTCGTTTGTCCTTTTGATTTCTTTCACCAACCTCAGGCTTGGTAACACTGGGGATAGTGTTGTTTAAGTCTGTGGGAGGTAGTTGCTAACTCTGTGTTTGTTTTTTAGAGCAGTCCAAAACATTTTATTGAGTCAAAATAGTCAGTTGGAAACAATGACCCCTCCTTTGGTTTAGTGGACTGTCTCTTTCAGTTGTGTGACCATTCTTCCAGGATCGATTTCAGAGTCAGATTAATGAAAAATCCAGAGGTTGACCAGTTAACTAGAGACGTCTGTTACTTCCAGCATAATCCGCCCAGGGTTTGAGCTAATTATGCGGTCTCCTCGGTGATTGGTGTTCATAGAACTTGACTCCTCATTCATACCTGACAAGTGCAACGTTTACTGAAAGTAATGGTACTCCTCTCCTTTATTCATAAAAAAAAAATGATGATTGGGGTGAAATGATAGTTCTTGAATATAAGATGAGGAAATGAAATTCCAGTGAGTCAGTACTCAAGAGGTGATCACCCGAAGCTCAAAAGCAGCAGTCTGAGTTCCTTAGAACGGATGTAGAGGACGAGCGATCTCACGACCCTGTCTCCTCACAAGGAACAATAGTAGTGAAAGCACTGTTTTTGAGTTCCTGAATCAAATAAGTCTAGGGGAGAGAAAGAGTACCAAAGGTTGTATGGTTCCCTTGACATGGTATAGTATGGAAATGAGTCCAGAAGGTTCTTGGCATCGAGATCTGGGACGAGACCCAGCAATGAGGACTAACGGGTTATGTTGATAAGTCGTGGATGAATTTGGGAGGCTGCGAATGTCTATGGAAGAGTACGTGGTGGTCTGGTTTTGAATTGGTTCTGCATTATGTGGCTTACTAGTTGAAAGGGATCGGTCCGGTACTCCAAGGGAAGGTAAGTTTTTGCGTTTTCAAATCTCTTTCACATTCTTAGTGTATGTTTTTCTTGAGGGCAAGCAAATGCTAAGTCTGGGGGAGTTGATATATCATGGTTTTTACCCGTTTTCGACCATGATATAAGTCCTTTTTATAGTCTTTTTGGTATTTTTCGAGTCTTTTTAAGTCTTTGTAAGTTAAAGGACGATTGGAGCTTAATGGAAGCTTTTGGAGCATTTTAGAGCATCGAGAAAAGAAAAGACGAAGTGATCAAGTCAAAGTCGATTTCACATGTCTGTGTCGATCGACACGGTCCTGTGTGTCGATCGACACGAGCATGTCCTGACGCGTTTTTTCTTAGGCTTTTATGGATCTATCTAGTTTCTAATTGAGACTTAGAGAGAGAAGAGATTTGGAGAGCTTTTGGGAGATTTCAGACTTCAGACTTCATCGGTTTCAAACCCTTTTGTATCTGTAACTCTATCTCTTTTATGCAAATTTATTCATTCATAATGTTTATATCATCTATGTCTGAGTAGTTTGCTTGTTAGGTTTAGGATAATTCAAGGGTTTAATGAGAAATTGTTAGGATTTAAACTCTGTTATGATTTTCTTTATGTTTTTCATCTAGATTGATTTAATTCTGAGTTTAGGATTGATCAACTGAAATTGAAAATCCTAGGTTGCTTTAATAGATGCGAAAGTATTATTAAAAACCTGATATAATCTTAGATGAGCAAAATTATCTATTCGCAAAGAAATTTGGCTTAGTAATTTTGTGAACAATTGAACCTGAACTTAAAGCTTGATTTTATTCACTAAGTTTGCAAAGAAATTTGGAATTTAGGGATTTAGTCATAGATAATCTCTGCAACGAAAGTTGATTGGTTTTACATTCGTGTTTGAGTTCTAGAACTGCACTTAACAAATCCTAACGTTTTTCATCTTTGTGTCGATCGACACATACCTGTGTGTCGATCGACACGATCGTATTTTGATTCATTCCTGCGAATTACCCATAGCCTAACTCTTTTATCCAATTGATTTCTAGATCCTTGACATTATTCACTGTTTACTTTAGCTTTCTATTTTACATTAATACATTCTTACTTAGCATAATTTGAATTATCTAATCGATTGTGTATTTAGATTCCCTGTGGATTCGATCCCTAAGTACTACATCGATCTATTAATTTGAGAGAGTAGCTCAGAGCAAATTTGAGCGTATCACATAGTTTGAACTATGGCAATGGAACAGAATCTCAGGAATCTCTTCATCAAGCACACATCGCCTAAAGATATCATCCGAGCATTGCTTGTAGAGGTATGGCTCAGCCCAAAAATACCTTCTAATGTCTCTTAGGAACTTCCTCTTCTTATCACCCACAAAATCAGATGGTTCCTGTTCAGCAGCTATGTAGTTTGCTATCTCCCCAAACCATGGAAAATTCGAAACCGTTGTCTTGGAGGTAGCACCACAAAATATTTCAGGAGCAGGTGCTCTGAATTTCAGAGCAGGTTCTCTTGTTTGGACCGGGAGCTCCAGCACATAGATGCTAACTGCGTAGACATGTTCATTAGGAAGTGTGTCATCAAGAGGTACCTTATCATCAATTTTCATGCGAGATAGATGATCACCAACCCCATTCTTGCTCCCCTTCTTGTCAATAATCTGCAAAACAAACTCTTAAAGCAAAAGGATCCACCTCAACAGCCTCGGTTTTGCATCTTTTTTAGTGAGCAAGTACTTCAAAGCAGCGTGGTCGGTGTGTACAATCAGCTTGGAACCGACAAGGTATGATATGAACTTCTCAAAAGCAAATACTACGGCTAGCTGCTCCTTCTTGGTTGTAGAGTATTTGTACTGAGCCTCATCCATGGTACGGCTGGCGTAGTAAATCACATGGAGCCTTTTGTCCTTCGTCTGACCCAAAACTGCACCTACAGCGTAGTCACTCGCATGTGTCATCACTTCAAATGGCAGGTCCCAATCCGGTGGTTGAACAATGGGCGAACTTATCAAGACTCCTTTGATGGTGTAAAAAGCCTCCAGACAAGCCCCATTAAAGTCATACTTAGTCTCCTTGCACAATAGCTGAGTAAGCGATCTTGCTATTTTGGAGAAGTCCTTAGTATGGATGGGAACAATACACATCCTATGACCAGTTACTGTTCTACTTGGTAACAACTCATTCTTTTCATTTGTGATTGATCTGCTCAAATTTGTCCTGAGCTACTCTCTCAAATTAAGAGATCTATGTAATACTTAGGGGTCGAATCCACAGGAAATCAATTCATACAAAAGACTAATGAGTTCAAATTATGCTAAGTAAATAGTGATGAATGTAAAATAAACAGCAAATGTAAACAAGTAAGTGATGATAAAGGTTCTAGTAATCAATTAGACAAAAGGTTAGGCATTGGGTAATTTGCAGGAATGAATCGAAATATGACTGTGTCGATCGACACACAGGACCGTGTCGATTGACACAAGGATAAAAACGGTTAGGATATTATTAAGCGCGGTTCTAGAACTTAAACACGAATATATAACCAATCAACTTTCGTTGCAGAGATTATCTATGACTAAATCCCTAAATTCCAAATTTCTTTGCAAACTTAGTGAATAAAATCAAGCATTAAGTTTAGGTTCAATTGTTCACAAAATTACTAAGCCAAATTTCTTTGCGAATAGATAATTTTGCTCATCTAAGATTATATCAGGTTGTTAATAATACTTTCGCATCTATTAAAGCAACCTAGGATTTTCAATTTCAGTTGATCAATCCTAAACTCAGAATTAAATCAATCTAGATGAAAAACATAAAGAAAAATCCTAACAGAGTTTAAATCCTAACAATTTCTCATTAAACCCTTGAATTATCCTAAACCTAACAAGCAAACTACTCAGACATAGATGATATAAACATTATGAATGAATAAATTTGCATAAAAGAGATAGAGTTACAGATACAAAAGGGTTTGAAACCGATGAAGTCTGAAGTCTGAAATCTCCCAAAAGCTCTCCAAATCTCTTCTCTCTCTAAGTCTCAATTAGAAACTAGATAGATCCATAAAAGCCTAAGAAAAAACTATATATAAAGTCTAAAATTCGGATTTGGCTTCTTGTACAACTTCTGGGCTTTCTGGGCAAAAGTGAAATTTCTTCAAAACTTGAAATCTTCTCGTGTCAGACATTTGTGTCGATTGACACATAGGGTTGTGTCGATCGACACAACCCTGAAAACTCGACTCCGACTTGATAACTTTGGCTCTTCTTTCCTCGATCCTCCAAAATGCTCCAAAAGCTTCTAATATGCTCCACTCGATCATTGACCTACAAAGACTCTATAACAATTGGAAAACACCAAAAAGACTCGATAAAAAGGACTTATATCAGGGTAAAAAATGGGTAAAATCCATGATATATCAACTCCCCGAAACTTAGCATTTGCTTGCCCTCAAGCAAACATAAACTAAGAATGTGAAAGAGGTTTGAAAACGCAGAAACTTACCTTTCCTTAAAGTACCAGACCGACCATTTCAACTAGTAATCCACATAATGCAAAACTAACTCAAAACCAGACAACCATGTAGGTCTCCATAGACATTCACAGCCTCCCAAATTTATCCACGACTTATCAACATAACCCGCTAGTCCTCATTGCTGGGTCTCGTCCCAGATCTCAATGCCAAGAACCTTCTAGACTCATTCTCATACTATACCATAACTAGTGAACCATACAACCTTTGGTACTCTTTCTCTCCCACAGACTTATTTGATTTTTTACTCCTTTTTTTTTTTTCTTTTAGATTAGACTGCTGATACGCAAAAGCAGTGCTTTCACTACTGTTGTTCCTTGTGAGGAGACATGGTCGTGAGATCGCTCGTCCTCTACATCCGTTCTAAGGGACTAAGACGGCTGCTTTTGAGCTCCGGGTGATCATTTCTTGAGTACTGACTCACTGGAATTTTATTTCCTCATCTTACACTCAAGAACTATCATTTCACCCCAATCATCATTATATATTTTTTTAGAACAAGGGAGAGGAGTACCATTACTAAAAGGTGCACTTGTCTGGTATAAATGAGGAGTCAACCTCTATTAACACCAATCACCGAGGAGACCGCATAATTAGCTCAAACCCTGGGCGGAGTATGCTGGAAGTAACAGACGTCTCTAGTTAACTGGTCAGCCTTAGGAATTTTCATTAGCCTGACTCTGAAATCGATCTTGGAAGAATGGTCACACAACTGAAAGAGACAATCCACTAAACCAAAAGAAGGATCATTGTTTCTAACTGACTATTTTGACTCAATAAAACGTTTTGGGCTGACTCTAAAAAAAAAACACAGAGTTAGCAACTACCTCCCACAGACTTAAACAACACTTTCTCCAGTGTGATCAAGCCTGAGATTGGTGAAAGAATCAAAAGGAAAACGAACTTGTGAAGGAAAAACAAAATTTTACCAATGTTGGCCCCATGTCGATCGACACAGAGGACCATGTCGATCGACATGGGTTTTGTGAATCGGATCATGAGTTGTGCAGAGTAGTAGACAAAATGTGACCGTATCGATCGACACGGGTTTTTTGAATCGGATTATGAGTTGTGCAGAGTAGTAGACAAAATGTGACCATGTCGATCGACACAATAAACCGGTCGATCGACACAGGCTCGTTGAACCGATGCAGCAACTGTCTCATCAGGTTTCATCATTGAAATCAGTTGTCAAAACTAAAAATCTGCAACCACAACTCAAAAGACATGATTAAGAGGAAAACATAGTCAAATCTCATTAGTTCGCAAGTTCTGAGATCCTAAAGAAACACATAACAAATTGAGTGAAAGAAAAACATAAAAATGACTCAAAGTTAGTAAATAAAAAATAAAAAAAACAGAAAAAAGATAAGCGGGGAGGATCTAATCCTCCTCTTCTGATGATGATGAATGCCGTGGTGGAGTTGGTGAGCGAAGACGAACACATCCACAGCGAGGCCAGGTAGACATGGCGGTCCACATGATCTGGAGACTCTGAATGACCCAACTGTGAAACTCGTGCTGCTCTATAGGGTGGTCAGGCACGGGTGGTAATGGAGGAAGCTGTGGTGGAGCACTACAAGTGCCTGCGTCTGAAGTACTAGTTGTAGCAGCACCCCGAGTAATCTGCTTGCGCACAGCTCCAACTGGTCGTAGAAATCGCTGGTCTGGCTCGAAAACTATCAAAGGAGGGTTGGCTGAGATCCCCATCAGCTCGGGACGAGGTAGCTTCACCATACACTGCTCTCCAGGAACAGGGCAAAAGACCCAATAGTTGTTTGGCTTGAGCCAGGTGGCTCTCGTCAGGTAATCGATATCAACAGTACAGCCTGGGCTCTCCACAGTGCAAACAGATGTATTAACTCTACAAAATGTGAAAATAGGGGTAAGAAGACTACCAGCTGCGAAGGACTTGCTGCTTTTCTTTAGTGTAAGTGGCGTGTTCTTCAGGGAGAGCATATGGCGTGCGAAAACAACCCTCATGTTAGGTTGAGACTCATTCCAGGTCGCGGGTTGAGACTCATCCCAGGTCGGGTTTGCAACATCCATCCGAAGAGCATACGATAATAGGACCAGCTCCTGAAGCCTCATCTTCCCGGGTTCCACCTTGTACATGATCGTGGTAGAGAAAAGGCGGAGCAGATAGCAAAGGACCTGATGCCTCACATCAGTGTGCGTGGAGGCAGCACAACATACCTTCTGGGATGGTCTCCGGAAGCTCCTGATAAACTCGATCCTCGTCAAAACCATATACTCTGCAATGATCCCGGAGAGTGAGCACGTAGCAGTCTCCTCTAATCTTGAAGCTCAGTCTCCACTTCCTTACATCATCAGTGCCCTCATCACTTCTGTCTGCATAACCAAGTCTCACCGAGGCGAAAAACTGACGTACCAAATCAGGGTACATAGGGTAATGGCGGGAGGCAATGGTCCCCAGTCGTGCATTCCCTAGTAATCACAACACCTCAGCCCTGAGATCCAAACCACTCATTGTCCTTTCATTAGCAAATCTGGTCGGAGAGACATTCACCTTCAACCACTCGTTATACAGAAGCGAGTCATAGTCATCCCATTCCTCCTTGATCTCCCTATCGATAACATTGCTGCGAATTAGAATCTTCGTAGGAACATCATCCCACTGCCTCTGGATGGCGATCTTCCTCCCCTCGAGTCGTGGCCATGGAGGACGAGATGCGACGGTTGGAGCCGTGGATTGAGAGCTGGATGCAGCCTCCTCACTCAGTTTCTAGCGTTTGGTACCCTTTGGAGTCATCTGCAAAACAAAACCAAACCAGAACAATTACAAAAATCCGAAATCAGTAAAAATTTGACAGTCTGGGCATGCCGTGTCTATCGACATGCCTAGTCCGTGTCGATTAACATGGCTAAAATCGATTCCGAAATTCCCCAAATCAAAGCAATTCATCCGCAACAATCAACACCAACACTTTCGACACAATCTCTAAGCATCATACGAGTAAAATGTACCACAAAAACACCCACAAATCAACCCAATTTCGTTTTAATCACCTTAAAACTCCAAAATTTCACAATTTCTCAATTCCAAATTCAATCCATTTAAATCAACGAAATTAAGCAATGCATTCGGTCCAAAATCACTTGAAAAGTGCATATGAGACATTCCCACAAACTAATTTGAACCAAAACAACTCCAATTTTTAGCTTTTATTCAAAATGTCGAACTAAAAAATTGAAGTTAGAGGGCCATACCTTTGCAGATCGAGAAAACGGTGACTAGAAACAAAAAGAAGATGAAAATCCGAGTGGATTAGAGCAAAAAATCGCTCAAATCGGTAAAGAAACGAGAGAGTATTCGAATTCTAATACGAAAAACAAAAAAATCAAAGTTAGTAAAACAAAATCAAAATCTAAGTTAGTAAAACAAAAAAAAACGAAAAATCTAATTAATTTACACTTACCAGTGGGTTGCCTCCCACTAAGCGCTTGTTTTCAGTCATTAGCTTGACTGTGTCAGAGCTCAGGCAACGGGTGGGTCGGTGAAGGGGACAACACCGGAAAACAACTTCATAGTGTTTCCCACCATATCTTGGATAACTACCTCTCCTCTCTCCCTTAACTCCAAAGGAAAAATGATTCTGTACTTAGAGAAAGGTTTGGAGCTTCCTTTGCGCCTTACCCTAGGTGCAGCCACCTCGTCATCCCGACGTGCTATGGAAAAGGGCACCTTGTTCATAGTGTCATCTTCAGGGTTTCTGTTCGGATTTCCTCCATTAGTAACGGTCATACAAGAAGTCTCCCTGACATGGACTGCGGGGTAGAAGACATCCTTGTTGACCTTGGAGACGGAGATTCGCTTATTGGGAAAGTCCACAATCGCACCCACAGTGGCAAGGAAGGATGACCCAAGAATCAATGGTTTCTCGCTGTCCTTCTTCATCTCCATAAAGTGGAAGTCCGTAGGAATAAGACAATCTCCCACTTGAAGCATTAGATCTGAAATGAAGCCCTTTGGGGTTGTAGAAGAAGCGTCTGCAAACTCGATAGATACCTTTGGAGGTTCTAAGTCAAGAATTCCTAGCTTCTTTGAAATGGCCATAGACATGACATTCACATTGACCCCTATATCACAAAGAGAATCCTTTAATTTAATACCATTAACTAAACATGGAACAACAAACCTCCCTGGATATGCTAGTTTAGGCAGCTTCCTTACCAACAGTTAAGGATGCTTCTCCGGAGTCATGTTCTGAATTGTTGGACACACTTCTTTAGAAAGCATAACCTATGCTTCTCCGGAGTCATGTTCTGAATTGCTGGACACACTTCTTTAGAAAGCATAACCTTGCATCTAGCGTTCTCCACCTCTTGTCTAGACCTCTCTGAGTTCCTAGGATAAGGTATCTTAGGCTTATACACTCTTTCCTCCACAATGGCCGAAGGTTTCGACAAGATTGGGCTTGTATGGGACTCGTGTCCATCGACACTGTCTATGTGTCTATCGACATGCGTCTTCTGCGTAGACCTCGTGTCGACCTCCGTGTCGACCTTAGAAGAAATTTCAGAATCAAGATGTTCAACCCGTGTCGATCGACATGGGACCTCTGTGTCGATCGACACTGGTTCTGGAACGCAATTCTCATCTCTTTCAACCTCCTATTCACTCCCCAAACTGATAGCATTGACGTGTAGTCTCGGGTTCGTGTCAGTCTTGCTTGGAAGAAAACCTTCTTGCCTCTTAATTGACTTCGCGATTTGAGCAACTTGAATATCCAGCTTCTTAACATGGGCGTTCAAAGCTTCGAACTTCCCATTTAAGTCATTGTACATAGCATCCATCTTCCCATTGAAGCTTACAGTCATCTTATGTTGTCCTTCCAGGAACTGCTCTAGCATAGATTTCATCTCGCTGCTCTCTGATGACTGAGCAGGTGGTGTTTGATAAGAAAAAGAACCGTAGTCCCTAGTGTAATTGCTCTGGAATGGTTTCTGATACTCGGTCTTCTGAAACTGTGGCTTAGGAGAATAGCTAGGTGAACCTGGAGTTCCAGTGAATGTAGTCCTCTGGTTTTTACCATTGAAGTTTCTGTTACCCTGCTGACTACCGAACCTCTGACTCTGAAACCCAGTCCCACTAATGTAGTTAACATCCTCTTCATCCTGCTCTTCCTCTGGAATGAAGGTCTCTACCTCTTGAGCAAATTGAACAGTCTTCTTCTCCACTAGCAAGTTACGCACAAAATCCAGCTTAGCCTTAACCTCAGCGATTTGGCTTCCATCCATGTTTCCACTAAGCTTCTTCCTCTCGAAGTCTGCGTTCTTGGTACTATTGCTAGAAGCCAAGTTATAATAAGAATTAGTGCATCCTCTAGATATCTGGTGTTGAAGTTCCTATTGCTAGCAGAATCTAGAGCCATCTAGTACCTCCAATCAATACCTCTGAAGAAGATATCCAACAACTGAACATCACTGAATCCATGATGAGGACAGTCTCTCTGGTAGGACTTGAATCTTCCCCTCGAAGCCTTAAAAGCTTCAGTCAGACCTTGCTTGAAAGTAGAGATCTTAGTCCTCAGATCCTTGGATCTCGCCTCATCAAAGAAGTTGTTGAGGAAAGCATTCTTGGTGTCCTCCCAAGCCCAGCTCCAGCTGCTTCAACCAGTAGGCGGCTTCTCCACCAAGAAAGTAGGGGAAAAGCTTGCAGTAGAGGTAATCGCTAGACACTCCATTAGCCTTGATGCAAGATGCCAAGTCCTCCAACCTCTCAATGTGATCCATGGGGTGCTCAGAGGAAAGACCGTGGAATGGGTGCTGAGCCACAAATGAGAAGTAAGCCAGCTTTAGCTCAAAATCGTTCCTCGGGAAAGTAGGAGGACGAATCGCTGCCCTGTTGGCCTAGAACTCGTCTGGTCTGTTGTACTCTCCCAGAGTGCACCCACACCCAGCTGGCTCTTGGCGCTGCATAGCATATCACCCAGGCTCCTCCATAATCACAACTCCATTCTCATCCAGCCTCTGACCCTGAGTATTACGTATGTGACCCACAACATCCTGGAGAAACCCATCATCACCTCTGATAAGAACTAACGGATTCATTCTGGCTGACTTTCTCGCTACTCGGTTGGCTCATTCTAACTTTCCAATCTCAAGGTTGAGATCAACTAGCTCTTCGTTCTGGTTGCTTCTGGTAACGCGATTGGTCATAAACCTGAAACACAAAAGACAAAGAGAAAATAACAAGTAAGTAACAAAACAAAAATTAAAAACTTAGACAAAATTCTAGTATCAAAAATCGATTGGTGATTTTGAGTCCCCGGCAGCGGCGCCAAAATTTGATATGCTCAAATTTGCCCTGAGCTACTCTCTCAAATTAAGAGATCTATGTAATACTTAGGGGTCGAATCCACAGGGAATCAATTCACACAAAAGACTTATGAATTCAAATTATGCTAAGTAAATAGTGATGAATGTAAAATAAATAGCAAATGTAAACAAGTAAGTGATGATAAAGGTTCTAGTAATCAATTGGACAAAAGGTTAGGCATTGGGTAATTCGCAGGAATGAATCGAAGTATGACCGTGTCGATCGACACACAACATCGTGTCGATCGACACACAACACCGTGTCGATTGATGTGCATAAAAATTTCATGTAGGGTTTATGCAATTAGGTCGTTAAATTTATAACCCTATGGAACTGCAAGTGCACAGTTAAGACAATTGTAGTACTTAGGGGTCGATCCACTGAGGACTAAGTGATGAATGCGCTACAAACCTATATGATTCGGATTAAGCTAAGGAAAATATTATTTGGTTTTGGGGTTTTATGGAAGCAAATAACAAAGCAATCAAATTAAAAGGGATAGATATCAATTAAGATTAGAAATCAAACAGTTCATAAAACATATGCAAACACAAGCAATCGATTTAGGGTTTTAGTACAAGTTGTTCTAGAACACATATCACTAAGGTAAGGTCATCCCACTATCGTGAAGTAACTAACCATCTACGTTTTACACCCTAATAGACTCAACTATCGCAGGTTATTATAAGGTGAAAACATGCATTATTGGTCGAGATTGATTGTTCACTAAACTCCTTAACTAACCTTTCGAATTGTTAAGGTTTCTAGCTCATCGAATACTAGGTCCGGAGATATAACAAGCTTTTGGAAAGTATATCAACCTAAGATCAGTCCTTGGGTAGCTAAGCCAATTCATGCTTTGAGTATAAATAACGATGAAGAATCAATTCTAGAATAAATCTCTAAACAATTAAATGCGTAAAAACATAGAATTAAGAGAATGAATAGAAATCAAATCAAAGCTATAACTCTAACATGTTTTGCAACATGTAGCAGCGAGAGTAAAGCACATAGACAGTATAATTCGTTGATCTATCTAAGCGTAAGGAATTAGATCTCATCTCTTTGCAATAGGGCAAAGTTCAACCTATCCTTAAAAGCTTCTAGAATCAAATAAACATGAAGAACAAGAGAAAAACGAAATACATTGTTTAGGTATTGATTTAGGATGTTTAGGCCGACTGCTTAAGTTCCTAGAGAGGCTAAAAGAAAGTATATATAGGGGTTAAGGAGGCATAAGTCGGTTAGAGCTTCTTCGGGCAATTACGTCTTTTCAGGTCAAAAACTGAGGCAATTTCGGTCAGGATAAGGATCAGGCTTCGTGACCGATATTGGAAGCTTCTAGGGATCTTCTAGAAGGTCACACAAAGTCTGGATATCGATCCATGGCCTGGCCCGGTTCTTGGCTTCATTTTGCACTCACTTCTCTTCGAAGGCAGTTTGACATGTCCTCAGTGTTTCGGGTGTATCTTCTAAAGTACAGATCTAATTGATGAAATTAAAACTCCATTGGAAAGCTAACTCAAAGGGCTATCTCCACACCAAGTTTCATTAAATTCCCAAATGATTTGTTCCTCATTTTGTCAGCAAACTTCTGGCATATGCGTTCTGTCCAGTAGGGGAATGTGCATTATCTTCAAGATAAAGTGACTTGGCTTGGTTCCTTTGACTTGGATAAGTAGCTGCATCATAGATGATACTCCTTTTTCTCCTTTTTACATCCTTTTGATGATAAAACATGTTAAGTCCTTAAAATCTACATATACGAGAAAACTACCTCTTTTGGCTCAAAAGCTTTATTAATATATATAAAAATCATACTAAAATAAATAAAAAAAGTGGTAAAATATAGGGTATATCAACTCCCCCAGATTTATCTTTTGCTTGTCCTCAAGCAAACAATAGTCAAGAATTGAGAAGAGGTTTGAAATTCGGAGGAACTCACATATCCTTTGGATCGTTGCATCAAATTCTAAACCTATAATCCACATGAAACAAGATTAGCTCATAGACGTTGTCATCTTCTTCCATCACGAATTTGCAACATAGCCATACTCTAAATCTCTGTCCCTGCAAAAATCTCAACTTCAAATCAATTCACTATTTCTACTCTTTTAGATTTAATGAAAACTTCTCATCAAGAATATCATTCAAGGAAGACGGGCTAGGTATTGGGAAAGGCTGATTTTAGTGGTGAGGTTAAAAGTGTTTAGGGTTACCATAGACTCCGGGTGCGAGATATTATGCAAAATCGCAAGAGAGAATAGACCTGTTGATTTCCACAATTTCCCAACCACTTCTTCACGTCTTTCTCCCCCAGACTTAGATTTTTCTCTGGAAATCACTTGAAATCTCTTCTACTCATCTCTTCTTTTGTATCATGACATTCCTTGGGTACTCTTTTGCCATAAGACTCTTAGAATTACCGTTTTCCTTTCCCTTAGATTTTATTATTATTTATTTTTTATTTATTATTATTATTTTTTTATTATTATATTTTTTTATCCAAAGGGGGGAAACGGTATCTCTTTGATATAAGTCAAGTATAGGCACGAATTGTTACCATGTTTTACGCATCCAAGGAACGGCCAAGCTCTTTTGAAAATCGATCTTTGTACTCCACCATTCTTTACCAAATCGTCGCATCTCTTAGTGATTGGAAAATTGCGTCGATCCTTTTCTCCGACGTTTTTGCACATATCTGCAAGTATGAAACTGAAAGAGAATGCATGAGGTCTGAAAGAAGGTAAAGGGTTTTTAGGTAGGGTACCAACTAAAGATGAGCTGGCCATTCATGACAACAAAGAGTGGTAAAAGAGGATAAGATGTCATGAATGTGTGATTCTTTTCCTTGATCTAACATCCTTAATAAGAAATAATCAAAAACCATATTAGTAGTCCATATAGAGAGTCAAAATCATTTCCATCAAAAAGTTGCAAGTAGAAATTTGAATGTGTGACGGGAGCTTCATCATGAGGTTTCTGAATCGATTGTCATGATCAAACCCTGCAACAATGGTTACATAGTCTTCGAAATCAAAATGTCAATCCTAGGAAAGTGTCATAATTTCTATCTTATTATTTTTATGAAAACTTTTTTTTTTATTTGAAAATAAATTTTGAAATATCCATTGAAAACATAAAAACCAAACACTAACAAACGTGTTAGTAACAACAATCCCCCCAGACTTAACTTACACCGTCCCCGGTGTAAAATTAAATCAAATTAAGGGAGTAATGATGAATATTATTTAAAAGAAAAATGAAAAAGATAGAGAATCGAATGATAGTACCGGTGAGCTGTGGATATTTCCGACAAAAATCTTAGGTTGTCGCGATCAATCTCAGATCTTTGTTGTTTTTGAGCATCGGGTATCGAAACCATGTTATGTATTTCCAATATCTGCTCTTTTCTGTCACATCTCCTTTGGATGGTGGATAAGTTTTAAGACGATTGAATTGTGCGTCCACAATGGAATCTCCTGGAAATCTTGTTGTAAGAGCAACATATCCTTGCAAAAACACTTGAAATCACTTATTAAATTCATCCTGGATCTTAGTCTTCAATACAACTGTATTGATTTCCAAGTCCAAGGGAAGGAGAAATAGATATTAAACAAAAAGAAATCAAAATAATGAATCCAAATTGTTAAAAACTATCAATCTAGGTGAAATCAATGAATGAATATGTCAAGATGTGAAGATTATATTTAAAACCATTTAAATCTAACCAATATTTTATTTTCGAATGCCAAAATTCATTAATCAAATAATTTTTAGTTAAATAATTATGAATATGCAAAAATAAATTGGCTCTTAAAAATTATATGTGGAAAAATGATTTTAAAAATAATTTAAAGAGTGAGAAAGGAAAAATTAACCTCTTTTGACCAAACGGTTAGGTGGTCGGCTCGGTGGTTCGAAGCGGTGGTTCGGTGGTCCATGGCTGGTGACTCCGGTGGTGTGGAGGTTGATGGTGACGCGGAGCAATCAATTCCGGTCTAGGTGTCGGGTGGCTAGTCGTAGTCAAGGATGGTTCGAGACGTGGCTCGGGTCCAAGGCGGTTCGGCACGAGATGGTGGCGGTGGATCTGAACTCGCGGGTCAAGGCGATACTGGTCTGGGTACCGGTCGGCGGTTCTGACCGATATCGGGTCGTGTCGCGGGATGGTGCGGGTCGGGATGTATCGCGGTTCGGGAGGAGGTGGAGCGGGGTCAAGTACCGGTCGGGGTATCGGGATGGTCGAGACACGAGACGAATCGGATGCGGAACGGGCGAGAACTCGCCGTGTCGCGGTAAGGTGTGTTGCATACTGGTCCGGGTTTCGGTCGGTATCGCGGGTCGGTACCGCGGGAAGGATGGTCGCGAGTCGAGGCAAATCGTGCCGACTACCGGTCACGATTTATGACCGACACGCGTGACCGGTATTCGAGCAGTTTGTGCCGCGGGTCGATCGGGGTAATGCCGGTCCGAATATCGATCGGCGTGTCCGACCGGTATCGGGTGGGACGGTAAGGTGCGGGATGGTCGAGATGGGTCGGTGTTGCGGGAAGGTCGGGGTAAAACGTCCCGAGTATCGCGGGCCGAATAGCCTCGTGTCGCGGTAAAGTGTATCGCGTGTCGCGGTAAGGTCTTCATCGTGTCGCAGGTGGCTTCTCGTATCGCGGTAAGGTTTTGGGAAGGATCAGGATGAGTGTGGCAAGATGGCTTCGATACCGGTCAGGTGTGTCGACCGGTATTGTGTCCGGTATCGGGACACATGGGTCGCGGTAGTGTTGCGGTAAGGTGTCGTCGAGTCGCGGTACGGTTTTGGTACGCGGGTCGGGGCATATCGTGCCGAATATCGGTCACGAAATCCGACCAGCACGCGTGACCGTTATTCGAGCACTCGTGTCGCGGTTGATCGAGATGCGATATCGGTCGATGTCGTGGGTCGATATCGTGTCCGGTACGGTCTCGTGTCGCGGTAAGGGCATCGCGTCGCGGTCCACATCAGAATTGAGATCCAAAAGATGCTACGGATTCTTGAGAACGAGATCTTTCCAATGGTATGTAGATTGTTTCCTGGTTCGTGGTGGCTTGAACTGTGAAAAAGCTTGAAGATGCGGATTCGTAACCTTCCTTGACGGTCTTGTTCAATCGGTCATAACTTGCTAACCGTAATAGCAAATCATGTTCTGCTTTTTCCTATAGCTTCATAAGACTGTCTCCTTCGTTTGTACCAAATTTCAAAAACTTCCGGGTTGATATAAAGCTCCAATCATTCCATGAACAGAACAAGTCATGTTCGATCTCTTTCTTCATCGTTCTTCTTAAAAATCACATTTGTTTTTGAAAACAATTTTGTAAAAGCCTGAAAAATTCATAAATAGATAAAATAATGAATGACAATGTTGAGAAAAATAAAAACAAATCCAAAAACTTAGAATAAGCAAATCAATAAAATCAAAAAAATATAAGTATGGGTTGCCTCCCATAAAGCGCTTGTTTTAAGTCGGATAGCTCGACTCCTTGGGTTTTTAGGGTGGTGGAAGGTCTTCTAAAGGCTTGAGGTTGCCTTTAGCATGTAAATGAGGTCTCCTTAGGTCGTGTTCTCCATCTTCATCAAATTGGTTGGGCTCATTGATCAACACTTCTCTTTTCTCCGAAGGAATGTATACTTCCACCGTTTCTTCGATTTTCATTAAACGATCATCGAGTTGCTTCACACGGTTGGAGGTACTGATTGCTTCTCCTTTGAGGGCGGTTTTCTTTCCAATAAGATCATTAAAACGTCCAGCCAAAGAGAATTTAACATCCTCAATTGCTTGAGCGTGGTGCGCTTGTTCTTTTGTAAGAACAAGTATCGTAGAGAATGCTTCTTGATGAGTAACGTTGGTCTCCTCCAATGCTTTCGTGGCTTTATGGGCTTTGACAGCAGTGATGTTGAGGCAAGTTGAAAGTTCTTCTATGTTCCCATTAGAGCTTGTGGTCTCCGTTTCAAAATTCTCCCAAAGACTATCAAGGCTACGCTTGAAACCATGAAGTTTTTGTGCATCGTCGTGAAGATCTTGGGAATGTTTCTTTTGTACTTCTTCAAGGAGGGTTAAGCGTGAGGCATTCTCTTGGATTTGAGCAGCAAGGTTGTTAAACTTCTCATCAAAAGTTGAGATCAAAGTATCCATCTTGGCATCGGCCTCACGAAAGATTTGTATAGCTTCCATGATGCGATGCATCAAGGCGTCTTCTTCTTCTCGGCGGTTTGAATGGGGATGGTGGTGGTACTGTGGTGATGGTGGCAGATGGATGTGATGAGGACGAGGATGACTTTCTCCTCCATAAGCTTCCCAAGGACGATACAACATTGGATTGTATCGGTTTTGGTGAGAAAGTGGCGGTTGATGAAATTCATGAGGCATGGGGATGTAATCTCCTTCTTCTTCACGAGGGTAAGTGCTCGCCATTCTCTTTGGATTGTGATGCTCCATTGAAGAATCTCTGAAACTCACAGAAATTAAAAACCAAAAACAAAAAGGAAAAATTAGAAAAAAAAATCAAAAATAAGAAAAAAAACAAACTTAGACTTAATCTTTATCAAAGATTTGTAGGCAATCAAACAAAAGTCCCCGGCAACGGCGCCAAAAAACTTGATGTGCATAAAACTTTCATGTAGGGTTTATGCAATTAGGTCTTTAAATTTATAACCCTATGGAACTGCAAGTGCACAGTTAAGACAATTGTAGTACTTAGAGGTCGATCCACTGAGGACTAAGTGATGAATGCGCTACAAACCTATATGATTCGGATTAAGCTAAGGGAAAATATTATTTAGTTTTGGGGTTTTATGGAAGCAAATAACAAAGCAATCAAATTAAAAGGGATAGATATCAATTAAGATTAGAAATCAAACAGTTCATAAAACATATGCAAACACAAGCAATCGATTTAGGGTTTTAGTACTAGTTGTTCTAGAACACATATCACTAAGGTAAGGTCATCCCACTATCGTGAAGTAACTAACCATCTACGTTTTACACCCTAATAGACTCAACTATCGCAGGTTATTATAAGGTGAAAACATGCATTATTGGTCGAGATTGATTGTTCACTAAACTCCTTAACTAACCTTTCGAATTGTTAAGGTTTCTAGCTCATCGAATACTAGGTCCGGAGATATAAAAAGCTTTTGGAAAGTATATCAACCTAAGATCAGTCCTTGGGTAGCTAAGCCAATTCATGCTTTGAGTATAAATAAAGATGAAGAATCAATTCTAGAATAAATCCCTAAACGATTAAATGCGTAAAAACATAGAATTAAGAGAATGAATAAAAATCAAATCAAAGTTATAACTCTAACATGTTTTGCAACACGTAGTAGCGAGAGTAAAGCACATAAATAGTATAATTCGTTGATCTATCTAAGCGTAAGGAATTAGATCTCATCTCTTTGCAATAGGGCAAAGATCAACCTATCCTTAAAGGCTTCTAGAATCAAATAAACATGAAGAACAAGAGATAAACGAAATACATTGTTTAGGTATTGATTTAGGCTGTTAAGGCCAGCTGCTTAAGTTCCTAGAGAGGCTAAAAGCAAGTATATATAGGGTTTAAGGAGGCATAAGTCGGTTAGGGCTTCTTCGGGCAATTACGTATTTTCAGGTCAAAAACTGAGGCAATTTCGGTCAGGATAAGGATCAGGCTTCGTGACCGGTGTTGGAAGCTTATAGAGATCTTCTAGAAGGTCATACAAAGGCTGGATATCGGCCCATGGCCTGGCCCGGTGCTTGGCTTCATTTTGCACTCACTTCTCTTCGAAGGCAGTTTGACATTTCCTCAGTGTTTTGAGTGTATCTTCTAAAGTACAGCTCCAATTGATGAAATTCCAACTCCATTGGAAAGCTAACTCAAAGGGCTATCTCCACACCAAGTTTCATTAAATTCCCAAATGATTTGATCTTCCGTTTGTTAGTAAACTTCTGGCGTATGCGTTCTGTCTAGTAGATAGAAATAGTTGTAAAATATAGGGTATATCATCGATCGACACAAGGATAAAAACGTCTATGATTTTATTAAGCGCGGTTCTAGAACTCAAACACGAATACATAACCAATCAACTTTCATTGCAGAGATTATCTATGACTAAATCCCTAAATTCCAAATTTCTTTGCAAATTAGTGAATAAAATCAAGCATTAAGTTCAGGTTCAATTGTTCACAAAATTACTAAGCCAAATTTCTTTGCGAATAGATAATTTTTCTCATATAAGATTATATCAGGTTGTTAATAATACTTTCGCATCTATTAAAGCAACCTAGGATTTCCAATTTCAGTTGATCAATCCTAAACTCAGAATTAAATCAATCTAGATGAAAAACATAAAAAAAAATCCTAACAGAGTTTAAATCCTAACAATTTCTCATCAAACCCTTGAATTACCCTAAACCTAACAAGCAAACTACTCAGACATAGATGATATAAACATTATGAATGAATAAATTTGCATAAAAGAGATAGAGTTAGAGGTACAAAAGGGTTTGAAACCGATGAACTCTGAAGTCTGAAATCTCCCAAAAGCTCTCCAAATCTCTTCTCTCTAAGTCTCAATTAGAAACTAGATAGATCCATAAAAGCCTAAGGAAAAACTATATATAAAGTCTAAAATTCGGATTTGACTTCTTATACAACTTCTGGGCTTTTTGGGCAAAAGTGAAATTTCTTCAAAACTTGAAATCTTCTCGTGTCAGACATTTGTGTCGATTGACACATAGGGTTGTGTCGATCGACACAGCCCTAAAAACTCGACTCCGACTTGATAACTTCGGCTCTTCTTTCCTTGATGCTCCAAAATGCTCCAAAAGCTTCCAATATGCTCCAATCGATCATTGACCTACAAAGACTCTATAACAATAGGAAAACACCAAAAAGACTCGATAAAAAAAACTTATATCATGGTCAAAAACGGGTAAAAACCATGATATATCAGTGATCATAGTAATTCCACCTTTCTTAGGTACTACATGAACGGGACGAACCCAATTACTATTTGAGATTGCATAGATTACACCACCTTCAAGAAGTTTCATTATTTCCTTCTTTACTACGTCTTTTAGATTTGGGTTTAACCTACTTTAATGTTCTATAGAATTCCTTGATTCATCCTCTAGATGTATTCTATGCAAGCAAAGATCGGGTGAAATTCCAGGAATATCATTTAGTGATTATCATAGAGCCTTTCTATACTTCCTAAGTTCACACAAAACTAAGGCGGTTTCTACATTGTTCAAATCAGCATTTATGATCACATGGTAGGTAGAATTAAGACCTAGAAATGCGTACCTTAGCCCGACTGGTAGAGTTTTGAGCTCGAGTTTAGGAGCAGGTTCCTTTTTTGGAGCAGATGCTCCATCAGCATCCTCTGTTTTGAGTTTCAAAAATCCAGTTGACTTTTCCATCTGACTCGAATCGAGCATCCTTGCAAACCCAACTGTGTCCTCACTCAAGTACGCTGCTCACCCTCAGCTCTTGTCAAAGCTACATCAAACGAATCATTAGCCAAAATCTCCTCAATCTCTCCCTCAGAGACTTCGAGATTATCCTCTATGGCAAAAGTTTTCCCATCAATGGATGGCTTTTTGAGCATTCTATCCATCTTAAATTCCTTGATAATGTCCCCAAGGTGGAGACCGATTGTACCATTCATCACATCAATAATCGCACCAGTTGTGCGCAAGAGAAGACATCCCAAAATCAAGGGATCCTTTGGTTCCTCATCAAGTTCCAGCACCACAAAATCTGCTGGAATTAAAGTGTTGCCAATTCTAACATGCAAATCCTCAAGAATCCCCACGGGTAACTTTACCGATCTGTCAGCAAACACCAATGAAATTCTTGTTGACTTGAACTTTGTGTACCCAAGATTCCTAACAACTGAATTTGGCCTGAGGTTCACACTTGAACCTAAATCGCATAGAGAACAAGCGAATCGCATATAACCAATCTGCACGGATGATATACCCTATATTTTACCACTTTTTCTATCTATTTTAGTATGGTTTTTATATATATTAATAAAGCTTTTGAGCCAAAAGAGGTAGTTTTCTCGTATATGTAGATTTTAAGGACTTAACAGGTTTTATCATCAAAAGGATGTAAAAAGGAGCAAAAGGAGTATCATCTATGATGCAGCTACTTATCCAAGTCAAAGGAACCAAGCCAAGTCATTTTATCTTGAAGATAATGCACATTCCCCTACTAGACAGAACGCATACGCCAGAAGTTTACTGACAAACGGAGGATCAAATCATTTGGGAATTTAATGAAACTTGGTGTGGATATAGCCCTTTGAGTTAGATTTCCAATGGAGTTGGAATTTCATCAATTGGAGCTGTACTTTAGAAGATACACCCGAAACACTGAGGACATGTCAAACTGCCTTCGAAGTGAAGTTAGTGCAAAATGGAGCCAAGCACCGGGCCAGGCCATGGGCCGATATCCAGCCTTTGTATGACCTTCTAGAAGCATCTTAGAAGCTTCAAATATCGGTCACGAAGCTTGATCCTTATCCTGACCGAAATTGCCTCAGTTTTTGACCTGAAAAGATGTAATTGCCCGAAGAAGCCCTAACCGACTTAAGCCTCCTTAACCCCTATATATACTTGCTTTTAGCCTCTCTAGGAACTTAAGCAGCCGGCCTTAACAGCCTAAATCAATACCTAAACAATGTATTTCGTTTATCTCTTGTTCTTCATGTTTATTTGATTCTAGAAGCCTTTAAGGATAGGTTGATCTTTGCCCCATTGCAAAGAGATGAGATCTAATTCCTTACGCTTAGATAGATCAACGAATTATACTGTCTATGTGCTTTACTCTCGCTGCTATGTGTTGCAAAACATGTTAGAGTTATAGCTTTGATTTGATTTCTATTCATTCTCTTAATTCTATGTTTTTACACATTTAATCGTTTAGGGATTTATTCTAGAATTGATTCTTCATCTTTATTTATACTCAAAGTACGAATTGGCTTAGCTACCCAAGGACTGATCTTAGGATGATATACTTTCCAAAAGCTTGTTATATCTCTGGACCTAGTATTCGATGAGCTAGAAATCTTAACAATTCGAAAGGTTAGTTAAGGAGTTTAGTGAACAATCAATCTTGACCAATAATGCATGTTTTCACCTTATAATAACCTGCGATAGTTGAGTCTATTAGGGTGTAAAACGTAGATGTTTAGTTACTTCATGATAGTGGGATGACCTTACCTTAGTGATATGAGTTCTAGAACAACTAGTACTAAAACCTTAAATCGATTGCTTGTGTTTGCATATGTTTTATGAACTGTTTGATTTCTAATCTTAATTGATATCTATCCTTTTTACTTTTATTGCTTTGTTATTTGCTTCCATAAAACCCCAAAACAAAATAATATTTTCCCTTAGCTTAATCCGAATCATATAGGTTTGTAGCGCATTCATCACTTAGTCCTCAGTGGATTGACCCCTAAGTACTACAATTGTCTTAACTGTGCACTTGTAGTTCCATAGGGTTATAAATTTAAAGACCTAATTGCATAAACCCTACATAGTAGCTTTATGGCACATCAACGGATAAAACAAACTTCCCTAGGTCCTCTTGCTTCTTAGGCATCTTGTTTTGTAGCACAGTACTACAGTTCTTAGATATCATCATAGCACACTGTTCTGAAGAAACCTTTCCTATAACCAAACCCTTAACATATTTCTTCATAGCTGGCATCATCTGAATCGCATCTGCCAAAGGTAGCTTAACCGTCAAATCCTTCAACATCTCCTTACACTTTGCTTCTTCCAAATTCTTTTGAGATTTCCTTGGAGGGACTAGGTAATGAACTAGAGGTTTGTAGATACGAGAACGAATCTTATCAGCAAGCTCATTCGGTCGAAGTACCTTAGAAGTCGGTTCAACAACTTCTTCATTCTTTTCTTCGTCTGGAACGGGTGCTCCATCTCTTGGAGCAGGTGCTCCGTTTAGGAACAGGTGCTTTGTAGAATTTTTTGGACAACTTTCAGCGTCTGTCCTCACAACTTGTGGTAGAAATCTTCCACTCCTTAGCTCAATCGCGTTCACAAACTCTCTGGGGTTTGCATCTGTTTAACCTGGTAGTACTCCTTGTGGCCTTTTGATTGCCTTAGCAGTTTGAGCAACCTGAGTATCAAGCTTCTTCACATGATTGCAAATAGCTTCAAGCCTACCATTGAGATCCGAGTACATGGCGTCTACCTTTGTGTTGATTTTAGTGGCAAATTTCTGTTGATTAGCCATCAGCTGCTGCATCATACCCTTCAATTCATCCTGAGAAGTACTTCCAGAGCTCGTAGGAGCCTGAAAGTTGGTAAATTGCGGTTTCTGACCTTGGAAAGGGAGGAATGTTTTGTCTTAGAAACCCTGAGGGAAAGTCTTCTGGATACCTTGATCTTGAGGTTTCTGGTTTTGGAGACCAGTTTGCTGAGGATAAACTTGGTCATGCGGGTTTTCAACTTTCGTACTCCTATAGGAGAAGTTTGGATGACTCCTATAATTCTGGTTGAACCCACGGTCAAACCCTTGGCCATTCAGATAGCTGACCTCTTGCTGATCACTATCTCCTTCTTCACTCATCTCCTCAGAAAGTGGTTCATCATTCTCATCAACAAAATGAACCTTCCTTTAGTTCCCCTTAAGCAACAAGTTAACCTTAGTCGTAAGGTCATCAATCTTTTGAGAATCCATACTACCGGTTTTCTTGGTTCTATCATACTCTGGAGACTTGCTGCTAGAACTTACAGCCAAGTTTTCAATAAGCTTGTAAGCACCTTCTCTGGTCTTAGTCATAAAATCACTATCACTCGCAGCATTCAAAGCATTCCTGTAATCCCATTCAACACCATCATAGAAGATACCCAGCAAGTTCTCATTGGTAAACCCATGGTGTGGATACTCTCTCTTGTATTCTTTGAATTGTTCCCATGCCTCACAAAAGGACTCTCCCGAATGTTGCTGAAACTTGGAGATCTTGTTCCTTAAGCTCGTGGTCTTGGTTTGGTGTAGAAGTGGTCCAAGAACGATGCTCTACATTGTGTCTAAGTCGTGATGGATCCAACGGGTAGAGACTTGAGCCAACGGGAAGCTTTGTCCACAAGTGAAAAAGGAAAAAACTTACACTTTAAGAAATTCGGGTTCATCCCATTAGGACTCGTTGTGGAGCATATCTCCTCGAAGTTCTCTATGTGGTCCATTGGAATCTCTGCGGGAAGTCCATAGAAAAAGTGCTACTTGACCAGCGATATAATATGAGGCTTTATCACATAGTCTTGCCTCTCAATAGCAGGTGGCACAATAGTAGCTCTGTTCCGGTAAAAGGCATGAGGATTGTCTATATCCCCAATAGCACGTTACTGTTCATGTGCGCATTACTGCTGCTGTTCGCATGCATGTTGCTGCTGTATCTGAGCCATCTGCTCTTGCAACCTTTGCAGCTCAGCCGCCATATCATTATCACCCTGTCCGCCCATGCCAACGAGATTAGGTATGGTTCGTCTGTTGACTCGTCCAAGTCTTGCAAGTTCCGGGTTACTCAAGTTTACAAGGTGTATTTAACGATTGCTCCTTGTTGACTTTGAGTTCATGCACCTGAAACACACGCAAGAGAAACAAAAGAACGCGTTAGTACTTAGTCTGAAAACGTATATTAAAACTAGAGGTATTGAGTTGGTCCCCGTCGCAACGGCGCCAATTTGATGAAAGGGTTTTTTATTTCTACTTTAAATTTCAAAAACTCAGAAGCTGACTCGATGTAGAATAGTGAGGTTCGTTCAAAGGGACCAGCAATACACTCTAATCTTTTGGGATACATTTTTAGCTAAGCGATCAAGTTGGTTTTAAGTTGTCATGATTAGCAAGCAATTATGTAAATTTGGTTTAAACAAATGATAATAAAGACGTTAGGTCAAGGGAAGATATCTTAAGGATTAGATCATCTCGAAGCAAGCAATTATTCAAGATATCGATTAAGAACCACTCTAGAACTCAACCATAAAAATAAAAGGATCCACTGTCGTGGCATCAACCACTTCATCAATCAATCTAACACCCTAAACTGTCGTTTGAGATTACAACTTCAAATCGCCCATCTAAGTTATTTCAAGCAATTCACAACACTTTTGATGAGTAAATTAAACCTAAAATCACAGGCTAGGTGATCAAGCTAGTCTAGGAATTTAGAACAACAATAGATGGAGATATCAATGCTTAGTTCATGAATCCCTAATCCCTTCGAAACCTTTAACCTAACTTGGAACACTACTCGCACATGATAGATCGAAACACATCAAGTGAGATAAGACAATTCATGGATAAATTAATGAAAAGGTAAAGAGTTTAGAAATCTTTTCCAAAGGATGGAAGACAATCTTCAAATCTTACAAAACTTAAAAACAATGTATCAAATCTCTCTCTCACGAGTTCTCTCTGTTTCTCTCTGTTATTTTTCTGCCTCTCGTGAAAAGAGTTCGAAAATATCCTTAAAAAGAGGTCTTGGGGCGGCTGGGTTCGATTAGGGAAACTTTAGGTGGCAAAAATAGGTTTTATTGAAAGTATCTAAAAATGGATCTTCTGTGGAGCAGGTCTGGCGATCGGGAGCAGGTGCTCCCTTCTTCAAAATCTTCAAAAGTTTCCAGTTTCCCTCCATTTTTGCCAAGTCCCTTCATGAGTTCCAACCCTCCATTCTAGCCACCTTTGGATCTAAAATGGCTCAAAATAAAGTAAAAAACTCGATAAAAACCGACAAAACAAAGGTTAGAATGCGCCAAAAATGCATTATATCAGCGTCGATCAACACAGGGTATGTGTGTCAATTGACACAAGTTGCGAATTGAACCGGTTGGGTCAGTTTTTTAGCGTCAGTTTACGGTCTGGTTTAAGGGAACCCTAGGGTTCGCCTATATAAGTTAGGGCGTCGTATTTCAGTCGGGTTTTAAGGAGAGAAAAGCTGAGTTTCAGAGTTCCAGAGATAAGAGAAAGAGATCCCTGAGTGCTCTTGTTCCTTAAAGCTAAGAAAAGGCGTGATTGAGGTTTTGGAGGTAGTTGTGTCCGGTTTTAGAAGAGGAGGGTAACGGCCAGTTAGAACAGATAGGATCATTGCGAAACTTCCAGGTTAAGTTCTCCACTCTCTGATTTTGATATAGGAGAAAACGTTTGTCAATCGGATGTGTATTCTAGGAGTTATAATTGTTTAACTGAGAAAGGTTTGTGCAGTTTCGGATCTGCGATCTGTCCACTTCAAAGAAGGATTTCCATTGAACCAAAAGAACTCAGAGGACGATCCACATACCGTTCCATAGCTCTATTTGTCTAGTTTCTAAATAAGGTTTCCGATCTTGATTTTGAGGTAATTTCCGTTCTCAGTTTTCTTTGGAAGTCAGCGTATTGTTCCTGTTTTTTGAAACCCTAATTCGGTTTAGGAGGTTTTTGGAAAAAAGATTGAGGTTTTGTTGGTTCGTGAGTGATACGATCCCAATCGATGATCGGAACTTTGATGCGGAGCCGAGTCTCAAACGGGGAACGGGACGGATGGGAATGGATGGTGATGAACGATTGATGGAGATGATGATAAAATCACGCAACCTATGGACGGATTGAGTGAAGGATAGACTGTCTTCTTCCTCGGATACCCACCGTGAGAAAACACGATCTTCTTTAGAATTGCTTCTAAGAGAAAGAGTTATCGCATTCCACCAATGGTAGTGAACACAAGTAGAAAAGAGAGTGTTTGATTTTACTTAATACTTGGTTGGATTGAAATGAAAAGTGGAAAGCCACTTATATAGGCCTAGGGGAGTTTACATGCAAGCTCCCTAGGAAATTACAAAGGCATTAAGTAAAGTTTGACTCATAAAAGAAGTTCATGCAAAAGACTTAGGAAATGATGAACTTTGACTCAATCTTCTTACAAAAACGTGATGGACTTGAAATGGGCTTGGGCTTGGTGAAAAGAAGGCTTGAGTCCATTAAGAAAAAACTCACGTAAAAACCAAGAGAAATACTAATTGAAAGATGTAAGCAACCTTGCTTGCCTCGGTAAAAACTATGTTCGGAAAACCCATTGGGACAAAACCGAACATGGGAAAAAGAGTACAAGACAAGGCGCTTGTCACTTAGACATTCCCTTGATCTTTGTTCTCCTTGGCTTGCATAAGTATCATGATCCGGTATGCCTCGGCCTATCCTCCGTTTTGTGCCTCCTTGAGCATTCTTTGAATGGAATGCGTGAGCTCCCTTGCCTTGGACCTCGTGACTGGTCCTTGTATTTCCTCCATCGCGCTTAACTCGTCCCAAACCTCGCGGTTGCCGATCTGGATCACATCATCCCCTCCCTCTTGAAAAGGATTTGTCCTCAAATCTGTTTCATCTGCAACAAAAGGGACTAAGTTAGAAATATGAAAGGAGTTTGACACATTGTACTTACCTTGAAGATCCGATTGATACGCATCGATCTTTTTGAGTCTCGGCTTTGGCTTAGTCTTTTTCGCAACGTCCTTGTTCTTGTGCGGCAAAGAAAAGTGATAGAAGACCGTCTTGATAGTCTTGGCGATGTCAAAATACCACATAAACTCAAGTCCATGTGTTGACCTAAACAACAACTCATAAACGGCAACAATAGACGCACAAATGTTATCGTAAAACAAGTAAAAATCAGCCCTAAGGTAGCGTTTGCTAACAAATGTTTCACAAGCTTTATAAATATTCTTAAAGCCGTTAACATTGCCATAAATCTCCTCAAAATTTCCAGAATCAAAAGTTATATGACGAGGAGTAGAGAAACGATTGTACTTCTTTGACAATGTGTCGATCACAACATTGTCCTTACCTTTCTTGTGTGTGTTGAAATAAGAGAAGGTCTCGTTGAAGTTTAAACACATGATAGATAATTTGTGTAGCTTTGGTGGTACTTCAAATTTGGTGAAAGAATCATGATCATCATGGTTGGCAAACTCTTTCATTTTTACGGATTGGGTTTGATAGGCGGTTTTGAGACATGAGACGTCTTGAATGTACGGCAATTCTTTCTTGTCATCATGTTACTGCAAAACATTAGTCACCGCACTCGGAAATACCGGTGGAAGGTTAGAGAAACTCATGAGAGTCTCTTTATACACAAAAGGAATTTGAGATTTATTAAAAGAACAAGTTTGTTCGATCTCACCCGAATAGATTAAGAGATGGTTGCTCTTAGATTGGGTTTCCTCTTGTTTTTTCTTCATACACAGCTGGTCTTGAGACACTTCATAAGGCGTCATCGGAATGAGAGTGATTTTCTTACCCTTGAACTCGAACGAGTGCTGATTAGTGAATCTGTCGTGCATCACATTTTGATCGGATTGCCATGGTCTTCCCAAAAGGATGTGACTAGCTCCCATGGGCAACACGTCACATATGACCTCGTCCTTATACTTGCCAATGCTCAATGGTACCGTGACTTGATTGGAAACTTGCAATTTACGTCCCTCGTTGAGCCATTGTAGCTTATATGGCTTCGGGTGCTTTCTCATTTCTAATCCGAGCTTCTTGACCATTGTGAGACTTTCCACGTTCGTGCATCTTCCTCCGTCGATAATAAGGCTGCAAACTCTGTCTTGAACTATGCACCGAGTGTGGAAAAGATTCTCGCGTTGCTCTTGCTCATCGTCCTTTGATTGTAGACTCAATGCCCTTTGCGCGATAAGTAATTCCCCTTGGGTCGGTGGGGCCTCGTACTCGTCGGATGAAGACTCTTTTTCTTCTTCATTATCCGTAACCACATCACCATTGTCGAGAAGAACGAACACTTGCTTGTTGATACAATCCTTGGCTATGTGACCGCGACCTTGACATTTGAAACATTGAATATCTCGGGACTTGTTTGGATCGAACATGCCTTTACTCTTATGATCGATCTTGGCTTCCTATTTAGGCTTAAAAACATTAGCCTTGTCTTTGGTGTAGCTCGGCTTGACATACTCGAACTTAGAAAAGTTTGAAGGAATCGTGGGCTTTGTGAAACGACAGTTGATTTGTTGCTCAATAAGGATGGCCTTATGAAGCATCTCCTCAATCTCCTCATAGTATTTCAACTCGAGTCGGTCTTGAATGTCTCGGTTTAATCCTCCCAAGAACCGCGACATGGTAGCCTCGCGATCCTCTTGGATGTTGGCGCGTAACATCAATGTCTCAAGTTCTTGGAAATAGTCCTCGACTTTTCTACTTCCTTGCGTGAGCCGCCTTAATCGTTGATGAAGTTCCCTTTGGTAATGACTTGGTACGAACCGCTTCCTAATATGACGCTTAAGTTGATCCCAAAGGACCACGGGATCCTCACCGCATTTCCGCCGGGTAGTGACAAGGGTGTCCCACCAACTTAGGGCATAATCGCAAAACTCGGTGACGGTAAGTTTCCAGCGACTTCTTTCGGGTACATCTTGACACTCCAAGATGAGATCCACCTTCTTCTCCCAATCAAGGTAAAGATGCGGGTCACTCTTTCCATAAAACTCGGGGATTTTCACCTTGATGTTGCCATAGGAATTTCGGGTTTGGTATTCCTCGCGATCTCGTTGTCCCTGAAACCGCCTCGGCCTCGAAGCATACTCGGATGGAGTATCCTCGTAATCGGACATGATCAAGTCCAGTTGCCGTTCATCTTCTTCTTTTTGTGGTCTTTTATCGTTAACCCTTTGAACCCTTTAAGGAGCGATGACGGCTGTAACATCCCAGTTTCTGAAATATGTGGTGCATGCGGAGAGGGTTAAGAAAATTGATTTGACTACGTATATCACCAAAGTGCACTTATCTTTTCCGTCACACATCCAGAGAGAACTTCAGAGTTAAGCGTGCTTGGGCTCGAGCAATTTAATGATGGGTGACCTACTGGGAAGTCATTTCTAGTACCGTGTGAGTGAGGACAAAACACGGGGAAGATCACGTGGTGATTTGCAGGGTTAGTAAACAAGTCTTTCGAGCATCCCGGACTAACGCACCGACCGTCGGAGAGGGGTGGGCCCACGGGCCGAGAGTGGGCGTGGGGCCCATTAGGAGATGAGGATTTCTCCTGAGGGGATGAGGATTTCTCTCGAGGGGATGAGGATTTCCCCTGCATACTGATAGCTCGACGGCGGTCGAGGCGTTACAAGTGGTATCAGAGCGAACCCTGATGAGTGTGTGAGTCACACTGTCGGGGGTAACGATCCTGGTGCGCAACGAGGACGTTGCGATCAGTTACTGGGGGTGATTGTAATATCCCAGTTTCGAAAATATGTGGTGCATGCGGAGAGGGTTAAGAGAATTGATTTGACTACCTATATCACCAGAGTGCACTTATCTTTTCCGTCACATATCTAGAGAGAACTCCAGAGTTAATCGTGCTTGGGCAGGAGCAATTTAAGGATGGGTGACCTACTGGGAAGTCATTTCCAGTACCGTGTGAGTGAGGACAAAACACGGGGAAAAATCACGTGGTGATTTGCAGGGTTCGTAAACAAGTATTTCGAGCTTCCCTGACTAACGCACCGACCCTCGGAGAGGGGTGGGCCCACGGGCCGAGAGTGGGCGTGGGGCCCATTAGGAGATGAGGATTTCTCCTGAGGGGATGAGAATTTTCCCTGTATGTTATTGAGAGATGAGGATTTCTCTCGAGGGGATGAGGATTTCCCCTACATACTGATAGCTCGACGGCGGTCGAGGCGTTACAACGGCGAGCTTCTTGATGAAAATTTTATCCATTTTTGCCTCGAGCCGTTGCATTATACGACTAAGGAATTGATCCTCTTGTGTGTTGCTAGTTTCTTTATTCATGGCTGCGACAAAATTACACAAAAGAGTACCAAAATTCTTTTAGATACAAAAACACAACACAAAATCAATCGATAGGAAAGAAAAACATAAAACGATAGCGATAGTAATTGAGAACGATTGATGGATGCTATGAAACTAAGATGAATAAGATAGAATAGAAAACTTAGCTCTGGATCAAAGCGTGCTCTGATACCACTTAATACGATCACAATCGATGATCGGAACTTTGATGTGGAGCCGAGACTCAAACGGGGAACGGGATAGATGGGAGTGGATGGTGATGAATGATTGATGGAGATGATGATAAAATCCCGCAACCTATGGACGGATGGAGTGAAGGATAGACTGTCTTCTTCCTTGGATACCCATCGTAAGAAAATAGGATCTTCTCTAGAATTGCTTCTAAGAGAAAAGGTTGTCGGATTCCACCAACGGTAGTGAACACAAGTAGAAAAGAGAGTGTTTGATTTTACTTAATACTTGGTTGGATTGAAATGAGAAGTGGCAAGCCACTTCTATAGGCCTAGGGGAGTTTACATGCAAGCTCCCTAGGAAATTAAAAAAGCATTAAATAAAGTTTGACTCAAAAAAGAAGTTCATGCAAAAGACTTAGGAAATGATGAACTTTGACTCAATCTTCTTATAAAATCGTGATGGGCTTGAAAATGGGCTTGGGCTTGGTGAAAAGAAGGGTTGAGTCCATTAAGAAAAAGCCCACGTAAAAACCAAGAGAAATACTAAGTGAAAGATGTAAGCAACCTTGCTTGCCTCGTTAAAAACTATGTTCGGAAAACCCATTGGGACAAAACCGAACATGGGAAAAAGAGTACAAGATAAGGCGCTTGTCACTTAGACATTCCCTTGATCTTTGTTCTCCTTGGATTGCATAAGTATCACGATCCGGTTTGCCTCGGCCTATCCTCCGTTTTGTGCCTCCTTAAGCATACGTTGAATGGAATGCGTGAGCTCCCTTGCCTTGGACCTCGTGACCGGTCCTTGTAATTGCTCCATCACGCTTGACTCGTCCCAAACCTCGCGGTTGCCGATCTGGATCACATAATCCCCTCCCTCTTGAAAAGGATTTCTCCACAAATCTATTTCAGATGCAACAAAAGGGACTAAGTTAGAAATATGAAAGGAGTTTGACACATTGTACTTACCTTGAAGATCCGATTGATACGCATCGATCTTTTTGAGTATCAGCTTTGGCTTAGTCTTTTTCGCAACGTCCCTCTTCTTGTGCGGCAAAGAGAAGTGATAGAAGACTATCTTGATAGTCTTGGCGATGTCAAAAAACAACATAAACTCAAGTCCATGTGTTGACCTAAACAACAAGTCACAAATGCACAAATTTTATCGTAAAACAAGTAAAAATTAGCCCTAAGGTAGCGTTTGCTAACAAATGTTTCACAAGCTTTATAAAGATTCTTAAAGCCGTTAACATTGCCATAAATCTTCTCAAAATTTCCAGAATCAAAAGTTATATGACGAGGAGTAGAGAAACGATTGTACCTCTTTGACAATGTGTCGATCACAACATTGTCCTTACCTTTGTTTTGTGTGATGAAATAAGGGTTGGTCTCGTTGAAGTTTACACACATGATGGATAATTTGTGTAGCTTTGGTGGTACTTCAAATTTGGTGAAAGAATCATGATCATCATGATTGGCAAACTCTTTCAGTTTTACGGATTGGGTTTGATAGGCAGTTTTGAGACATGAGACGTCTCTAATGTATGGAAATTCTTTCTCGTCATCATTTTCCTGCAAAACATTAGTCACCGCACTCGGAAATACCGGTGGAAGGTTAGAGAAACTCATGAGAGTCTCTTTCTACACAAAAGAAATTTGAGATTTACTAAAAGAACAAGTTTGTTCGATCTCACCCGAATAGATTAAGAGATGGTTGCTCTTAGATTGGGTTTCCTCTTGTTTTTTCTTCATACACAGCTGGTCTTGAGACACTTCATAAGGCATCATTCGAATTAGAGTGATTTTCTTACCCTTGAACTCGAATGAGTGCCGATTAGTGAATCAGTCGTGCATCACATTTCGATCGGATTGCCATGGTCTTCCCAAAAGGATTTGACTAGCTCCCATGGGCAACACGTCACATATGACCTCGTCCTTATACTTGCCAATGCTCAATGGTACCGTGACTTGATTGGAAACTTGCAATTTACGTCTCTCGTTGAGCCATTGTAGCTTATATGGCTTCGGGTGCTTTCTCATTTCTAATCCGAGCTTCTTGACCATTGTGAGACTTGCCACGTTCGTGCAGCTTCGTCCGTCGATAATAAGGCTGCAAACTTTGTCTTGAACCATGCACCGAGTGTGGAAAAGATTCTCGCATTGCTCTTGCTCATCGTCCTTTGATTGTAGACTCAATGCCCTTCGCGCAATAAGTAATTCCCCTTGGTGCCTCGTAGTCGTCAGATGAAGACTCTTTTTCTTCTTCATTATCCGTAACCACATCACCATTGTCGAGAAAAACGAACACTCGCTTGTTGATACATTCCTTGGCTATGTGACCACGACCTTAACATTTGAAACATCGGATATCTCGAGACTTGTTTGGATCAAACATGCCTTTACCATTATGATCGATCTTGGCTTCCTATTTAGGCTCAAAAACATTAGCCTTGTATTTGGGGTAGCTCGGCTTGGCATCCTTGAACTTAGAAACGTTTGAAGGAATCGTGGGCTTTGTAGAACGACGGTTGATTTGTTGCTCGATAAGGATGGCCTTATGAAGCATCTCCTCGATCTCCTCATAGTATTCCAACTCGAGTCGGTCTTGAATGTCTTGGTTCAATCCTCCCAAGAACCGCGACATGGTAGCCTCGCGATCCTCTTTGATGTTGGCGCGTAACATCAATGTCTGAAGTTCTTGGAAATAGTCCTCGACTTTTCTAGTTCCTTGCGTGAGCCGCCTTAATCGTTGATGAAGTTCCCTTTGGTAATGACTTTGTACGAACCGCTTCCTCATATGACGCTTAAGTTGATCCCAAATGACCACGGGATCCTCACCGCATCTCCGCCTAATGGTGACAAAGGTGTCCCACCAACTTAAGGCATAATCGCAAAACTCGGTGACGGCAAGTTTCACGCGACTTCGTTCGGGTACATCTTGACACTCAAAGATGAGATCCACCTTCTTCTCCCAATCAAGGTAAAGATCCGGGTCACTCTTTCCATAAAACTCGGGGATTTTCACCTTGATGTTGCCATAGGCGTTTCAGGTTTGGTATTCCTCGCGATCTCGTTATCCCCGAAACCGCCTCGGCCTCGAAGCATACTCGGATGGAGTATCCTCGTAATCGGACATGATCAAGTCCAGTTTCCGCTCATCTTCTTCTTTTTATGGTCTTTTATCGTTAACCCTTTGAACCCTTTGAGGAGCGATGACGGCGAGCTTCTTGATGAAAAGTTTATCCATTTTTGCCTTGAGCCGTTGTATTATAGGACTAAGGAATTGATCCTCTTGTGTGTTGCTAGTTTCTTTATTCATGGCTGCAACAAAATTACACAAAAGAGTATCAAAATTCTTTTAAATACCAAAACACAACACAAAATCAATCGATAGAAAAGAAAAACATAAAACAATAGCGATAGTAATTGAGAACGACTGATGGATGCTATGAAACTGAGATGAATAAGATAGATTAGAAAACTTAGCTCTGGATCAAAGCGTGCTCTGATACCACTTGATACGATCCGAATCGATGATCGGAACTTTGATGGGGAGCCGAGTCTCAAACGGGGAACGGGACGGATGAGAATGGATGGTAATGAACGATTGATGGAGATGATGATAAAATCACGCAACCTATGGACGGATTGAGTGAAGGATAGACTGTTTTCTTCCTCGGATACCCACCGTGAGAAAACAGGGTCTTATCTAGAATTGCTTCTAGGAGAAAGGGTTGTCGGATTCCACCAACGATAGTGAACACAAGTAGAAAAGAGAGTGTTTGATTTTACTTAATACTTGGTTGGATTGAAATGAAAAGTGGAAAGCCACTTATATAGGCCTAGGGGAGTTTACATGCAAGCTCCCTAGGAAATTACAAAGGCATTAAGTAAAGTTTGACTCATAAAAGAAGTTCATGCAAAAGACTTAGGAAATGATGAACTTTGACTCAATCTTCTTATAAAATCGTGATGGGCTTGAAAATGGGCTTGGGCTTGGTGAAAAGAAGGGTTGAGTCCATTAAGAAAAAGCCCACGTAAAAACCAAGAGAAATACTAAGTGAAAGATGTAAGCAACCTTGCTTGCCTCGTTAAAAACTATGTTCGGAAAACCCATTGGGACAAAACCGAACATGGGAAAAAGAGTACAAGACAAGGCGCTTGTCACTTAGACATTCCCTTGATCTTTGTTCCCCTCGGCTTGCATAAGTATCACGATCCGGTTTGCCTCGGCCTATCCTCCGTTTTGTGCCTCCTTGAGCATTCGTTGAATGGAATGCGTGAGCTCCCTTGCTTTGGACCTCGTGACCGGTCCTTGTATTTGCTCCATCGCGCTTGACTCGTCCCAAACCTCGCGGTTGCCAATCCGAATCACATCATCCCCTCCCTCTTGAAAAGGATTTGTCCTCAAATCTGTTTCATCTGCAACAAAAGGGACTAAGTTAGAAATATGAAAGGAGTTTGACACATTGTACTTACCTTGAAGATCCGATTGATACGCATCGATCTTTTTGAGTCTCGGCTTTGGCTTAGTCTTTTTCGCAACGTCCTTATTCTTGTGCGGCAAAGAGAAGTGATAGAGGACCGTCTTGATAGTCTTGGCGATGTCAAAATACCACATAAACTCAAGTCCATGTGTTGACCTAAATAACAACTCACAAACGGCAACAATAGACGCACAAATTTTATCGTAAAACAAGTAAAAAGCAGCCATAAGGTAGAGTTTGCTAACAAATGTTTCACAAGCTTTATAAAGATTCTTAAAGCCGTTAACATTGCCATAAATCTCCTCAAAATTTCCAGAATCAAAAGTTATATGACGAGGAGTAGAGAAACGATTGAACCTCTTTGACAATGTGTCGATCACAACATTGTCCTTACCTTTCTTGTGTCTGTTGAAATAAGGGAAGGTCTCGTTGAAGTTTACACACATGATAGATAATTTGTGTAGCTTTGGTGGTACTTCAAATTTGGTGAAAGAATCATGATCAACATGGTTGGCAAACTCTTTCATTTTTACGGATTGGGTTTGATAGGCGGTTTTGAGACATGAGACGTCTTGAATGTATGACAATTCTTTCTTGTCATCATGTTCCTGCAAAACATTAGTCACCGCACTCGGAAATACCGGTGGAAGGTTAGAGAAACTCATGAGAGTCTCTTTATACACAAAAGGAATTTGAGATTTATTAAAAGAACAAGTTTGTTCGATCTCACCCGAATAGATTAAGAGATGGTTGCTCTTAGATTGGATTTCCTCTTGTTTTTTCTTCATACACAGCTGGTCTTGAGACACTTCATAAGGCGTCATCGGAATGAGAGTGGTTTTCTTACCCTTGAACTCAAACGAGTGCCGATTAGTGATTCCGTCGTGCATCACATTTCGATCGGATTGCCATGGTCTTCCCAAAAGGATTTGACTAGCTCCCATGGGCAACACGTCACATATGACCTCGTCCTTATACTTGCCAATGCTCAATGGTACCGTGACTTGATTGGAAACTTGCAATTTACCTCCCTCGTTAAGCCATTGTAGCTTATATGGCTTCGGGTGCTTTCTCATTTCTAATCCGAGCTTCTTGACCATTGTGAGACTTTCCACGTTCGTGCAGCTTCCTCCGTCGATAATAAGGCTGCAAACCTTATCTTGAACCATGCACCGAGTGTGGAAAAGATTCTCGCGTTGCTCTTGCTCATCGTCCTTTGATTGTAGACTCAATGCCTTTCGCGCGATAAGTAATTCCCCTTGGGCCGGTGGTGGCTCGTACTCGTCGAATGAAGACTCTTTTCCTTCTTCATTATCCGTAACCACATCACCATTGTCGAGAAGAACGAACACTCGCTTGTTTATACAATCCTTGGCTATGTGATCGCGACATTGACATTTGAAACATCGGATATCTCGGGACTTGTTTGGATCAAACACGCCTTTACCCTTATGATCGATCTTGGCTTTCTCTTTAGGCTAAAAAACAGTAGCCTTGTCTTTGGTGTAGCTTTGCTTGACATCGTCGCACTTAGAAACGTTTGAAGGAATCGTGGGCTTGGTAGAAAGACGGTTGATTTGTTGCTCGATAAGGATGGCCTTATGAAGCATCTCCTCGATCTCCTCATAGTATTGCAACTCGAGTCGGTCTTGAATGTCTTGGTTCAATCCTCCCAAGAACCGCGACATGGTAGCCTCGCGATCCTCTTGGATGTTGGCGCGTAACATCAATGTCTGAAGTTCTTGGAAATAGTCCTCGACTTTTCTAGTTCCTTGCGTGAGCCGCCTTAATCGTTGATGAAGTTCCCTTTGGTAATGACTTTGTACAAACCGCTTCCTCATATGACGCTTAAGTTGATCCCAAATGACCACGGGATCCTCACCGCATCTCCGCCTAATGGTGACAAAGGTGTCCCACCAACTTAGGGCATAATCGCAAAACTCGGTGACGGCAAGTTTCACGCGACTTCGTTCGGGTACATCTTGATACTCAAAGATGAGATCCACCTTCTTCTCCCAATCAAGGTAATGATCCGGGTCACTCTTTCCATAAAACTCGGGGATTTTCACTATGATGTTGCCATAGGCGTTTCAGGTTTGGTATTCCTCGCGATCTCGTTGTCCCCAAAACGGCCTCGTCCTCGAAGCATCCTCGGATGGAGTATCCTCGTAATTGGACATGATCAAGTCCGTTTGCCGCTCATCTTCTTCCTTTTTGGCCTTTTATCGTTAACCCTTTGAACCCTTTGAGGAGCGATGATGGCGACTTTGTCGATGAAAAGTTGATCCATTTTTGCCTCGAGCCGTTGCATTATACGACTAAGGAATTGATCCTCTTGCGTGGTGCTAGTTTCTTCATTCATGGCTGCGACAAAATTACACAAACGAGTATCAAAATTCTTTTAAATACCAAAACACAACACAAAATCAATCGATAGGAAAGAAAAACATAAAACGATAGCGATAGTAATTGAGAATGATTGATGGATGCTATGAAATTGAGATGAATAAGATAGATTAGAAAACTTAGCTCTGGATCAAAACGTGCTCTGATACCACTTGATACGAACCCAATCGATGATCGGAACTTTGATGCGGAGCCGAGTCTCAAACGGGGAACGGGACGGATGGGAATGGATGGTGATGAACGATTGATGGAGATAATGATAAAATCACGCAACCTATGGACGGATTGAGTGAAGGATAGACTGTCTTCTTCCTCGGATACCCACCGTGAGAAAACAGGGTCTTATCTAGAATTGCTTCTAGGAGAAAGGGTTGTCGGATTCCACCAACAGTAGTAAACACAAGTAGAAAAGAAAGTGTTTGATTTTACTTAATACTTGGTTGGATTGAAATGAGAAGTGGCAAGCCACTTATATAGGCCTAGGGGAGTTTACATGCAAGCTCCCTAGGAAATTACAAAAGCATTAAGTAAAGTTTGACTCATAAAAGAAGTTCATGCAAAAGACTTAGGAAATGATGAACTTTGACTCAATCTTCTTACAAAAACGTGATGGGCTTGAAATGGGCTTGGGCTTGGTGAAAAGAAGGCTTGAGTCCATTAAGAAAAAACCCACGTAAAAACCAAGAGAAATACTAAGTGAAAGCTGTAAGCAACCTTGTTTGCCTCGGTAAAAACCATGTTCGGAAAACCCATTGGGACAAAACCGAACATGGGAAAAGGAGTACAAGACAAGGCGCTTGTCACTTAGACATTCCCTTGATCTTTGTTCTCCTCGGCTTGCATAAGTATCACGATCCGGTATGCCTCGGCCTATCCTCCGTTTTGTGCTTTCTTGAGCATTCGTTGAATGGAATGCGTGAGCTCCCTTGCCTTGGACCTCGTGACTGGTCCTTGTATTTCCTCCATCGCGCTTAACTCGTCCCAAACCTCGCGGTTGCCGATCTGGATCACATCATCCCCTCCCTCTTGAAAAGGATTTGTCCTCAAATCTGTTTCATCTGCAACAAAAGGGACTAAGTTAGAAATATGAAAGGAGTTTGACACATTGTACTTACCTTGAAGATCCGATTGATACGCATCGATCTTTTTGAGTCTCGGCTTTGGCTTAGTCTTTTTTGCAACGTCCTTCTTCTTGTGCATCAAATAGAAGTGATAGAAGACCATCTTGATAGTCTTGGCGATGTCAAAATACCACATAAACTCAAGTCCATGTGTTGACCTTAACAACAACTCACAAATGGCAACAATAGATGCACAAATTTTATCGTAAAACAAGTAAAATCAGCCCTGAGGTAGCGTTTGCTAACAAATGCTTCACAAGCTTTATAAATATTCTTAAAGCCGTTAACATTGCCATAAATCTCCTCAAAATTTCCAGAATCAAAAGTTATATGACGAGGAGTAGAGAAACGATTGTACCTCTTTGCAATGTGTCGATCACAACATTGTCCTTACCTTTCTTGTGTGTGTTGAAATAAGGGAAGGTCTCGTTGAAGTTTACACACATGATAGATAATTTGTGTAGCTTTAGTGGTACTTCAAATTTGGTGAAAGAATCATGATCATCATGGTTGGCAAACTCTTTCATTTTTACGGATTGGATTTGATAGGCGGTTTTGAGACATGAGACATCTTGAATGTATGACAATTCTTTCTTGTCATCATGTTCCTGTAAAACATTAGTCACCGCACTCGGAAATACCGGTGGAAGGTTAGAGATACTCATGAGAGTCTCTTTATACACTTTCGTGAAACTCATTTATAATCCGAGCTTCTTGACCATTGTGAGACTTGCCACGGTCGTGCAGCTTCCTTCGTCAATAATAAGGCTGCAAACTTTATCTTGAACCATGCACCGAGTGTGGAAAAGATTCTCGCGTTGCTCTTGCTCATCGTCCTTTGCTTATAGACTCAATGCCCTTCGCGCGATTAGTAATTCCCCTTGGGCCGGTGGTGCCTCATACTCGTCGGATGAAGAACGAACACTCGCTTGTTGATATAATCTATGGCTATGTGACCGCGACATTGACATTTGAAAAATCGGATATCTCAGGACTTGTTTGGATCGAACACGCCTTTACCCTTATGATCGATCTTGACTTCCTCTTTAGGCTCAAAAACAGTAGCCTTGTCTTTGGTGTAGCTCGGCTTGACATCCTCGAACTTAGAAACGTTTGAAGGAATCGTGGGCTTGGTAGAATGACGGTTGATTTGTTGCTCGATAAGGATGGCCTTATGAAGCATCTCCTCGATCTCCTCATAGTATTGCAACTTGATATATCATGGTTTTTACCCGTTTTCGACCATGATATAAGTCCTTTTCATAGAGTCTTTTTGGTATTTTCGAGTCCTTTTAGAGTCTTTGCAGGATAATGGATGATTGGAGATTACTGGAAGCTTTTGGAGTGTTTTGGAGCATCGGGGAAAGAAGAGCTGAAGTGATGAAGTCGAAGTCGATTTTATACGACCGTGTCGATTGACATGGATTTGTGTGTCGATCGACATGGTCATATATGACGAGAAGAGAAGTATTTTCCTTTCAAGCCCACGAAGCCCAGAAGTTTACAAAAGAAGCCCAATCCGAATTCTGAACAATATTTATAGTTTAGGCTTAAGGTTTTATGTTTTTATCCAGTTTTTAACTTTTGAACTGAAGAGAGGAGATTTGAGGAGCTTAAGAGATTTCATACTTCCAGACTCTGTCAATTCGAACTCTCTGTATCTTTTATCTTATCTCTTTTATGCAAACTATTTATTCATTGATTATGTTTACATACTCCATGTCAGAGTAGTCTGCTTGTTAGGTTTACGGTAGTTCTAGGGTTTGATGAGAAATTGAATGGATTGAAACCCTGTTAGGATTTATCTTTATGTTCTTCATCTAGATTGGTATAACTCTGATTTTAGGATTGATCAACTAAAATTAAATATCATAGGTTGTTTAAATAGATACGAAAGTATTATTCATAACCTGAAATAATCTTAGATGAGCAAAATTACCTATTCGCAAAGATATTTGGCTTAGGAATTTTGTGAGCAATTAAACTTGAACTATAAAGCTTGATTTAATTCTCTAGGTTCGCAAAGAAATTTGGGATTTAGGAATCTAATCATAGATAGTCTCTGCAACGAAAGTTGATTGATTTTACATTCGTGTTTATGTTCTAGAACGGTTCTTAATAAAATCCTACGGTTTAAATATATCCGTGTCGATCGACACGAACCTGTGTGTCGATCGACACAATCGAATTTCAAATCATCCCTACGAATTACCCAAGGCCTAACCTTTGTCTAAATTGAATTCTAAAACCTTGATAATCATTTATTAGTTTGCCTACTGTTTTTATTCATTCACACATATTTACTTAGCAAAATTTGAACTCACGAATTGGTTGTGTTATTCGATTTCTTGTGGATTCGACCCCTAAGCACTACATCGATCTCTTAATTTGAGAGAGTAGCTTAGGGCAAATTTGAGCATATCACAACTCGAATCGGTCTTGAATGTCTCGGTTCAATCCTCCCAAGAACCACGACATGGTAGCCTCGCGATCCTCTTGTAACGCCCCAACCCCGATATCCTACCCGCGGTAAGGGAGTTATCGAACCATGCAATCCTATTTATACTTAGTCAAATTTCGGTTTCCATTTTACTTAGCCAAATTCAAATAAATTTCAATTTCACTTCCAATTCAATCCCAATTCAATTCAGTGGAAGACTAACAACTTAAGCGCGTTCAAACATGCATAAATAACGATCCTCCTAACAATTCAACTCAATGAAATTCCAACGATTAAATCCAATTCCAATTCAAACGAGGTTAAACAACAAAGGCGGGTTCCTCAACGAACTAACCAAAGGTTCCACAATCCACTTAACAAACGAGCAACTTAGCAAATGTATGAAATCAAATCAAACCAACAAATCTAACGAATGCAACATCAAACGTGAACCCAGCCTAAATCCATCCCTTCCGTTCCAGCTTGTCTCACGTACTCCTTAGCCACTTTTATCATCTGCGACCATGAAAGGGCGCATAAGCAAACGAATTGCTTAGTGAGAGCGTTTGTCCCGTCTCACTAGCTAATATCAAGAATCATCGTATAAACAAACGAAAAAACATATCACAAACAAAACTTGAACTTTTGTTCATAACAAACCGTGTTGATCAGACACCAAACATGACATAATTGTGTGCACATCATCATCAAACCGTATACATAAGTATACCTATACACCGAAGTGTATCTGCCATATACATAAGTATACCTATACACCAAAGTGTATCTGCCAAACCAAACAAAACGAACAAACATGGCTTCACGAGCCAACATACAAACAACCCTAGATGATAGCTACGGTCACGCACTCACCTTGGCAAATAAATGGGTTGAAGAAAATCGCTCGATCTACCTGCGCGAACAGTCACGATCCACCCGAATGTTACCCGCGTACACTCGCTATGGAAAATCCTCTACCCAAACCGAACCAAACCAAGGCAGAACTGAAAACAAGGAGTAACGATTCTTACCCGAACTATCGAACAATCAGCCGATCGATCTACCCAACGATGGCGCACCACAACCCTTCGTGAAACTACTTTTATCCTTACCGATCAAAATAAAAACACCGAGTTATGGTCGAACAAGGGTAAACAAATGGTGAAACACAAAGGTTCACGAAACTTACCCACACAATGGATCGATAGAACTACCTGCGACTCGACGGCACTCATGCGACACGACGGAACTCACGACACGGCAGAGACTCGCGACATGACAGAGACTCTCGACACGACGGAGACTTGCGACACGACAGAGACTAGCGACACGACAGAGACTCGTAACACGACGGAGACTCACGACATGACGGAGACTCGTGACACGACAAAGACTCGCAACACAACAGAGACTCGCGACACGACCGAGACTCACGACACGACAGAAACTCGCGCGATACATGGACTCGCAGAATCTCTCTCTCACACGCGCGCCTCACTCTCTCTCTAGGATTTTTTGAAAATGAGAGAAAATGAACGAGAGCCCTCCTTATATAGGCCTGCGGATCCGAGGGAATATTCCCCCAATAAATGCTCCGCCACAAACACGCCCACAAATGCCATAAATGCCTTCTAAAACTCGCTCATACGCGATATCACATATTAATTCCGACTTTCCATAAAATGACCCGTGCTATCCCGAGTCAAACCACGCAATAACTCCAACTTCCATAACTGACACATGATATCTCGAGTCAATCCGCGCATTAACACCCTGCAGACCCGCAACCCGCCCAGACAGCAAGTTGGCTCGACCTTGCCCACACTCGGCCTAACCCTACGGACCCACCCCGGCCCATCTATACTTAGAAAAATTTCGACAACTTTTCCCTTAGGCAAAACTTGGCCTGCCCAAGCCTCGAACCTCTCGATCCCGCTCACAAATCCGGTAAGATTTTGGAGTACGGGTATTACAAATCTCCCCCACTTAGCATTGATTCGTCCTCAAATCAGCTCACGTCTTCCTCTTAGGTGCTTCCATCACTTGCTTTTCAAACCACTTAGGAAAATTATCCTTCATTGTTGTCTCTGGTTCCCAAGTGACCTCTTCCTCACCATCACAATCCCAAACGACCTGGACCAACTTAACCTTTTTCCTTCAGTCTGCTTGATCCCTTCGATCAATGATCCTGACCAGTTTACCTTCCACGGTCAGATTAGGCTACAAATCTGCCGGAGGTTCAACAATCACTTTCTCACCGTTTACAATGCACTTCCTTAGCATCTAAACGTGGAACACCTTGTGAAAAGCTCTCAATGACGATGGCAAATCCAACTTATAAGCCACCGGACCTATCTTTTCCATAATCCAGAACGGTCCCATGTATCTCGGGCTCAACTTAGTCATCCGCCTAGACCGCCCCTTACCCTTGTAGGTAACCGTCTTCAAATATACCATATCACCAACCGCAAACTCTAGCTCCCTACGGCGGTTATCCGCATAACTCTTTTGCCGGTCATGAGCATCCTTAAGCTTTATCTTCAAGTTCTGAACCTTCTCACTTGTGTCATCCACAAAATTCCTACCAAAGATACTCATTTCCCCCACTTCTGTCCAACAAAGGGGTGTACGACACAACCTACCATACAAAAAACTCGTATGGCGACATGTCGATACTAGATTGGTAGCTATTATTATAAGCAAATTCGTCCAACGACAAGTGACTTTCCCAAGTCTCACCCCAATCCAAGATTCCCGCCCTTAGCAAATCTTTGAGAGTCTGGATCGTCCGCTTAGACCATCCATCCGTCTGCGGATGATAAGACGAACTCATATGAACCTGGATTCCAAACCGTTTCTGCAACACCCTCCAAAATGCCAAAGCAAACTTAGAATCCCAGTCCAAAACTATGCTAGCCGGTACTCTATGTAACCGCATAATCTCCTTCACATAAATCTCAGCAAGTTTCTCCGAATTATCTTTCTGGTTCACTGCTATGAAATGTGCCGCCTTGGTCAATCGATCCATGATGACCCAAATCGCATCCTTATTATTCAGCATAGGTAAACTCGTGACAAAATCCATCGTGATCATGTCCCACTTCCACTCGGGCATAGGTAACTTTTGTAACAGCCTCCCAGAACCTGATGTTCAGCCTTAACTATCTGACATGTCGGACAACTAGCAACCCACTTAGCAACATCACGCTTCATCCCAACCCAATGGTAGTATCTCTTCTGGTCACGATACATCTTCGTTGCTCCCGGATGAATGGAGAACTTAGACTGGTGTGATTCCTTAAGAATCTCTTCCTGCAACGTCTGATCACTCGGAACACATACCCGACCATTCACCAAACTAATATCGTTATTCGAAATCTCATACTCGGTCTTATCTTTCTGAGCCGCTTGATTCAACTTCTCAACCTTCTCCTAGGCTAACCGCACACGAGTCAACAAATCAGCCTGATCTGCCAAAGCTGCAAGACGTAAAGTACTCACCATACTCACCAAAGACTCCATGTCTTTCCCCGATGCTACATCCACCCGCTTACGGCTCAGTGCATCCGCCACTGAATTGGCTTTACCCGGATGGTACTCAATAGACTTGTAACGCATTCAAACATGTTATCATCCGCGCTCTGATACCAACTTGTAACGCCCTAAGCCCGATATCCTACCCGCGGTAAAGGAGTTATCAAACCCTGCGATCCTAGTTGTACTTAGTCAAATTTCGGTTTCCATTTTACTTAGCCAAATTCAAATAAATTTCAATTTCACTTCCAATTCAATCCCAATTCAATTTAGTGGAAGACTAACAACTTAAGCGCGTTCAAACATGCATAAATAACAATCCTCCTAACAATTCAACTCAATGAAATTCCAACGATTAAATCCAATTCCAATTCAAACGAGGTTAAACAACAAAGGCGGGTTCCTCAACGAACTAACCAAAGGTTCCACAATCCACTTAACAAACGAGCAACTTAGCAAATGTATGGAATCAAATCAAACCAACAAGTCTAACGAATGCAACATCAAACGTGAACCCAGCCTAAATCCATCTCTTCCGTTCCAGCTTGTCTTACATACTCCTTAGCCACTTTTATCATCAGCGACCATGAAAAGGCGTATAAGCAAACGAATTGCTTAGTGAGGGCGACCGTCCCGTCTCACTAGCTAATATCAAGCATCATCGTATAAACAAACGAACAAACATACCACAATCCAAACTTGAACTTTCGTTCATAACAAACCGTGTTGATCAGACACCAGACATGACATAATTGTGTGCACACTGTCATCAAACCTTATACATAAGTATACCTATACACCGAAGTGTATCTGCCAAACCAAACCAAACGAACAAACATGGCTTCACGAGCCAACAAACAAACAATCCTAGACAATAGCTACGGTCACGCACTCACCTTAGCAAACAAATGGGTTGAAGAAAATCGCACGATCTACCCGCGTACACTCGCTACGGAAAATCCTCTACCCAAATCGAACCAAACCAAGTCAGAACCAAAAACAAGGGTAAACTATCGATAGAAAAACACTAGGGGTAACGATTTTTACCCGAACTATCGAACAATCAGGCGATCGATCTACCCAATGATCGCGCACCACAAACCTTCGCGAAACTACTTCGATCCGTACCCATCAACACAAAAACAATGAGTTATGGTCGAACAAGGGTAAACAAACGGTAAAACACAAAGATTCACGAAACTTACCCACACAACGGATCGACAAAACTACCCGCGACCCGCCGGCACTCACGCGACACGACGGAGACTCGCGACACGACGAAGACTCGCGACACGACAGAGACTCGCGACACCACAGAGACTCGCGACACGACAGAGACTCGCGACATGACAGAAACTCGCGCGACACACAGACTCGTAGAATCTCTCTCTGACACGCGGCGCCTCACTCTCTCTCTAGGGTTTTGTGAAAATGACAGAAAATTAACAAGACCCCTCCTTCTATAGGCCCGCGGATCTGAGGGACTATTCCCCCAATAAATGCTCTGCCATAAACACGCCCATAAATGCCTTCCAAAACAGGCCGATACGCGATATCACGCATTAATTCCGACTTTCCATAAAATGACCCGTGCTATCCCGATCAAACCACACAATAACTCTAACTTTCCATAACTGACACGCGATATCTCATGTCAAACCCCGCAATAACTCCCCGCAGACCCGCAACCCTCCCATACAGCAAGTTGGCTCGACCCGACCCGCACTCGGCCCAACCCTACAGACCCACCCCGGCCCATCTATACTTAGAAAAATTTTGACAACTTTTCGCTTATGCAAAACTTGACCTACCCAAGCCTCGAACCTCTCGATCCCGCCCATAAATCCGGTAGGATTTTAGATTACGGGTATTACATGTAGTCCATGATCAAGATGATCGTCTAGCGGATCTACTACAGCTGATTTTGGAACGGTTACTGAGAGTGGTGCCGGCTCAGGTTCAGGCTCCGGTAGTGCCACCATTGGCACAAGTGCAACCAAAGGTTGCGGTTGCAGATGAGCTCCCATCTTATCTTAGGATGATGGAGTAGATGCAGAGAATTGGCACGGGAATTTTTTTGGGAGGTGCCAAGCCTGAGGAGGCCGATGAGTGGCGGGTGAGACTGGAGCATAAATTTCGCTCTAATAGGTGTCTAGAGGGATACCGAGTGGACCTGGCAGTGCATTATCTGGATGGTGATGCGCATCTCTGGTGGAGAGGTGTGGTGACCAGGAGGGTGCAGGCAGAGATGGCCTGGGAGGAATTTTTGGCTGAGTTTAATGCAAAGCTCATCCCGCAGGAGGCGGTGGATCGGTTAAAGCTGAGGTTTTTGAAGCTGGCTCAAGGTGACCGGTTGGTTCGTGAGTTTGACGCGAAGTTCAGTCGACTTTTGGTTCATGCGGGTAAAGGTATGGAGGACGAGCAGGCCCAAGTGAAGAGGTTCTTGAGGGGACTTTGACCGGATTTGAAGACTCGCTGTAGAGTGAGTAGCTTTGCCACGAGGGCAGAGTTGGTTGAGATTGCTGGGGGGATTAAGGAGGATCTGAAAGAGCAGGTTGTGGTGCTTAGTCCGCCTGTTCAGCCGAAGAGATCACAGCAGCAGGTAATTCCGAGCAAGGGCAACAAGGGACCGAGTCAGAGAGGTAAGGGTGGTCAGGGATGCTTCGGATGCGGGAGCATGGATCATAAGCTGGCGAGCTATCCTACGAAGGACGAATCTCGGAATACTCAGGTGTATTTTCACTACAGAGAGCCGGGACACATCAAGCCGAAACATCCCAAGTTGCAGCAGGTAGCAGTGGCGGCAGTGCAGCCGGTGTCGCAACTTGGTGCAGCATAGCGGGTGTTCACTTCAGTGGAGGTGGGTGGTTCAAGCGCCAGGCCAATCACAGGTAAATTTCAGAACTCGACTTGGTAAATTCTTGCATTTATGAATTGTTCTGTGTTTTGGAATTTGTGACACCTGTGGTAAAATGTTAGGGTTCTTAGGCACATGAGACTTGTATAGGGACCTTGTTAATGGGCGGGTTTGAGTCCCATGTCTTGTTTGATTCTGGAGCTACGAATTGTTTAATTACTCCGGAGTGTGCGGAGGGCTGCAATATCCGAGTAGCTGATGGGAGTAGTTAAGGTTGCTGGCAGGAAGTTCTTAGCTACTCATGGTCGGGCGAGAGTTGTCGATATTCGGGTGGCTGGAGAGTCTATGCCAGTAGATCTGATTATCAGTCCACTGGAGCTGTACGATATCATTCTGGGTATAGATTTGCTAGAGCGGTACAAAGTTCATCTGGATTGTCATCGGGGATGAGTTGTCTTTGAGCGAGAGGCACGAAGGTTGGTTTATCAAAGAGTGAGGCCGACTTATGGGAGTCTCGTGATCTCGGCGATTCAAGCTGAGCAGCTGATCGAGAAGGGCTGCGAGGCGTATTTAGCGACGATTATGATGTCAGAGTTTGTTGGAGAGGTGGCTATTAGGGATATCCGGGTTGTTTGGGACTTCGAGGATGTTTTTCGGTCGTTGCAGGGATTACCACCGTCTCGGTCTGATCCTTTCACGATTGAGTTGGAGCCCGGGACGAGTCTGATATCTAAGGCACCTTACAAAATGGCCCCAACAGAGCTGAAGAAGAAGCTGGATGATCTATTGATAACACAGGTTTTAACCCTATCAAAATACTGCAAGTGCACAGCAACGAAGTAGTATAAAAAGGATCGAATCCATAGAGACCAAGTGCTACACTACGAAATTATGAGGGTGAAATTTAGCTAAGATGATGAAAATGATAGTTGTATGCAAAAAAAATATGAAGGAAAAATAAACGATGTAAACTATGGAATTAAAGGCGTCAGGCTTTAGGGATATTCGCAGGAAATCAAAAATCATGAACCAGACAATTATTCAGGGAACAATTTAGCGCAGTCTCGAACTCAAACATAAATATATAACCAATCCACTATCGTGGTATCGATCACTTTATCTAGGAACCTAAGATTCTAAATTGTCGTTTGAACTTAAAATTCTAGAGAAGCATTAACGAGCAGATTTGATATGTTGACAAATTGCCTTAGCATTAGCTTTCGTTGGCTAAGGACAATTTGGTCATCTACGTTCTTTAAGGCATTTAATCGAACACTTTTGGTGCATTAAACATCCTAACATCATGAACTAGGTGATCAATCTAATTCAAGCAATAAGAACAACAATAGATGAAGATAAATATAAATCCCTATCTATGTCTAATTCATCAATTCATAAAATCCCTTGAAACCCCTAAAACCTAACTATTGATCTACTCAGACATATTGAGAGAGAAACCACAAACAGATGAAAGGAATTGCATAATTAGATTAAAGAAATAAGGACTGGGTTTAGAAATCTTCTCTAGAGATGCAGAGTTAGAGATTGTTCTCCCAAAGCTTACAAGGTTGCAAAAGCCAAAAGTATGATGATCAAAATAAAACGTAGCCTAAACAATAGCTAAAAACTCGAATAAATAGATCAAAATCACGTTCTGGCCAAAATCTTAGGCAAAACCCAATAGAATAAGGAAATATGAAATTTTCTATTTTTGGGCCGGTTTAGGATCAGGATCAACCGATCCACTTGCGGATCGATCAATCCGATCATCAGAAACGTAGCCCTCCTTCTTTGGTCGATCCTGGACTGATCCGATGTTTTGGGTAATGATATGTCCCATATTTTACCACTTTTACTATCTATTTTACTATATCTTCTATGCACTTTAATAAACTTTTCGGCCAAAAGAGGTATTTTTCCTCGTATTTATAGTTTTAGAGTCTTAATAGGAAATCAAGCAAAACGGAGCAAAAAATGACCAAAAGAGGTGTAAACCAATCTACAGAAACTTTCATAAGGCAAAGACATCATCAAGATCAAAGAATTCACAAGGTACCACAATCTACCAAGTTGGACAGAACATATACGCCAGAAGTTTAGCAGTAAACGGAGGATCAAATAAACTTTTAACTGGATGAAACTTGGTCAGAAGATATATCTCTGAGTTAGCTTCAGAGCTGAGTTTGAATCATATCATTTGGAGCTGTGACCAGAAAGATACGCTCGGTTTACTGAAGACACGTCAAGCTGCCTCTGAAGTGAAACAAGTGCAGAATCAAGTCAAGCACCGGGCCAGTTCGTGGACCGATGTTTCAGACCGTTTCCAGCACTCATGAAGGTCCAAAGAAGACTCCAACACCGGCCTAGAAGCCCGTCTGTTACTTGGCCCAACGTTGGAGCAGTTTTGACGTAAAAGACCTTTTTGTCCTAAACTAAAGCCCTAAAAGATCCTACACCTATATATACTTGTTTTTAGCCTCTTTAGGAGAATAAGCATCAATAAGCATCTAGAGGGCACGACTACGGAGCCCTAGGGAGCCACCTATCTCTTCTCTAAACACTAAACACGTTTTCATCTTTGTTCTTCATTGGATTTGGATTCTAGGAGGAGATCTCCCTTTGTACTTCGATATAGAGAAAATTTCTTATCTCTTACTCTTTGAATTCAGTTTATCTATGATGATTTGTGCCTGTCCTTGTTGCTTTGTTGTTACTTCAATCTTGTCTGAGTAAATTACTTGTTAGGTTTTAGGCATTCAAAGATTCCATGTTTATGCATAATTGAATATCGAACTTTGTTAGGGTTTATCTAGTGGATTCTTCACCTCTATTCAATCGTAATGCTGTTTGATTTTTTGGCCATCTTGCGAACTGATCTTAGGTTAATATACTCTCCAAAAGCTTGTTATATTGCCTGAACTAATATTTGGTGAGTACTGCGTCATAACAATTCGAGAGGTTAGTTATGGAGTAGTATAAACAATCAAACTTACACTTAAAGCATGTTTTCACCTTATAATAACCTGAGATAGTTGAGTCTATTAGGGTAGATAATGTAGATGGTTAGTTACGTCACGACAGTAAGATGACCTTACATTAGTGATTTGAGTTCTAGAACGATCTTTAAAAACCCGATATCTTTATGTGTTTCATGAGTCTCTGCGAATTGTCTAATGCCTAACGCTTTTCTCTTATTGATTTATCCTTGCTTTTACTTTATTTTCTTTATAATTGCTATTCATAAAACCAAAAACATAAATCATATTTTTTCTTAGCTTAATTTGCATCACATAAATTCATAGCGTATCATCTCTAGTCCCTGTGGATCGACCCCTAAGTACTACTGCGTTTGCCTGTGCACTTGCATCTTTACCTAGGGTTATAAATTTAAAGCTTGAATAACCCACGACATCAGGTAAATTCAGATCGGTCGATCCTGAGGTCGATCTTGAGGTCGATCCTGAGGTCGATCTTGAGGTCGATCCTGAGGTCGATCCTAAGGTCAATTTCATCATTTTGTCCCTTTTCTTCCTTTCTTTGTTCCATCTTGCCTTAGACTCGTTCCAAACGCATTTCAACCTACAAAGACTCTAAAAACAGAGAAAAGACTCGATAAACCACTGAAAACACGGGTTAGAATGCGTTAAAACTTTAGCACATCAACTCCCACAGACTTAGCCTTTTGCTTGGCCTCAAGTTAAACAGAAAACTAAACATGCGAAAGAGGTTTGAAAATGCGGAAACTCAGCTTCTCCTTTGGAATGTTTAATGACCACTAAATTCGTAATCCACATACTACAAGAACAAATCAGATCGAACCACCATGTACTTCTCCACAGACTTTTCCAGCCTCCCAAATTCATCCATAGATTTCGCAACGATTTCAATTACTCATCATCGCTAGCCTCATTGATAATCTCAGTGCCAAGAACCTTCTAGATTCATTCCTGTACAATACCATGACAAATCACCAATACAACTCATTGGTACTCTTCCCCTCCCCTAGACTTATTCTTTTTTTCCATCCTTTTTTTTAATAACTCAAAAATAGTGCTTCTCACAACTATGTTCCTTGTGAGGAGACATAATCGTGAGGCTGCTCGCCCTCTTAATCCGTTCTACGGGACTCAGATTGCTGTTTTTGAGTTATTCGTCAATGGTGTAGGCGAATAGTAGCATCATGGGAAATTTTCCTAGCTTGCTTCCAACCTTTGTGTGATCGTTTCCCTATGGAGTAAATAGTGGGATCATTGGAAATTTTCTTAGCCGTTACTCAGTGAAAGTCATTTAGTCTTTTATTCAATCTTAGAACAAGGGAGAGGAGTACTATAACTTTTTCACACAAGGTGCATCTATCAAGTACGAACGAAGAATCAAGCTCTATAAACACCAATCATTCCAATGAGGGTGCAATTAGCTCAGGCTTAGTGAAACTTGCTGGAAACAAGAGATGTCTCTAATTAACTAGTTAGCCTTTGGATTTTCCATTAGTCGGATATGAATTTATTCTGCAGCAATGGTCACTCAAAAGAAATAGTCAGTAAACAAAGAAATAAAAATTACATCATAGTTTCCTAACCATAATACTCTTGACTCAATAAAACAACTTGGACTGACTCAAGAAAATAACAAAACAAAGAAAATTATTTTAGTAAATGATGATTACCTTCTCCTAGACTTACTTCTCACCGTCTCGGTGTGAAAATAAATCAAGAGAAAGGCAAAAAAACTCAAAAGAATAAAAACAAATCAAAAAGTTTTAAGTTTTTCTTTTTTTGCAGTAATATTTTTTTGGCAGTAATATATATATATATATATATATATATATATATATATATATATATATATATATATATATATATATTTATATTTTTTTTGAAACCATGAAACTAAAAACCAGAATTAGTAATAAAATGAAAGAAAAACGAAATATGTAAACTTACCAGTGGGTTGCCTCCCACTAAGCGCTTGTTTTAAGTCTTTAGCTTGACTACGACCTCATGTGTCAGTCAGGAAGATGAGCATGGGAACTTTTTCGAAAACAAGCTCTCCAATCAGTAAACTTCAGCTTCAAAACCTCTCTCAACATAGCTTTCACAGCTTCTTCACCTTTCTCTTTTAGCTTAGATGTGAGAATATCTCTAACCTTGGAGAAAGGTTTCGAAATCCCTTTGGACTTTACCTTGTACTCAATCGTGTCACCAACACGTCTCTGAGGTACTAAAATCATATGAGAATCGCCCTTGATTCTTTGGCTTGTCACCTTCTCCTTTACCATGCTCTTTTAACTAGTCTTCTTTGTTTTGATAAGACGGTCTATATCTAGGACTTCCTTGACCTCACTCTTATCATTAAAATGTCTCTTTGTCACCATTTGCAGCTTATCTCCATTGATAACAGTAACACACGATGCAAGTTTGGCTGCTTTATTAGTGGGTATAGCTTTGTAGAAGACCTGCTTGTCAATATTAGAGAATGAGACTCTTCTATTAGGGAAATCTACAACTGCACCCACTATCGCCAGAAACGGTCTTCTAAGAATCAAAAGTATACCAGGATCTTCGCTCATCTCCACCACTTGAAAGTCATGAACAAGGCAATTTCCTACTTGAACATATAAATCATGAATAGTACCATGTGGAACCTTGGTGGAAGAGTCTGCAAACTTGAGAGTTATATGAGCAGCTCTCATCAGTAGTAATTCCAAGCTTCTCTGCAATAGCCTTAGACATGAGATTGATAGAAGACCCAAAATCGCAGAGATATTCTTTAAATTCAACTCTTGTAATGGAGTATGGAACAACAAACTTCCTAGGGTCTTCTAGCTTTGGCAACTGCTTCATTGGAGATAATGTATTCCTTGCTTCAGCAAAGAGAGCCTTGACTACTGTGAGACTCTTCTTGGTATCCTTGGAAAACTCGCGATATGCAGGATCAACTCAAATGCCTCTTCAAAGGAGATATCAGGAGGAAGCTCACTCACCATCTTATTAAACTCAGCCAGCTTCTTTTCATCAATCTCATATTTCAGTCTTTGAGGGTATGGGCTAGGGATGTATGGTAGTGATTCGATAGCTTTTTCTGGTTTCTCTGGTGTAAGCGATGCTGAGACAGTTTCCACCTCACTCTGAACTAATATCACATTGCAGTGTTCTCTATGATTTGTTTCAACTTTTTCTGGAAGAGTCCCTGGTGGTCGCTTAGCTGATGCCGAGGTCTGAGCTACCTGAGTGTCAAGCTTCTTCACATGAGTAGAGAGAGCTTCAATCTTACCATTGAGATCATTGTACATGCTCTCAACCTTGACATTGATCTCACTAGCAGATTATTGTTGGTTGAGTAGAAGTTGTTGCATAAGCGACTCGAGTTTTTTCCCTGGGGTGCAGGATATGAGCTCACTGGAGCTTGAAGTTGAGTTGGCGTCGATTGGAAATGAAACAACCCGACCCTTTTTTTTGTTTTTTTACATTGGACTCGAATTAATGTTCCCATAAACATTAACTCTCAATTTCCAATCAAATCAACACATCAACAAAACCAGCGAAAAATCACATAAACCAATTAATACAATTCAATCAACGATTAGCTGCATTCAAATAAAAACCAAAACCAGAATTCACCAACAACCTAGCAACTCTAACAATCCAATAATCAAACAACCGAGACTCTAAATCATCTTCTCTTCCCGGCCATGATTCCACGATCACACTTTGTCTTTACATGGATCACATGGTTAAAAGAGATGCGTGAGAATTATCATAAATGTAACGCCCGTGAACCAAAAAGTGGATTTTTGGTTTGTGTGTTGATCGACACAGAGTGTGTGTGTTGATCGACACAGAGTGTGTGTGTCGATCGACACGCGTGTTTTGACTTATGAAAAGTCGGGTTTCTGGGTGTTGCGTCGATCAACACAAACACCTTGTGTTGATCGACACAAGTCAGATTGAACCAGACCGGTTTGATTTCATTAGTTTTGGTTCGGCGGGTCGGTTTACAGAGCCCTAAGGCTCGGGTATATAAGGTGAACGTCATGTTCTTGGCCGTTTTTGGCAGAAAATAGAGAGAAATCAGAAATCAAAAATCAGAGTGATTGTCAGAGGTTGTGAGGTTTTCGGGTTGTTCTTGATCTTTTTGTGGCTTGAATTCGTGTGTTGGGGTCCGGGACTGTGCGATTTGGTTGAGGAATTTCGATGTTGGGAGGCTGTGTTCTTCGCGTTCTTCGTGAAATCTCATCCTTTTTCCTTCCCGAATCGAGGTGAGTGCATGACCGTAGGCTTATCTGGGTAAAGGATTGATAGAATACGATTGTTTGATGATTTGATGATTGATTGATATGGATGTTACATGTTATTTGGATGTGTTTGTTGATGATTTCTGTGCAGGAGATCGACTTGTGAACAGGTCAGAATCGGACCAGAGAGGAGAAGGTTCGATTCTGCGATTCTGTAGCATGTGTCGATTGACACAAGGTTGTGTGTCGATCGACACAAGCAATTGTTGTATATATCGACCCAAGCAATTGTTGCATCGATCGACACAAGACTTGTGTCAATCGATGCCGTCAGTTTGACATATTGAACGTGCATTGTTGATTATTCATCCTGGTGTTGTATCATTGCTTATACCTGTGTGTATAGCATGTAGATGGGATGACCGTCTCACTGAGTATTTGTGATAATACTCACGCATCTCTATTTGCTATGTGATGCTAGTAAATTCTGGAATTGTTATTGGTTATTGTTTGATATTGGAATTGAATATTGGTTTATTGGTTTGAACGGTTTAGCGATTCGATAAGTATGAGATTATTGAATGATGGTTGGTTTAATTGTTTAATCGTTTGTTGTTCCGCATTGCTTGTGTTTTGGCCCATTGAGGATTATTATCTTTGATGATAATAATCTGAAGCGAAAATTTTAAATTTTTCGGGTTGGGTTGTTTTATTTTTGGTATCAGAGCCCTTATGGTTCTAGGGCGGATGATTGATTGACTGATTATGTGAATAGTCAATTCATTGTTGTGTGGGTTTGGAGTCCTAGGTTATCTCTTCTGAGCCTTCCATGCGATTCCACGGTATGTGTTGTTTGACTTTTCTGTTTTTCTAGTATTCTTAGTATTCTGCGGAGTAGTGAAGAGGGATGGCTAGAGGTACTAGAGGTAGAGGTCGTGGGGGCTGTGGAGGCCGAGGTGGTCGTGGTGGGCGTGGACGCGGGCCTGGACTCGAGAGTGAGTTTGATGCCACGAGTGTGGCCAAGGAGACCACGCAAGAGCAGGTGGCTGACTCGCAGGCGTTTCAGGAGGGGTCCCGGGGTGTGGCTGCTACGAGTACCAGCATGAGGGCTGGATGGGCTAGTGTGGATCTTGGTATAGCTGGTGGTGTGGTGGGCCCAGGTGGGGGTACTGCCGCAGGTGTTGCCTCGGATCGAGGTTATCGCTTGGCGAGTTTGCTGCAATTGATTCTGGAGCGGTTACCAGGTGGGGTGCCAGCTCTGGTTCAGGCTTTGGGAGTGCAGCCTGGAGTGGCTGGTGTTCAGCCAGGTGTGACTGGTGTGTAGCCAGATGTGGCTGGTGTGTAGCCAGGTGTGGCTTGGGTTCAGCCAGGTGTGGCTGGGGTGCAGCCGGGTGTGGCGGTTGCGGAGGAGCTCCCATTCTACCTTAGGATGATGGGGCAGATACAGAGGATTGGCACCAGGTTTTTCTCGGGAGGTGCCAAGCCTGAGGAGGCCGATGAGTGGCGGATGAGACTAGAGCATAACTTTCGCTCTATCAGCTATCCGGAGGGATACCAAGTTGATCTGGCGGTGCATTACCTGGAGGGTGATGTGCATATCTGGTGGAGAGGTATTGAGGCCAGGAGGGTGCAAGCCGAGATTGTCTGGGAGGATTTCTTGGCTGAGCTTAATGTCAAGTATTTCCTGCAAGAAGTGGTGGATCGGTTGGAGCTGAGGTTTCTGGAGTTGGCTCAGGGAGACCGATTAGTGAGGGAGTTTGATGCGGAGTTCAGTTGACTTCTGGTGCATGCTGGTAGAGGCATGGAGGACGACTAGGCCCAGGTTCAGAGGTTCCTGAGGGGACTTTGCACTGATTTGAGGACTCACCGCAGGGCGAGTAGGTTCACCACGAGGGCGGAGCTGGTTGACACAGCTGTTGTGATTGAGGAGGATCTCAGAGAGCAGGCTGTGGTGATTAGTCCACCGGTGCAGCAGCAGAGGAGATCGTAGTAGCAGGTGTGCCCGAGCAGGGGCAGCAAGCCTGCGCAGGGACAGAAGAGGAAGTGGGAGAGCACTTCCGGGCCGAGTCCGAGAGGACAGGGTGGTTCGGGTTGCTTCAGGTGCAGAAGCTTGGATCACAAGATGGCAAGCTTTCCGAAGAGGACTGGGGCTCGAGATACACGGGTTGAGGCATGACATACGCAGGTGTGCTTTCACTGTAGAGAGCCAGGGCATATCAAGCCCAAGTGTATGAGGCTGCAGCAGATGGCAGTGTTGGATGTGCAGCTGTTGGCTCAGATTGCAGCGGCACCGCGGGTTTACACTTCGAAGGAGACGGGTGGTTCTAATGTCAGACTTGACCTATTTAAATTCTTGTGGTGTTTGAATTTTAGTCTATTGAAATTGTGAGTCTGTGTTAGAGTGTGAGGGTCTTAAAGCACATGGGATTTATGCGGGGACCTTAGTTGTGGGCGGATGTGAGTCCCACTTGTTGTTTGATTCTGGAGTTACGTATAGCTTCATTACTCCGGAGTATGCGGAGGGTAGCGGTATCTGGAGTGATTCCGATGAGCAGCCACGAGTAGTTAGGGTTGCTAGTGGCAAGTCGTTAGCTACTTTCGGATGGGCTCATGGCGTGGGTGTTCTAGTGGTGGGTGAGTTGATGCCAGCAGATCTGATCATTAGTCCGGTGGAGTTGTACGATGTCATTCTCAGGATGGATTGGCTAGATCGGTATAGGGTCCATCTGGACTGTCATCGAGGACGAGTAGTGTTCGAGAGAGAGGCGGGGAGGTCGGTTTATCAGGGGGTAAGGCCGACTTCCGGGAGTTTGGTGATTTTAGCGTCGAGCAGTTGATTGAGAAGGGTTGTGAGGCGTATTTGGCAACGATAGTGATGCCAGAGACTATTGGAGAGGTTGTAGTTAGGGATATTTAGGTTGTTCAGGATTTCTTGGACATTTTCCAGTCGTTGCTGGGATTACCGCCGTCGAGGTCGGATCTCTTTACGATTGAGTTGGAGCCTGGGACGACTCGTATATCTAAGGCACCTTACTGTATGGCTCCAGCAGAGATGGCATAACTGAAGAAGCAGTTGGATGATCTATTGGGGAAGGGATTCATCCGGCCTAGTGTTTCACAGTGGGGAGCACCAGTGTTGTTCGTGAAGAAGATGGATGAGAGTTTCCTGTTGTGCATCGATTACTGAGGAATTAACCGAGTCACTGTGAAGAACAGGTATCCTCTGTCGCGGATTGACGAGTTGTTGGATCAGCTGCGAGTGCTACATGGTTCTCCAAGATTGACTTGGCTTCCGGTTACCATCAGATCCCGATTGATGAGGCGGATGTTAGGAAGACTGCCTTTAGGACGAGGTATAGGCATTATGAGTTTGTGGTGATGCCCTTCGGGTTGATGAATGTGCCAGCAGCGTTCATGCGGTTGATGAACGGGGTGTTCCAGGAGTATCTGGATGTGTTTGTGATCATCTTCATTAATGATATTCTGGTGTATTCGAGGAGTCCTAGGGAGCACGAGGTGCATTTGAGAGTGGTTCTGGAGAAGCTGCGGGAGCAGAAGCTGTATGCGAAGTTGAGTAAGTTCAGTTTTGGCAGCGAGAGATGAGTTTTCTTGGCCATGTGGTGGCTGCAGAGGGAGTTTCTATGGATCCGTCTAAGATTGAAGCTATCAAGGGATGGCTTAGACCGAGGAATGCCACCGAGATCCAGAGTTTTCTCGAGCTGACACGTTATTACAAGAGATTCGTCAAGGGATTTGCGAGTATGGCGTAGTCGATGATGAAGCTAATGGGGAAAGATGTCTCTTTTGTGTGGTCTTTAGCTTGCGAGAAGAGTTTTGCGAAGATGAAGGAGAGGTTGTCTAGTACACTAGTGTTGGCGTTACCCGAGCCGGGTGAGCCTTATGTGGTGTATATGGATGCTTTTAAGGTTGCAGGTTAAGAGTATCTGGTCTTGGCGAATGGGACGATACTTTTGAATGGGCGGGTTTGTGTACCCAAGGATGAGGATTTGAGGCAGGAGTTCCTGAGAGAGGCTCATGCGAGCATGTTACCGATTCATCTGGGAGCGACTAAGATGTATCGTGATTTGAAACGGTATTATCACTGGATCGAGATGAAGAGGGATGTCGCTAACTGGGTTGCAGGATGCAACGTGTGCCAGTTAGTGAAGGCTGAGCATCAGATTCTGAGCGGGTTGTTGTAGAGTGTACCTATTCTGGAGAGGAAGTGTGACATGATTACCATGGACTTTGTGATTTTGTGGACGTATTATGCTATTTGGGTGATTGTGGATCGTCTGACTAAGTCGGCACATTTTCTTGCCATCAAGAAAACCGATGGAGCACCAGTATTGACTAAGAAGTATGTACGGGAGATAGTGAGGCTGCACAGGGTGCCAGCGAGTATTGTGTCAAACAAGGACCCGAGGTTTACCTCAGAGTTCTGGAGGGCGTTCCAGGCTGAGATATGCACTAAGGTGCATACGAGCATGGCTTATCATCCTCAGACGGATGGGCAGTCTGAGAGGACGATTCAGACCCTTGAGGATTTGCTGAGGATGTGTGTGCTGGATTATGGTGGTCATTGGGCGGATCACCTGAACCTGGTAGAGTTTGCTTATAACAATATCTACCAGGCGAGTATTGGGATGGCTCCATATGAGGCTCTGTATGAGAGGCCATGTCGTACACCATTATGATGGACTCAAGTGGGGGAGATGAGCATGTTTGGTGCGGATTTTGTTTAGGAGACGACGGAGAAGATCCGCGTCTTGAGGCTAAACATGAGGGAGGCTAGGATCGGCAGAAGAGTTATGCTGATAAGAGACGGAAAGAGCTGGAGTTGAGCTGGGAGATCTGGTGTATCTCAAGGCAGCGATGTTGAGGGGTCCTAACATATCCATTTCAGAGAATAAGCTAAGTCCGAGGTTTATGGGTCCGTTCAAGGTTATGGAACAGGTGGAACCAGTAGCTTATCGGTTGGAGTTACCTCAGAGTATGAAGGCCTTTCATAAGGTTTTTCATTTGTCGATACTACGGAAGTGTCTACATGAGTCTGAGGAGGTGTTGGCTAGGATTCTAGAGGATCTTCAGCCCAACATAATGTTGGAGGCGAGACCTGTAAGGATTGTCAAGAGGAGAGTCAAGGTGATGCGACTGGAGAAGATACCGTTAGTGAGAATCGTGTGGGACTGTGACGGTATTGAGGAACAGACTTGGGAACCAGAAGCGAAGATGAAGACAAAGTTCTTGAAGTGGTTCGAGAAGCAAGTGGAGGCTTGAGTTGTCTTTTTCTGGTTTCCAGTGTATGTTGTAGCATGATGCTATGAGTTAATATGTATTTTTCGTTTGGTGTAGTAACGATTATACATTGTTGAGATTTAATAAGATGGGTTTTCTTATTAAATGTGTTTATAAGACTTGTGTACTTATGTTCTGATGACTGGTAGAGTCATGTGTTATGATGACAGGTGGGGTCATGTGTTATGATGACTGGTGGGGTCATGTGATGGCTAGAAATGGAAGTTCTATGTGAGTTAGAGCTTATCCATGTTCTAGGAGGAGGACTAGAGATAGAAGTTCTATGTAAGTTAGAACTTGTCTATCGGCCAGATGGCTGGAAATGGAAAGTTCTATGTGAGTTAGAGCTTGTCCATTTGCCAGGCAGGAGTATTTAGGAATAGAAGTTTTATGTGAATTAGGATTTGTCTATTCTCTAGATGGCACTAGGAAATAGCGGTTTTATGTGAGTTAGAACCTTTCTATTTCCTAGGGGAGTCTAGACACAGAGGTCTTATGTGAGTTAGGACTTATCTTTTCTAGGGACTCTGATGAAAACACCCGGTGATTAGGTTGTTTTGGATGGCCTAGGGATTTCTCCAGAGGATATGTGATTCCTCTGCAGCTGATAGCTTGACAGACTGTGTGTCCCGAGAGTGGAACGGGCTGGAGCATAACGAGAGCTGGATGGACGGCGGCCTTGAAGGTGGGAGGGGTATGATATACATCGAGAGCTCAAAGGGTGACGACTCTGAGAGTGTGAGTGGTGTATATAGATATGAGTATGAGCAATAGTGTATGTAGTGTGATTGTAAGTACGAGACTGGATGAGCTTCAGGGATCGGGAATGGATCTCAGGTGGTGCTGACCGGGTTGGGTCAGGATTGCAGCCGTGGCGAGACGGTGAAATGTGGCTAGTATGAGACTAGTGGAGCTCGGGGATCGGGTGTTATCTCGAGGGGTGCTAGCCGGATGGTTAGGAGTGTTGATAGGGATGTGTAAGTGGATGTCTAGTCTAGGGTTTTCACTTGCATTGGAACCTCGGATTATACGACTCTGGAAAACATATGTAGCGTCTTTGGTCGTGCATGTTCTTTTTTTATTGTTACGCGATCAATCGGGCAGCCTTAATCCGGATCAGGGAGCGTTTCATTGATGATGTTTCCGGGTGAATCTGGTCGGGTTTAGGACAGGAGTGTTAACCTTAGTGAGACGGTGTTATGTGATTCGAGGTCGAATCCGTGTTAGTGAGGAAGAATTGTAACGCCCGTGAACCAAAAAGTGGTTTATTGGTTGGTGCGTCAATTGACACAGGGTGTGTGTGTTGATCGACACGCGTGTTTTGACTTGTGAGAAGTCGGGTTTCTGGGCGTTGCGTCGATCGACACAAGGTGTGTGTCAATCAACACGGGTCGGATTGAACCAGACCAGTTCTATTTCATTTGTTTCGGTTCGGCGGGTCGATTTACAGAGCCCTATGGATTGGGTATATAAAGTGAACATTCGTGTTCTTGGCCGTTTTTGGCAGAAAACAGAGAAAAATCGGAAATCAGAGTGATTGTGAGAGGTTGTGAGGTTTCGGGTTGTTCTTGATCCTTTGGTGGCTTGAATTCGTGTGTTGGGGTCCGAGACTGTGCGATTTTGTTGAGGAATTTCGGTGTTGGGAGGCTGCGTTCTTAGCGTTCTTCGTGAAACCTCATCCTTTTTCCTTCCCGAATCGAGGTTAGTGCGTGACCGTAGGTTTATCTGGGTAAAGGATTGATAGGATACGATTGTTTGATGATTTTATGATTGATTCTTGTTGATATGGATGTTACGTGTTATCTGGATGTGTTTGTTGACGATTTCTGTGCAGGAGATCGACTTGTGAGCAGGTCAGAATCGGACCAGAGAGGAGAAGGTTCGATTCTGCGATTTTGCAGTATGTATCGATCGACACAAGGTTGTGTGTCGATCGGCACAAGCAATTGTGGCGTCGATCGATGCCGTCAGTTTGACATATTGAACGTGCTGTTTTCTCGTTTGGTTAATGGTTGATGCATTATTGATTGTTCATCCTGATACTGTATCATTGCTCACGCCTGTGTGTATAGCCTGTAGACAGGGTGACCGTCTCACTGATTATTTGTGATAATACTCACGTATTTCTTTTTGCTATGTGATGTAAATAAAGAGAAAATGTGATCGTGGAATCATGGTCGGGAAGAGGAGATGATCTTGTGTCTCGTTTGAGTGGTTTTATTGTTAGAATTGCTAGGTTGCTAGTAAATTCTGGAATTGTTATTGGTTATAGTTTGATATTAGAATTGAATATTAGTTTATTGGTTTGAACGGTTTAGCGATTCGATAAGTATTAGATTATTGAATGATGGTTGGTTTAATTGTTTAATCGTTTGTTGTTCAGCATTGCTTGTGTTTTGGCCCACTGAGGATTATTATCTGTGATGATAATAATCCGAAGGGAAAATTTTAAATTTTTCGGGTTGGGTTGTTTCAATAAATACCCAGTGAGACGGTCATTCTATCTACTTGGCTATACACACATGCATAAGCAAAAGATACAAAACCAGGATGAGCAATCAACAATACACGACACGAACAATCAAACGAGAATCAGCACAATAGCTTGTGCGTCGACCGACACACAACCCCGGTGTCGATCGATACACTGCTCGTGTGTCGATCGATACACTGCTCGTGTGTCGATCGACGCACTGTTGCAGAGTCCAGGATTCGAACCTATCCCCTCATGGATCGATTCCGGAACGCCACACATAGATCTCCTGCAAAAAATTCACCAATACAAGCACGAATCCATCCAGACAACACAATCAATCGCATCCTATCAATTCCTTTAACCAGATAAGCCATGGTCATGCACTCACCATGGTTCTGGAAAGGAAAAAGGAATGAACTATGAAGAACGCGAAGAACACTCAAAATCAAATCTCCAATCCGAAATCCTCTCCTCCTTCGTGAAGGATGAGCGCCAGATCTCCTATCCAGTGCCTCCCAACACACAATCCGAGCTTTTAGAATTAAAAATAGGAAGAAATCAACAATGATTCCTCTTTCTCTCAAATCCTCTCTCAAAACTCTCTGAAAACTCGCTGGAACTCTCTCTAATGACAGAAAATGGCTGGCCCCCTTTTATACCGGAGCCCTTGGGTTTTCCCTAAACTGAGCCAATTCTGATGCTCCAAACCAAACAATTCGGTTCACTTCAACTTTGCGTCGATCGATGCACACACCTGCGTCGATCGACGCATGACCAAAAATCATGAAATTTGGTTCGCGGTAGTTATAATTCTCCACCACTAACACGGATTCGACCTCGAATCACGCAACACCGTCACACTACAATCAACACACCTGATATCAACACTGTGACCCAACCCGGGCAGCCCACCTGATATCAACATTCCTGACCCCACTCGGCCAAACCACCTGAGATCAACACCCGATCTCCGAAGCTCATCTAGTCTCATACTTACAATCACATTTCAGACATTATTGCTCATAACTCATATCTATATTCCCCCCCCCCCCATTCTTAGGGTCGTCACCCTTTGAGCCCTCGGTGTATATCATACCCCTCCCACCTTCAGGACCGCCGTCCGTCAGGCTATTGGTATGCTCCTGGCCCCTCCCACTCTCGAGACACATAGTCCGTCAAGTTATTAGCATGCAGGGAAACTCACATCTCCTGGAGAGAACCTTGTCCCTCAAAGTATATGCAGGGAAACTCACATTCCTCGGAGAGAACTCACATCTCTCAAGTAACTATAGGAAACTTCACATCCCCTAAAGCAATAACCTCTGTAACGTCCATCATAAGCACCTGTCGACCAAAATTACTTCCTGTGGTTCCATCATGACATTCCTTATCCCAGCATATCATCACAGTCATGACCAATCCCTAAGTCATCCAAAACAACCCAATCACACTAGGTGTTTCCACTAGAGTCTCTAGGAAATAGACAATTCTAACTCACATAAAACTTATATTTCTATATTCTCCCCAAGAATAGACAAGTTCTATCTCACATAAAACTTCTATTCCCGGCTTTCCCTAGGTAATAGACAAGTCCTAACTCACATAGAACTTCTATTCCTGGTCTCTTCCTAAAAAATGGACAAGCTCTAACTCACATATAACTTCCATTTCTAGCCATCTCATAACACATAACTCATGACCCCCCAGTCATACTATAAGAACTCACGTCTTATAAACTCATTAATAAGAAAAATCCATCTTATTAAATCTCAATAATGTACAAATTGTTACATCACCAAACGAAAAATACATGGACAAAACTCATAACAACATGTTATCTCGAACCAGTTCGAAAACTTTGCCTTCATCATAGCCTCTGGTTCCCAAGTCTCCTCCTCAACATTGCCACAGTCCCACAAGACTCTTAATAACAGTATCCTCTTCCGGCGTCACCTCTAACGTCATGTTGGTCTAGAGATCCTCCAGAATCTTAGCCAACGCCTTCTTAGACTCATGCAGACACTTCCTCAGCATCGAAACATTGAAGACCTTAGGAAAAGCTTTCATACTCTGAGGTAACTCCAAACGATAAGCTACCGGTCCAACCCGTTCCACAACCCTGAACGGATCCATAAACCTTGGACTTAGCTTATTCTCTGAAATAGATCTATTAGCTTATTCTCTGAAATGGATCTGTAAGGACCCCTAAACATCGCAGCCTTGAGATACACTTGATCTCCAAGCTCGAATTCCAACTCCTTTTTCCTTTTATCGGTATAACTCTTCTGTCGATCTTGAGCCTCTTTCATGTTCAGCCTCAAAACACGGATCTTCTTTGTCGTTTCCTGAACAAAGTTTGCACCAAACGTGCTCTTCTCCCCCACTTAAGTCCAGCATAATGGTTTACAACATGGCCTCCCATACAAAGCCTCATCTGGAGCCATACCGATACTCTCCTGGTAGATGTTGTTATATGCAAACTCTACCAAATTCAAGTGATCCGCCCAATGACCACCATAATCCTCAACAAATACTCGAGTGTCTAAATTGTCCTCTCAGACTACCCATCTGTCTGAGGATCATAAGCTGTACTCATATGCACCTTAGTGCCATTCTCAGCCTCAAATGCTCCGCAAAACTCAGAAGCAAATCTCGGATCCCTGTTTGACACGATACTCGCAGGCACTCCGTGCAGCCTCACTATCTCCCGCACATACTTCTTAGCCAAAACCGCTGCTCCATCGGTTTAATGGCAAGAAAATATGCTGACTTAGTCAAACGATCCACAATCACCCAGATAGCATCAAACATCTGCAAAACCGGCAATCCTGTCATAAAGTCCATGGTAATCATATCACACTTCCACTCCAAAATGGGTAAACTCTGCAACAAACCACTCGGAACCTGATGCTCAGCCCTCACTAACTGACACACATGGCAAGCTGCCACCCAATTAGCGACATCCTTCTTCATCTCGACCCAGTGATAATACCGTTTCAAATCCCAGTACATCGTAGTCGCTCTCGGATGAATAGACAACATGCTTGCATGAGCCTCTCTCAGAATCTCGTGCCTCAAATCCTCATCCTTAGGCACACAAACTTGCCTATTCACAAGTATTGTCCCGTTCGCAGAGACTTCATACTCAAAACCTGTAACCTTAGATGATGCATCCCTCAAAACCCTCACCGCACCAACCGCCTCACCGCAGACCATTCCTACCATGTGGTCACCGCCTCTGACCCGATCAGGCACGCAGACCTTACAAAACCCCCTCAATGACGTGGTCATTCCACCAGTAGCTGATTTGGAGCTCTCTCAACCTTACCACTCGAGCCGCTCAGGAGTTAAGAAGGACACATGTGCACTTCAAGGAGCCTACCGAACCAACCCGAAGGAGTTAAGCAACACGTCAATGTTTCCCAGAAACATGACTCATCAGAGGTTCATTACCAACTGGATTTGGGTCTATAGGAGTTCAGACCAAGCTGGGATTAATTTTACAATCATGGTGATTCCAGACCACCTTGCCAGTGAAGCTTATGCAGACCTACGTCCACTGTCCGACGTCTTCCGGATCAATAACAAAGAATCAGAGCATGGAACCAATTTTAAAACATTGTCAGCTCATCTAGAGCCCGCCTCGAATTTGAATCAGCTCAATTGGAGTTCAGACGAAGGAGTTATGGATTTTCCAAAACAGGCGATACCGAACATAACCGGATTGGACATCTGCGCATTGAATAGAGTATTCCGACCAAACCAGGAGGATTCAAGCTACGAGTCCACTTGATATGGAATCTTGGGCCAACTTAGAAGCCCTGAGAATTGGATTCAGCCCAAGATTACATTTGGTTTAGTAGATATTAATTTTCTAAACCGGAAGATCCCCGACTTGCCTTATTTGGACACCTGCGCATTGAATAGAGTATTCCGACCAAACCAGAAGGATTCAAGCTATGAGTCCACTTTCTATGGAATCTTGGGCCAACGTAGAAGCCTCGAGAGTTGGATTCAGCCCAAGATCACATTCGGTTTGGAAGATGTCAATTTCCTAATCTCGAAGATCCCCGACTTGCCTTATTTGGAACCTTGGAGCAGTAAACCACAACGGTCACATTTCTGTCAACATGTGCGTGTTCTCAAGTCTTTCTACAGCCTCCAGAATGTTCCAACGGCTCACTACTTCCTCCCCAAGCTGTCAAGATACAAGGAGCCTTCCAACTTGCCTTATTTGGACGATTTGATCATCAATTCTCCAACGGCTAGTTTTGCATTTAAATTTCACGATTTGTTTTTTGATTTAGGCTTTAGATATGCTGAAGTTCGAGCCTATATAAGCTCAGCTCATTCCCCTTTGTAAATCACCCTTTAACCTTGAATTAATCAATAGAAACGCTTGTTTTCTTTTTACAAAAGCTTGTCTTTTGTGTTCTTGTCTTTTCAAGCTTTGGTGTGATTCCATTGTCTTGTAAGGCTGCGTTCTAGGTTGTTTGTGAGATTCAACCAGTCTGGTTTGTGTGTTGTTGTGCGATTCAACAACAAACCCCTTCACTCGCTCGATCATCTCTCGGTCCGGATTGAAAGTGCCGTACGGCCAGCAATCGGATCCCATCTTCCCCAACGCTTCCATCCTCCATTACTACCGGATTAAAGTTAGGAGTTGTACGGCCGTACCTAATCCATCATCAACCACCCGTTAGCCCAGCCCCCGCGGCTGTTTTCACCTCAGATCTCGAGGCCACCGCATTACGGCAATTATGCCACCGTCATCGCGGCCACCGATCTGCGGCTGCCTCACTTCCGCTACCGAGGTTGCATCATTAGAAGCTTCAATCAACCCTTGATCCTTTTCCTGAGCTACTCGAATCGTGCTCAGCAAATCAGGTTCAATCAACGGCTCCTATGAGATAACACATAACTTCAAAGTGCTAATCTCACTCACCAAAGCCTCCATATTCCGCTCATGAGCTGAAGCAACTTTCTTCCGACTCAACGCATCTGCCACCGGATTCGCTTTTTTCGGATGGTAACCAATCTCTAGATCGTAATCTGCTACCAACTCCATCTAACGCCTTTGTCTCTAGTTCAGCTCTGGCTGCGTAAAGAAATACTTCAGGCTCTTATGGTCTATGAATACCTGAACCTTTCCACCATAAAGATAAGATCTCCAAATCTCTAGAGCAAAAATTACTACAGCCAACTTAAGACTGTGGGTAGGGTAATTGCTCTCGTGCTTCCTCAACTGCCTCAAAGCATAAGCAATTACCTTTCCCTGCTGCATCAACACACAACCCAGACCAACTCCTGATGCATCTGTATACACCACGTATCGCTCGCCCGGCTCCGGGAACGCCATCACTGGTGTACTAGTCAACATCTCCTTCAGCTTCCCGAAACTCTCCTTGCAAGCTGAAGTCCACACAAAAGGGACATCCTTCCGTGTCAGCTTCATCATCGACTACGCCATACTCGCAAAACCCTTGACGAAACTTCTGTAGTAACCCTCTAAACCAAGAAAAATCCTAATCTTAGTGGCATTCCTCGGTCGAGGCCACCTTCTGATAGCCTCTATCTTTGTCGGATCCACAAAAGCTCCATCTGCAGAAACCACATGACCGAGAAAACTCAACTTCGCGTAAAGTTTCTGTTCCCGTAGCTTCTGCTCCTGCAGCTTCTCCAAAACCACTCTCAGATGAACTTCGTGCTCCTCAGGACTCGTCGAATACACCAAAATATCATCAATGAAGATAATCACAAACTCGTCCAAGTACTCCTGAAATACCCTGTTCATTAGCCTCATTAACGTTGCTAGTGCGTTAGTCAAACCAAATGGCATCACCACAAACTCGTAATGCCCATACCTCGTCCTGAAAGCAGTATTCCTAACATCTTCCTCGTTGATAGGAATATGATGGTAACCCGAAGCCAAATCAATCTTTGAGAACCAAGTAGCCCCTCGCAACTGATCCAAAAACTCATCAATCCGCAGTAAAGGATACTTGTTCTTAACAGTGACTCTGTTAAGTCCCCGGTAATCGATGCATAACCAGAAACTCCCATCCTTCTTCTTTACAAACAGCACCGGCGCTCCCCACGGTGAATTGCTTGGCCGGATAAATCCCTTCCTCAATAGATCATCCAACTGCTTCTTCAGCTTTGCCATCTCTGTTGGAGCCATTTTCGCTAAGGCGCCTTAGATATCAGAGTTTTCTCGGGCTCCAACTCAATCGTGAAAGGATCAGACCGAGATGGTGGTAATCCCTGCAACGACTAGAAAACATCTTGGAAGTCCTGAACAAATCGAATATCCCCAACTTAAACCTTTCCAACAGTCTCCTACATCACAATCGTCGCCAAATACGCTTCACAACCCTTCTCAGTCATCTGCTCGGCCTGAATTGCCGAATCACGAGGCTCCTAGAAGTCGTCCTCACCTTCTGATAAACTAACCTCCCCGCCTCTTGCTCAAACACAACTCGTCCCCGATGACAATCCAGATGAACTTTGTATCGATCCAGCCAATCCATACCCAGAATGACATCGTACAACTCCAGCGGACTAATAATCAGATCAGCTGGCATAGACTCGTCCGCCACCTGAATATCCACGCCTCGAGCCCACCCAAGAATAGCTAGAAACTTGCCACCAACAACCTTAACTACTCCCGACTGCTCATCGGAATCGCTCCAGATACTGCTGCCCTCCGCACACTCTGGAGTAATGAAGTAATTCGTAGCTACAGAATCAAACAGTACATGGGACTCACAAACGCCCACTACTAAGGTCCCTGCATAAATTCTATGTGCCTAAGAACCCTAACATTCTATTGCAAACTCACAAATTCTAAAACAGACTAAATTCCACAACCTTAGAATTTAACAAATCAAGTTTGAAGTTTATCTGTGATCAGTCTGGTGCTAGAACCACCCGCCTCCACCGAAGTAAACACTTGTGGTGCCGCTGCAATCTGGGCCACCGGCTATAGTGCCGCCACCGCCATCTGCTGCAGCTTAGGACACTTGGGCTTGATATGCCCCGACTCTCTGCAGTGAAAGCACACCCGCGTATCCCAAGCCTCATTCTTCTCCGGATAGCTCGCCACCCGGTGATACATGCTCCCACACCCGAAGCATCCCAAACCACCCTGACTTGACTCTAAAGTGCCCTCCCACTTCCTCTTCTGTCCTTGCGCAGGCTTGCCGCCCATGCTCGGACCCACCTGTTGCTGTGACCTCCTCTGCTGAACAGGTGGACTAGCCACCACCACCAGCTCCCTTAGGTGCTCCTCAATCGCCGCAGCAATCTCAACCAACTCCGCCTTCGTGCCGAACCTACTCACTCTACAGCGAGTCCTCAAATCAAGTCGAAGTCCTCAAATCATGTCAAAGTCCTCTCAAGAACCTCTTCACCTGGGCCTGCTCGCCCTCCATGCCTCTACCCGCATGAACCAGAAGTCGACTGGACTCCGCGTCAAACTCCTTCACTGAATGGTCACCCTGAATAAACTCCAAAAAAATCAACTCCAATCGGTCCATCGCCTCCTGCGAGAAATACTTGGCATTAAACTCTGCCAAAAAGTCCTCCCAGGCCATCTCTGCCTGCACCCTCCTGGACACGACACCCCTCGAACAGAGATGCGCATCACCCTTTAGGTAATGAACTGCCAGATCAACCCGGTATCCATCTGGACACCTGATAGAGTGAAAGTTACACTCCAATCTCAGCCGCCACTTATCGGCTTCCTCAGGTTTGGCACCTCCCGAGAAGAATCCCTTGCCAATCCTCTACATCTGCTCCATCATCCTAAGATAGGATGGGAGCTCCTCTGCAGCTGCCACACCCGGCTGTACTCCTGCCATACTCGCCTGCACGCCAGCCATACCAGAGCCTGAACTTGAACCGGTACCCCTCTAAGTAACACCTCCAAAATCAGATGTAGTAGTCGCACCAGACGATCATCTCGATCCTGGCTACACCAACAACAGCACCCCCACCCGGGCCTGCCGCATCGCCAGCCACACCGGGATCCACACTAGTCCTGGTGTGTCCTCACACTGGTACTTGTAGTGGCAAAACCCACAGACCCCTCCTAAAACATCTGCGAAGCTGCCACCTGCTCCTTTATGGAACTCTAATCCAGCGCCGCGGCGAAGGACTCGCTCTCAAGCCCCCGACCGTGCCCACATCCTTCACGACCACCATGTCCAACCTAGCCTCCACGGCCTCTACCTCTGGTCCCTCTAGCCATCTCTCTGCACTACCCAGTAGAACACTAAGCATACTAGAAACCAGAAATATCAAACAAACACATACCGTGGAATCTCATTGAAGGCTTGGAGAAGATGATCTAGGACTCCAAACCCACACAACAATTGATTAACTACTCATAATCAATTCAATTCACACAACAATTGACTAACTCACTTAGTCAATTATGTTCTCCTGCCCAAGAACCATAAGGGCTCTGATACCAAACTGAAACAACCTGACCCGTTTTTTTTTTTACATTGGACTCGAATTAATGTTCCCATAAACATTAACTCTCAATTTCCAATCAAACCAACACATCAACAAAACCAGTGGAAAATCACATAAACCAATTAATACAATTCAATCAACGAATAGCTCCATTCAAATAAAAACCAAATCCAGAATTCACCAACAACCTAGCAACTCTAACAATCCAATAATCAAACAACAGAGACTCTATATCATCTCCTCTTCCCAGCCATGATTCCATGATCACACTTTGTCTTTACCTGCATCACATGGTTGAAGGAGATGCGTGAGTATTATCATAAATACCCAGTGAAAAGGTCATCCCATCTACTTGGCTATACACACAGGCATACGCAAAAGATACAATACCAGGATGAGCAAACAACAATGCACAACACGAACAATCAAACGACAATCAGCACAACAGCTCGTGCGTCGATCAACACATAACCCCGATGTCGATCGATACACTGCTCGTGTTATGATCGATACACTGCTTGTGTTACGATCGATGATCGATACACTGCTCGTGTTACGATCGACGATCGATGCACAACCCGTGTGTCGATCGACGCGCTGTCGCAGAGTCCAGGAATCTAACCTATCCTCTCAAGGATCGATTCTAGAACGCGATACATAGATCTCCTGCACAAAATTCACCAATACAAGCATGAAATCCATCCAGACAACACAATCAATCGCATCCTATCAATTTCTTTACCCAGATAAGCCATGGTCACGCACTTACCTTGGTTCTGGAAAGAAAAAAGGAATGAACTATGAAGAACGCGAAGAACACTCGAAATCAAATCACCAATCTAAAATCCTCTCCTTCGTGAAGGATGAGCAGCAGATCACCTATCCACTGCCTCCCAACACACAATTCGAGCTTTTAGGATCAAAAATAGGAAGAAATTAACCATGATTCCCCTTTCTCTCAAATCTTCTCTCAAAACTCTCTGGAAACTCAGTGGAACTCTCTCTAATAACAAAAAACGGCTGGCCCCCCTTTTATACCCGAGCTCTATCCCTAAACTGAGTCAATTTTGACGCTCCAAACCAAACCATTCAGTTCAATTTAACTTTGCATTTGATGAAATAACTTTTGCCCGGTTTATAATTTGAAACCTAGAAATAGTATTTCGATGTAGAATAGTATAGGTTCGTTCAAGGGACCAGCAACACTCTCTAATCCTATGGGATACAAATTCAGCTAAGTGATTCAAAGTTGTTTAAGTGTCACGATTTATCAAGCAAGTAAATGTAAATTCGGTGTAAACAATTAATGGAAAGACGTTAGATCAAGGGAATGTATCTCAGGATTAGAACATCAAAACCAAGCAATTATTCAGGTTATCAATTTAGAATCAATCTAGAACTCAACCATAAATTTAAGAGGACCCACTGTCTTGGCATCAAATACTTCATTAGTCAATCTAACACCCTAAACTGTCGTTTGAGATCACAAAGAATGATGAGCATTAAAAGTGTAGGATCGATTTGTTCACGAGTTGCCTTAACTTCAACTGTCGTTGGCTAAGGACAACTCACCCATCTATGTTAATTCAAGCAATTCACAACACTTTTGATGAGTAAATTAAACCTAAAATCAAAGGCTAGGTAATCAATTTAGTCTAGACAATAGATGGAGATATCGAATGAGTTTCAAAACCTACCTATGCTTAGTTCATGGATCTCTAATCCCATCAAACCCTCGAGATAACTAAAGGGATTACTCGCACATATCAGATCGAATAACACTAGCGAATAAGGTAAGAAAATTCATAGAAAATAGAAAAGATAAATAGTTTAGAAAAACTTCAACAAAGCGTGGAAGACAATCTTAAATCTCACAAAGTTTTAAAACATGTTATTGATTTCACTCTCTCACTCATGTTCTGGTTCTGTTGTGTGTGCGTGTCTCTCTGTCCCTCGTAAAAAGCTTGAAAATCTCCTTTTAAAGATACATTGGCGGATGGAAAAGATTATGGTTGCGAAAATTAGGTTTAATGAATATTCCCAAAAGTGGATCTTCTGGTGAGCGGGTGCTCCCTCTCCTGGAGCGAGTGCTCCTTATCTTAATAATCTTCAAAAAGATCCAGATTCCCTCTTTTCTCGCCAAATCCAATTGCAAGTTCTAATCCTTATTTCCAGCCACTTTTAAACCTAGAATGACTCAAAAGAGAATGAAAGACTCGATAAAAACCTACAAAATAAAGGTTAAAATACGCCAAAAATGCATTATATCAATTCCCCCAGACTTAGATCTTTGTTTGTCCTCAAACAAATTCAAGTCACTGTGAAGAACAAGTATCCTATGCCACGGATTGATGAGTTGTTGAATCCGTTGCGAGGGGCTACTTGGTTCTCCAAGATTGACTTGGTGTTGGGTTACCATCAGATTCCTATCGATGAAGCAGATGTTAGGAAGACTGCTTTCAAGACGAGATACGGGCATTTCGAGTTTGTGGTGATGCCATTTGGTTTGACTAATGCACCAGTGGCGTTTATGAGGCTGATGAACGGGGTCTTTTAAGAGTATTTGAACGAGTTTGTGATCATCTTTATTGATGATATTCTAGTGTATACCAGGACTCCTGAGGAGCGCGAGGTTGTTTTGGAGAAACTGCGGGAGTAGAAGCTGTATGCTAAGTTGTGCAAGTGCAGTTTTTGGCAGCGGAAGATGGGTTTTCTCGGTCATGTGGTTTCTATAGATGGAGTTTCTGTAGATCTGGCGAAGATAGAGACTATCAAAGGGTGGCCTAGACCGAGGAATGCAATGGAGATTAGGAGTTTTCTTGGTTTGGTAGGTTACTACCGGAGATTCGTCAAGAGTTTCACGAGTATGGCTTAGTCGATGACGAAGCTAACGTGGGAGGATGTTCCTTTTGTGTGGTCTTCAGCTTGCGAGGAGAGTTTTGCAAGGCTGACGGAGATGTGACTAGTACACTAGTGTTGGCATTGCCAGAGCCGGGTGAGCCTTACGTGGTGTATACAGATGCTTCGAAAGTTGGTCTGGGTTGCGTGTTGATGCCGCAGGGAAAGGTAATTGCTTATGCTTCGAGGCAGTTGAGGAAGCACGAGAGCAACTACCCTACCTATGATCTTGAGTTGGCTGCAATGATTTTTGCTCTAAAGATTTGGAGATCCTATCTTTATGGCGGAAAAGTTCAGGTGTTCACAGACCACAAGAGCCAAAAGTATTTCTTTACGCAGCTAGAGCTGAACCAGAGGCAGAGGCGATGGATGGAGTTGGTAGCGGATTATGATCTAGAAGATTGGTTACCATCCCGGTAAGGCTAATCTAGTTGCTGATGTTTTGAGTCGGAAGAGGGTTGCTTTGGCTCACGAGCGGGATATGGAGGCTTTGGTGAGTGAGATTAGCACCTTGAGGTTATGTGTTAACTCACAGGAACCTTTGGGATTAAAGGCAGCTAACCAGGCAGACTTGCTGAACAGGATTCGAGTAGCTCAAAAGAAGGATCAAGGGTTGATTAATGCTTCTAGGGTTGTAGGTTCTAAGTATCAGGTCTCTACGAACGAGACGATACTTGTTAACGAGCGAGTTTGTGTGCCGAAGGATGAGGATATGAGGCATGAGATTCTTAGAGAGGCTCATGCGAGCATATTGTCTATTCATCTGGGAGTGACTAAGATGTATCGTGATTTGAAATGGTATTATCACTGGGTCGAGATGAAGAAGGATGTTGCTAACTAGGTCGCAGCTTGCGATGTGTTCCAGTTAGTGAAGGCAGAGCATCAGGTTTCGAGTGGTTTGTTGCAGAGTTTACCCATTCCGGAGTGGAAGTGGGATATGATTACCATGGATTTTGTGGTAGGATTGCCAGTTTCACGGACTTATGATGCTATCTGGGTGATTGTGGATCGTGTGACTAAGTCAGCACATTTTCTTACCATTAAGAAGACCGATGGAGCGACGGTTTTAGCTAAGAAGTATGTGCGGGAGATAGTGAGGCTGCACGGACTGCCAGCGAGTATTGTGTTAGATAGAGATCCGAGGTTCGCTTCAGAGTTTTGGAGAGCATTTCACGCTGAGATGGGCATTAAGGTGCATATGAGTACTGCTTATCATCCTCAGACAGATGGGCAATCTGAGAGGATGATTTAGATACTCGAGGATTTTTTGAGGATGTATGTGCTGGATTATGGTGGTCATTGGGCGGATCACTTGAACTTGGTAGAGTTTGCGTATATTAACAGCTATCAGGCGAGTATTGGTATGGCTTCGTACGAGGCGTTGTATGGGAGGCCATGTCGTACACCATTATGTTGGACTCAAGTGGGGGAGAGGAGCATGTTTTGTGCAGACTTTGTTCAGAGACGATGGAGAAGATCCGTGTTTTGAAGCTGAACATGAAAGAGGCTCAAGATCGGCAGAGGAGTTATGCTGGTAAAAGAAGGAAAAAGTTCGAGTTTGAGATTGGAGATCAGGTGTATCTCAAGGCAGCGATGTTAAGGGGTCCTAACAGATTCATTTCAGAGAATAAGCTAAGTTCGATGTTTATGAGTTGTTTCCATTGTACCTATTAAGAGAGATATTTTATCTCGTTAACTTACAAGCTTATTAATCAATCAGAATACAAATTGATCACATTGCCAAGCTAAAGTTTTGAGAACTTGGAGTCTTAATATCCGACTTGAACAGTCCTCATCGTCCATACTAATCTATGTTAATCGGACTGAGACTTCTGCCAACTTCTAGATTAAATGTAGTATCTGAGATCGAACATTGAATTCATTATGTGCATCGTTGCAAGGTAGAAAATAATGAGCTTGGAGTTTGGTAAGTATTCTGATATGGACTCGATAAATATATTGAGCTCAAAGCTCGTTAAGTATTTCAAGATGTACTCGATAAAATGTAGAGATCAAAAAGCTAGTTGTATATTTCGAGATAACCTCGATAAAATGTAAAGCTCGTAACTCAGTTATATTTTTTGAGATGAACTTGGTAAAATGTAGAGCTTGGAGCTTGTTGTATATTTTGAGATGACCTTGGTAGAGCTTGTTACGTATTTGAGATGAACTCGGTAAATATATCAAGTTCGAAGCTCCTTGCACGCTCCGAGATGGATTCGGTGGAGCTCGTAGCATGTTATATATTTGACACGGGGTCGATAAATATACCAAGCTCAGAGCTCATTGCACACTTTGAGATCGACTTGGTGGAGATCGTAGCTCGTTAAGTATTTTGAGATAGATGATGAAAGGGTTTTGCCCGGTTTAAAAATAAAACCTAGAATCACTAATTCGATGAAGAATAGTATAGGTTCGTTCAAAGGGACCGGCAATACACTCTAATCTTATGGGATACAAATTCAGCTAACCGATTCAAAGTTGTTTTAAGTGTCACGATTTATCAAATCAAACAAATGTAAACTCGGTGTAAACAATTAAAGGAAAGGCGTTAGATCAAGGGATATATCTCAGGGATTAGAACATCAAAACCAAGAAATTATTCAGGTTATCAATTTAGATCCAATCTAGAACTCAACCATAGATTTAAGAGGACCCACTGTCGTGGCATCAACTACTTCATCAATCAATCTAACACCCTAAACTGTCGTTTGAGGTTACAAAGAATGATGAGCTTTAAAAGTATAGGATCAATTTGTTCACGAGTTGCCTTAACTTCAACTGTCGTTGGCTAAGGACAACTCGCCCATCTATGTTAATTCAAGCAATTCACAACACTTTTGATGAGTAAATTTAACCTAAAATCAAAGGCTAGGTGATCCATCTAATCTAGCCAATACGATCGACTATAGATGGAGATATCGAGTGATGTTTCAAAACCTATCTATGCTTAGTTATGATTCTCTAATCCCATCGAACCCTCGACCTAACTATGGGGATTACTCGCACATATCAGATCGAACAGTAACAGCAAGTGAGATAAGAAACTCCATTGAATTAAAATAAAAGAGAATAGGGTTTAAGAAAACTTCAACAAAAACGTGGAAGACAATCCTCAAGCTTACAAACTCTAAAAAAAAGTGTCAATCTCTCTCTCACTCATGTTCTTGTTCCTCTCTGTTGTGTCGTGTCTGTGTGTGTGTCTCCTCAAAAGGATTAAAAAACTCTCCTTTTAAAAGCCCTTAGTGGCTGAAAAAAGATTAGGGTTGCAAAATTAGGTTTAATAAGTGGATCTTCTATGGAGCAGGTGCTCCCTCTTCTGGAGCGGTTGCTCCTTATCTTCAGAATCTTCAAAAAGATCAGAATTCCTTCCTTTTTCGCCAAATCCAATTGCAAGTTCCAATCCTTATTTCCAGCCGTATTTAGACCTAGAATGACTCAAATTGGAGTGAAAAACTTGATAAAAACCTACAAAACAAAGGTTAGAATGCGCCAAAAACGCATTATATCAATTCCCCAGACTTAGATCTTTGTTTGTCCCCAAACAAATTCAAGACCAAGTGAAGGAGAAAGGTTTGAAAACGCAGGAACTCTTTTATCCTCAGTGAACCGGGTTAATAACCTTCAATCTGCAGACCACATAATCCAGATTACGAATAGCAAAGCTTTACCAAAACTCTTCAACACATTTCTCAACCAAGTCCCATTTCCCAAACACAAACTCAACGCATTCAAAGTTGCGTGAGGGTCTCGCTAAACGCACCATTTAGGGTAGACGACGCTAAAGGGTTAAGGCCATTTAGAGATGGAGTAAAAGTGTTTAAAGTGTTTAAGGGTTACCCGATGTTTCGTAGAGGATGCAGGATATCGCACAAAATTGCAAGAGAGAATAGGTCCGTTGATATTCCACATTCTCTAAACCACTCTTTCTTTCTTCCAACATCTCAAACGTCTCATCTAACTACCATCCACCTCGGGTATACTCACTGTGCAGAGAGACACTTCCAATTTTACAGATTCACCACTCTTCATCATCTATTTTTGGATTTTTTTTTTTTTTTTTTTTTTTTTTAAGAATAAGATGATGATGATGAAGAGGGTTTTGATTACAAGTGTATGTCTCTCAACCACGAAAATATCAGAGTTATTGTACATACCCAAGTGGAGCTCATCAATGCCATTCCTCCTTCGTGGATTTTTGTTCCACCTTGTTATAAAATCATCTTCTGGAAATAGGAGCAGGTGCTCTATTGCGGGAGCAGGTGTTCTTTTTCTTCAGAATGAGTGATTTAAAGGCAGTGTCGACCCAATTCTCTCCGGCCTTTTTGCGCATATGCTGCACATATGACAATGAAGTAACAAGAATGCAAGGGGCTCGAAAAGAGGTAAGGGTTAAGGAGGGTACTAACTAAAAATGAGCTAGCTATTCAAGAACAACAAGAGTGATAAAAAGAATAAGGAGTCTTAAATATGGTTCGTTTCCCTAATCTAGTGCCAGTAGCGAGAAGGATTTTTGGTCAATATAAAACATGGAAGATAGTGTATTGAAGTGTTCCAGTTGTTCCTTGTACCCACGCTCTGTAGAAATGGTCACTAGAGAGAAAGTTAAACACAAATAGTTCAAACATCATCATAAGATAAGGTCCTAATTCCCTACAAAGTCTTGACTCAATAAATCAAAAGAAAAACTGACTCAAATAGGACATAAGAAAATAGAAAACAACCAAAATAAACGAGATTAGTAGCAACTCCCCCCAGACTTACTTCACACCGTCTCGATGTGAATATAAGAAAAGAGAGAGTGAAAAGAAAATAAAAATCATAAGAAAAAGCATAAAATAAAATTGTTCATGGAAAATACTTAGGGCGGATAGAACAGCGATGTCTAATCACTGGTGGTGTCAGCGGAGTCATCAGCTTCATCGGTGATGGGCTTCTTGCGTTTCCCGGAACATGTGGATGGACTGGTGGAAGTGGACTGGCGCGCAGAGGAGGAAGGGCGAGCTGGAGGTCGCTGAGCAGGTGCCGTAGAATACATAGTCTCTTTAACTTGTGACCCGCTGCATCCTTTCTGGAGCATGTGCAGAATCCGGCGAAGCAAGCCATTGTTTTCTTCGTAAATTCCACCATCCAGCGATGGTAGTCGGCTTCCTTGGGGTTATCGGCTATGTCACCGAGCACGTACTCACTCCGGTAAGGCCTTTGGTAGTGGGCCTTGAACTGCGGCGTCCCTGCTGTCTCCTCCTCTAGTTCCTCAATCTCCTTAGTGGCAAGATGAATGTCAGCGGCGGGAGTAGGTGCAGGCCTGGTAGCTGAGGTGCTCCTTTTGGGAATTGGAGTGCTCTTGGCAAGTGCTCCTGCGGCAGAGCAAAGATACTCTGTTCCAGGTGTGAAACCGATGTTTGCTGCGACCTCCAACTCGGTCAGGGATGGCTGTGGTAAGCTGCAAAACAGAACACTCTTAGCTCGTGATGTGAACCGGTAAGTGGTCGCATCATGTAAGATCTCGCAATGAATGAGAAAAGTAGTGTCCATGAATTCCGTCTCCGGATTGCAAGTGTAGGCGCCAAGGTCCAGCCCTAAGTGTATGAACATCCTGGTCAAGAGACTTCCCATCCGCTCTCTATGCGCAGCAGCCTTTCCCTTAGCGACCTTCGTCCTCTTATCTGCAATAACCCCAGCGAACAACGCTCCCATGTTGACTGCCATATCAGTGTCACAACTCAACCCCGATTCGCTTTCAATGGTGTCCTTCACTTCGTTATAGAGCAGTATCAACTCATCTGCCATTACCTTGGTTGCGTCATCCTTGGCAAACAGGATGGTGCTGAGTGCCTTAGCTCCAATCCGTAAAGCAGGGTTCCGAATGGTGGACTGTGCAGCAGATTGGGAGAAGTAGTACCTATTGGCAATGAAGTTCCAAAATGCATTCGCAACGGAGAGTCAGCTTGGGAGGGCCACATTCTGCTCCTCGGAGTCAAAACCTACAGCTCACAGAGATCCGGGATCGTGATAGAGTGTTTTTTTCCTCCAGCAAAGAAAGAGAGGACTTCGTCAGAGGCAACCGGCGTATACCAGCCTTGCGGAGGCGAGGCACTGCCTAACCAAGTCAGGATAGAGTGGATTCGGCTGCGTGGCCATATTGGATAGCTGTGTGGCAGTGAGTATGGAACTAACATCGTGAAACAGCCCCAAATCCTTAAGCGTTGTCCCACAAATAAAACGGGTTGGCTCAATGGTGGTATCGAACCAGTTGTTGTAATAGTATGCATCGGACTGGTCCCAAGCGTCGGTTGAGTTCACTGGAGGCGCGAGTCGGGCAAAGAGAACCGACTGCCTTCGTCACCTAACCATGGGTTGAACGCGATACGAGAAGAAGAGGACTCTCTTTCCCCTTTTGAGGATCGTGGTGGCTTTACAAAAGACGTCTTTGGTTCTGTCATCCTGCAATGATAACGACAAACACAACCATCCAATATAAATCACCATCCAAAAATCCACACAAACACAAGATTATGCAAACGGGAAATCCCCTGTTTTTACTCAAATCAAAATTCTATATGTTTGCGTTTGAACAGAGAGATCCGACCACTCTAAACACATCCCATCAAAGAGCCATAAGCCAATTCGTATCCCTATTCCCCTAAATTCCAATTTGTCATCCAAAACTAGGTTTTCACTTAAAGCAAAATTTCAAGTCAAATTGCACAACCCTATGGCATCGAAATCATTCATAAGCAAGCTTAGAGTTCACCCAACTAATTTTGGCATGATAAATCAATGAAATCAACCTCAAAATTCACCTTGTTACTCAAAAACGGCGGATTGAAAGAGTGGGGTTTCAAAGTGTTACCTTGCTTGTCATGCGAAACGAGTTGTAGATTCGGATAGAGGATGAAAAATCGAGTGAAAAACTGAAAAACCTGAAAACTTACATTGAAATTCAAAGTTAGTAATAAAAGAAATTAATCTGAAATAGTTAGAAAATGTACCGGTGGGTTGCCTCCCACCAAGCGCTTGGTTAAAGTCTTTAGCTTGACTTGATTAGCCTTTTAGGCTTTTGGTGCATCGCCTAAGGGGATGAATCCTCTTTTGGCTTGGGTTGTTTCAGCGAAGTATGGCTTACACCGCTGTCCGTTGACCACGAACTCCTTGCCTTTGGCGTCCAGCAACACCACGGCTCCATATGATCGGATCTTCTTTATCAGAAAGGGGCCGGACACTTAGATCACAACTTTCCAGGAAAAAGTTTAAGGCGAGAGTTAAAAAGAAGTACCAGGTCATTTGGTTGGAAGTCTTCGGTGAGAATCTTCTTGTCGTGATACATCTTGGTTCGCTCCTTATATATTTTTGAACTCTCATAGGCCAGGTGCCTAATTTCCTCCAATTCATTAAGCTGCATTGAATGCCTCTCCAAGGCAGGCTTAATATCGTAGTTCATCAGCTTAACCGCCCAGGCTGCCTTATACTCAAGCGCTACAGGAAGAAGGCAGGACTTCCCATATACCATGTGAAAGGGCGTTGTCCCCGATGGTGTTTTGTAAGCGGTTCGGTAAGCCCACACCGCATCGTCCAACTTTGCAGTCCAGTCTTTTCTAGTGGTACCTACGGTCTTTTGTAGGATGGATATCTTTGATTTGCTTGTTGCTAACCTCAACTTGGCCACTAGTCACGGGTGATATGGCGTCGCAACCTTATGCTTTACACCATTCTTCCTGAAGAGGTTTTCGAAAACCTTATTGATGAAATGAGTCCCTCCATCGCTAATCACCACTAACGGTACTCCAAACCTGGGGAATATTATGGTCTTGAACATCTTTAGGACTACAGCGGCATCGTTTGTTGGGGAAGCAATGGCCTCAACCCATTTGGACACGTAATCAACGGCCACTAAGATGTACTTGTTTCCGTAGGAGGATGGAAACGGTCCCATAAAGTCTATTACCCACACATCAAACACTTCAACTTCCAGGATGAAATGCTGAGGCATCTCATTCCGTCGCGAGATGTTTCCTTGCCTCTGACATGTATGGCACTGTGAGATAAAAGCATATGCGTCCTGGAACATTGTTGGCCACCAATACCCAGCTTGCAGTGTCTTTAATATTGCCTTGAAGGTCGCGCAGTGCCCAGCATAACTCGAACTATGGCAGTGAAATAGGATTCCTAGAATCTCCTCATCAGGAACACACCTCCTAAAAATACTGTCCGAGCACTGCTTGTAAAGGTACGGGTCGTCCCAAAAGTATCTCCTTATATCTCGCAAGAACTTTCTTTTTCTGTCTCCCACAAAGTCAGACGGTTCTTGCTCAGCAGCAAGGTAGTTCGATATCTCCCCAAACCACAAAAAACTCGGACTACTCGTCTTAGAAACAAAAGCACAAACCTCCTTTGGAGCAGGTGCTCCTTCTGTTGGAGCAGGTGCTCCGGTCTGGACTGGGTGCTCTAGAACACAGATTCCAATTGCATACACATGTTCATCTGGGAGTGCATCATCAAACGGTACTGTTTTATCCACTTTCAGGCGGGACAAATGATCAGCAACTCCATTCTCAGTCCCTTTCTTATCAACGATCTATATATCGAACTCTTGGAGCAACAAAATCCATCTCAAGAGTCTCAGTTTCGCATCCTTTTTGGTGAGCATATATTTCAAAGCCGCGTGGTCGGTATGCACAATCACCTTAGAACCGACAAGATAGATCTAAATTTCTCAAAGGCAAAGACTACTGCCAGCAGCTCTTTCTCAGTTGTAGCGTACTTACATTGAGCTTCATCCAAGGTGCGGCTAGCGTAATAGATCACGTGGAGCTTTTTATCCTTTCTTTGCCCCAAAACTGCTCCCACAACGTAATCACTAGCATCCGTCATTACTTCAAACGGTAAACCCCAGTCTGGTGGTTGAACAATGGGCGCACTCACCAATTCTCCCTTTATAATATGAAACGCCTCAATGTAAGCTCCATCAAACTCTAACTTGGTCTCCTTACACAAGAGCTGAGTGAGCAGTCTCACTATCTTTGAAAAATCCTTGATGAAACGTCTGTAAAACCCAGCATGACCTAGGAAATTCCGTATTCCTCTTATTGAATCCGGCGGTTGCAAATTCATCATTACCTCAACTTTGCTCGGTCAACCTCAATGCCATTTTCGGATATGCGATGACCCAAAACTATACCATCCCTAACCATGAAATGGCACTTCTCTCAGTTTAGCACTAGATGTTTCTCTTCACAACGTTGCAACACCCTGTAGTGATTTGACAAACACACGGAAAAAGAACTTCCATAGACAGAGAAATCATCCACTAAAACTTCCATTATGTCCTCAATAAAATCAGTAAAAATAGACATCATGCACCTTCGAAAAGTCGCAAAGGCATTGCATAATCCGAATGGCATTCTGCGGTACGCAAAAGTGCCATAGGGACACGTGAAGGTCGTCTTTTCCTGATTATCCGGGTGAATGGGAATCTGAAAGAAACCTGAATAACCATCTAAAATGCAGTAGTAAGGGTGGTTAGCTAATCTTTCGAGCATTTGATCAATGAATGGTAAGGGAAAATGATCCTTCCTAGTCGCTGCATTTAACTTTCTATAATCGATGCACATCCTATGTCCTATGACAGTCCTAGTGGGTATCAATTCATTCCTATCATTGGCGATCACAGTGATTCCGCCCTTTTTAGGCACTACATGAACAGGACTGGCCTAGTTACTATCAGAGATCGTATAAATAACGCCAGCTTCTAATAGTTTCATTATTTCTTTCTTAACAACATCTTTCAAATTCGGGTTCAGCCTTCTTTGGTGTTCTACATAAGTTCTAGATTCATCCTCTAAACGTATCCTATGCATGCATAAATCATGTGAAATTCCAGGGATGTCATCTAGCGAATAACCTAAAGCCTTCCTATACTTCCTAAGTTTGCATAAAAGTAAGGCGATTTCCATATTATTCAAATCAAAATTAATTATAACAGGGTAGGGCCTAGAAACGCGTACCTTAGCCCAGCTGGTAGAGTTTTGAGCTCTAACTTTGGAGCTTTCAGCTCGCTCCATGGACTGTCAACAGAATTCCCAGGAGCAAGAGCAGGTGCTCCGTCCGCTCCTTCTGTTTCAAGTCTCAAAAATTCTGTTGATTTCTCCATCTCCCCAGAATCCAACATCCTTTTAAACCCATCAGTACCTTCACTCAAATACCCATGTTCACCCTCAGCTTTTGTCAAAGTAACATCCAACGGATCATCAGCAAGAATCTCTTCAATCTCTCCATCTGAGATTTCGAGATTATCCTCAATGGCAAAGGTTTGCTCATCAATGGTCGGTTTTCTCAGCATCCGATCCATCTCAAACTCCATAATAATGTCTCTTAGGTGGAGACCGATTGTTCCATTCCTTACATCTATAATTGCACCAGCTGTGCGCAAGAAAGGACGTCCCAAAATCAAGGGATCCTTTGGTTTATCATCAAGTTCTAGCACTACAAAATCCGCTGGAATCAAGGTGTTTCCAATCCTGACATGCAAATCTTCCAAAATTCCCACAGGCAGCTTAATTGATCGGTCAGCAAACACCAACGAAATCCGTGTTGGTTTGAATTTCGTGTACCCAAGCTTTCTCGCGACCGAATATGGCATGAGGTTCACACTCGAACCTAAGTCGCATAGAGAGCATGAAAATCGCACAAGACCAATTTTCACAGATAAAACAAACACCTTAATTTGTTTTAATCACCTTATTTTGCACATGAGGTTCCCTGGGTCCTCTTGCTTTTTAATCACCTTATTTTGTAGCACAACACTACAATTCTTAGTTATCATCATTGCGCTCTACTCTGAAGAAATCTTCCCAGTAACCAAACCCTTTACGTATTTCTTCATGGACGACATCATCTGAATCGCATCCACCAATGTTAGCTTAACGGTCAAATCTTGCAGCATTTCCTTGCACTTTGCCTCCTCTAAATCCTTCTGTGATTTCCTTGGAGGTATTGGTAGGGGAAAGGGGGTTTGTAGACACGAGATCGAACCCTATCAATAATCTCATTCGGCCGTAATACCTTAGAAGTTGGTCCATCAATTTCTTCATCCTTTTCTGTTTCCAGAGCAGGTGCTCCCTCTGTTGGAGCGGGTGCTCCGTCTGCAGGAGCAGGTGCTCCTTCTGGGCAGTTTTCAGCTTCTGCCCTCACGACTGGTGGTAGAAATCTTCCACTCCTCAATTCTATTGCATTCACAAACTCTCTGGGTTTGCATCCGTTTTACCAGGGAACACTCCCTGAGGACTTATATCATGGTCAAAAATGGGTAAAAACCATGATATATCAACTCCCCAAGACTTAGCATTTGCTTGCCCTCAAGCAAAACATAAACCAAGAATGTGAAAGAGGTTTGAAAACGCAGAAACTTACCTTCCCTTGGAGTACCAGACCAAACCCTTTCAACTAGTAAGTCACATAATGCATAACCAACTCAAAAGCAGACCACCATGTACTTCTCCATAGACATTCGCAGCCTCCCAAATTCATCCACGACTTATCAACATAACCCGCTAGTCCTCATTGCTGGGTCTCGTCCCAGATCTCAATGCAAAGAACCTTCTAGACTCATTCCCATGCTATACCATCTCAAGTGAACCATACACCTCTTGGTACTCTTTCTCTCCCCCAGACTTATTTGATTCTTTATTTTTTATTTTTTTTTATTTTTTAGACTGCTGAGACCCAAAAGCAGTGCTTTCACTACTATTGTTCCTTGTGAGGAGACAGGGTCGTGAGATCGCTCATCCTCTACATCCGTTCTAAGGGACTCAGACTGCTGCTTTTGAGCTCCGGGTGATCATTTCTTGAGTACTGACTCACTGTAATTTTATTTCCTCATCTTATACTCAAGAACTATCATTTCACCCCAATCATCATTGTATATATAATTTTTTTTTTTTAGAACAAGGGAGAAGAATACCATTACTTTCACTAAAAGGTGCACTTGTCAAGTATGAATGAGGAGTCAAGCTCTATGAACACCAATCACCGAGGAAACCGCATAATTAGCTCGAACCCAGCGGATTATGCTGGAAGTATTAGATTTCTCTAGTTAACTGGTCAGCCTTAGGATTTTTCATTAGTTTGACTCTGAAGCTGATCCTGGAAGAATGGTCACACAACTGAAAGAGACAATCCACTAAACCAAAAGAAGGATCATTGTTTGCAACTGACTATTTTGACTCAATAAAAAATTTTCGACTAACTACCAAAAACGAACACAAAGTAGCAACTACCTCCCCCAGACTTAAACAACACTGTCTCCAATGTTATCAAGCCTGAAATTGGCAAAAGAATCAAAAGGAAAACGAACTCGTGAAAGAAAAATGAAATTTTACCAATGTTGGCCCCATGTCGATCGACAAAGAGGACCGTGTCGATCGACACGGGTTTTCTGAATTGGATCATGAGTTGTGCAGAGTCGTAGACTAAATGTGACTATGTCGATTGACACAAAGGACCGTGTCGATCGACATAGGTGCTCTGGACCGATGCAACATGTGTCTCATCGTTGAATTCAAGTGTCAAAGCTAACTCATTCTGCAAAACACAACTCAATAGTCATGATTAAGAGGAAAACACAGTCAAATCTCATTGGTTCGCAAGTTCTGAAATCCTAAAGAAACACATAACAACCTGACTCAAAGAAAACATGAAAATTTGACTCAAAGTTAGAAAATAAAAGATAAAGGGAAAAATGAAAACAGAAAAGGGATAAGCGGAGAGGATCTAGTCCTCCTCTTCAGACGATGATGAATGACGCGGTGGAGATGGTGGCTGAGGGCGAAGACAGCCACAGCGAGGCCAGGTAGAAATGACGGTCCACATGCTCTGCAAACTCTAAGTAACCCAACGCTGAAACTCGAGCTGCTCCATAGGATGGTTTGGCGTGGGAGGAAACGGAGGAAGCTGAGATGGAGCACTGGAATTGCATGCATCTGAAGTACCAGCTGTAGCAACACCCCATGTAATCTGCTTGTGCCCAGCTCCAACTGGTCGCAAAAGTCGCTGGTCTGGCTCGAAGGCCATCAAAAAGGGGTCTGCTGAAATCCTCATCAGCTCGTGAAGGGTAGCTGCACCATTCGCTGCTCTCCTAGAACAGGGCGAAAAACCCAGTGATCTGACTGCTTTAGCTAGGTGGCCCTCGTCAGATAGTCCAAGTCCACTGCATAAACTGTGCTATCCACACTGCAGACAGAGGTGTTAATCCCACAAAACGTGAAGATGGGTGTGAGAAAACTACCCGCAGCAAAAGACTTGCTGCTCTTTGTCAGCGTGACAGGCGTGTTATTCAGAGAGAGAAGATGTCTTGCAAAAACAACCCCCATGTTGGGTTGAATCTCATCCAAGATAGGGTTCGCTACATCCGTCCTAAGAGCATATGGCAACAAGACCAGCTCCTGTAGCCTCATATTTCCCGGCTCCACCTTGTACAGAATCGTGGAAGAGAAAAGGTGAAGCAGGTACCTAAGCACCGGATGTCTTACATCCGTATGTGTGGAGGCAGAGGTAGCATACATCCCTGTCCCAAAGCGTCCCCAGAACCCCTGCAGGTCAGGTAACGTATCTGGAAGATCCCAAAAAATGCGATCCTGCTCAAAACCATAAATCCCACTAAGGTCCCATAGTGAGAGCTTGTAACAGACCCCGAGAATCTTGAAGCTCAAAATCCATCTCCTGGTGTCATCTTCACCCTCATCTCTTGGCCATGGAGGACTCGATGCTACCTGTTGAGCTTGTGTACCAGAGCCGGATGCAGCCTCCTTATCTTGTCTTTGGCGCTTGTTAACCTTTTGGAGCCATCTGCAAAACAACACACAAGCAAAACCAAAAAAATCTGAAATCAGTAGGAATTTGACATTCTGGGCAGCTGTGTCGATCGACACACCCAGTTTGTGTCGATCGACACAGCATGAACCGATTCCGAAATTCAACAAAACAAGGCCATTCAACCGCAAAATTCAACCACAACATCTCTACACAATCTCTAAGCATCATACGAGTAAAATGTACCACAACAACAACAACAACAAATCCTCCTAATTTCGCTTGCACCTCTTAAAACCTCAAAATTTCACAAATTTCTCAATTCCAAAATCAATCCATCTAAATTAACGAAATTAAGCAATGCATTTGGTCCAAAATCACTATAAAAGTGCATCGGAGACATTCCCATAACCCAAATTGAACCAAAACATATCCTAATTTCATCGTTTTATTTAAAACCATCGAACTGAAAAACTGAAATTAGAGAGTCATACCTTTGTAGATCGAGAAGGAGATGACTAGAATCGGAAAGATGATGAAAATCCGAGTGGATTAGAACCAATAATCCAAGTGGATTAGAAACATATCCCAATCACGCCATACCAGTGTCGATCGACACGGGCCTTTTTCTGTTTCAAAAATCAAATTTTTTTTTCTCTAAAACACTTACCTAAAACCAAATTTTCTCAAATTTATGTACACTTACCAGTGGGTTGCCTCCCACTAAGCGCTTGTTTTCAATCATTAGCTTGACTGTGTCAGAGCTCAGGCAACGAGTGCATCATCCAGAGGCACAATGTGTCGTTCCGGAATTTTGGCTTCTGCCCAATAGTGCTTCACCCTTTGCCCATTCACGGTGAACTCTTTTCCGTCCTTACTAATAAGGACAACAGCTCCATGTGGTCTTACTTCCTTGATGGTGAAAGGACCTGACCAACGAGAACGCAATTTACCAGGAAAAAGCTGTAAACGAGAGTTATAAAGTAATACCTGGTGATTGGGTTCGAATTTCCTGGAGATGATCCGCTTATCATGATATGCCTTAGTCCGTTTTATATACCCTATATTTTACCACTTTTTCTATCTATTTTAGTATGGTTTTTATATATATTAATAAAGCTTTTGAGCCAAAAGAGGTAGTTTTCTCGTATATGTAGATTTTAAGGACTTAACAGGTTTTATCATCAAAATGATGTAAAAAGAAGCAAAAGGAGTATCATCTATGATGTAGCTACTCATCCAAGTCAAAGGAACCAAGCCAAGTCACTTTATCTTGAAGATAATGCACATTCCCCTACTGGACAGAACGCATATGCCAGAAGTTTGCTGAAAAACGGAGGATCAAATCATTTTGGAATTTAATGAAACTTGGTGTGGAGATATCCCTTTGAGTTAGATTTCCAATGGAGTTGGAATTTCATCAATTGGAGCTGTACTTTAGAAGATACACCCAAAACACTGAGGACATGTCAAACTGCCTTCGAAGAGAAGTGAGTGCAAAATGGAGCCAAGCACCGGGCCAGGCCATGGACCGATATCCAGCCTCTGTATGACATTCTATAAGCTCCCTATAAGCTTCCAACACCGGTCACGAAGCCTGATCCTTATCCTAACCGAAATTGCCTCAGTTTTTGACCTGAAAAGACGTAATTGCCCGAAGAAGCCCTAACCGACTTAAGCCTCCTTAACCCCTATATATACTTGCTTTTAGCCTCTCTAGGAACTTAAGCAGCCGGCCTAAATAGCATAAATCAATACCTAAACAATGTATTTCGTTTAGCTCTTGTTCTTCATGTTTATTTGATTCTAGAAGCCTTTAAGGATAGGTTGATCTTTGCCCTATTGCTAAGAGATGAGATCTAATTCCTTACGCTTACTCTTGCTGCTACGTATTGCAAAACATGTTAGAGTTATAGCTTTATTTTGATTTCTATTCATTCTCTTAATTCTATGTTTTTACGCATTTAATCGTTTATGGATTTATTCTAGAATTGATTCTTCATCTTTATTTATACTCAAAGCATGAATTGGCTTAGCTACCCAAGGACTGATCTTAGGTTGCACATCAAGTTTTTTGGCGCCGTTGCCGGGGACTTTTGTTTGATTGCCTACAAATTTTTTGATAACGATTAAGTCTAAGTTTGTTTTTTTCTTTTTGATTTTTCTAATTTTTCCTTTTTGTTTTTGTTTTTGGTTTTTAATCTTTGTGTGTTTCATAGATTCGTCAATGGAGCATCACAATCCAAAGAGAATGGCGAGCACTTACCCTCGTGAAGAAGAAGGAGATTACATCCCCATGCCTCATGAATTTCATCAACCGCCACTTTCTCACCAAAACCGATACAATCCAATGTTGTATCGTCCTTGGGAAGCTTATGGAGGAGAAAGTCGCCCTCATCCTCATCACATCCGTCTGCCACCATCACCACAGTACCACCACCATCCCCATTCAAACCGCCGAGAAGAAGAAGACGTCTTGATGCATCGCATCATGGAAGCTATACAAATCTTTCGTGAGGCCGATGCCAAGATGGATACTTTGATCTCAACTTTTGATGAGAAGTTTAACAACCTTGCTGCTCAAATCCAAGAGAATGCCTCACGCTTAACCCTCCTTGAAGAAGTACAAAAGAAACATTCCCAAGATCTTCACGACGATGCACGAAAACTTCATGGTTTCAAGCGTAGCCTTGATAGTCTTTGGGAGAATTTTGAAACGGAGACCACAAGCTCTAATGGGAACTTAGAAGAACTTACAACTTGCCTCAACATCACTGCTGTCAAAGCCCATGAAGCCACGAAAGCATTGGAGGAGACCAACGTTACTCATCAAGAAGCATTCTCTACGATACTTGTTCTTACGAAAGAACAAGCGCACCATGCTCAAGCAATTCAGGATGTTAAATTCTCTTTGGCTGGACGTTTTAATGATCTTATTGGAAAGACAACCGCCATCAAAGGAGAAGCAATCAGTACCTCCAACCGTATGAAGCAACTCGATGATCGTTTAACGAAAATCGAAGAAACGGTGGAAGTATACATTCCTTCGGAGAAAAGAATAGTGTTGATCAATGAGCCCAACCAATTTGATGAAGATGGAGAACACGACCTAAGGAGACCTCATTCACATGCTAAAGGCAACCTCAAGCCTTTAGAAGACTTTCCACCACCCTAAAAACCCAAGGAGTCGAGCTATCCGACTTAAAACAAGCGCTTTATGGGAGGCAACCCATACTTATGTTTTTGATTTTATTGCTTTGATCATTCTAAGTTTTTGGATTTAAGTTTACTTTTCTCAACATTGTTATTCATTATTTTATCTATCTATGAATTTTTCAGGCTTTTACAAAATTGTTTTCAAAAACAAATGTGATTTTTAAGAAGAACGATGAAGAAAGAGATCGAACAGGACTTGTTCTGTTCATGGAATGACTGGAGCTCAATATCAACCCGGACTTTTTTTTGTATACACGAAGGAGACAGTCTTATGAAGCTATAGGAAAAAGCAGAACATGATTTGCTATTACAGTTAGCAAGTTATGACCGATTGAACAAGACCGTCAAGGAAGGTTACAAAGCCGCAACTTCAAGCTTTTTCACAGTTCAAGCCACCATGAACCAGGCAATAATCTACATACCATTGGAAAGATCTCGTTCTCATGAATCCGTAGCATTTTTCGGATCTCAATTCTGATGTGTATAGACGAAGAAAAAGCTCGACGAAAAATCGCGTGGACCGCGACGCGATGCCTTTACCGCGACACAAGGCCATACTGGTCCCGATATCGACACACGACATCGAACGGTATCGCGTCTCGATCACCCGCGACACGAGTGTTCGAATAACGGTCACGCGTGCTGGTCGGATTTCGTGACCGATATTCGGCACGATATGCCCCGACCCGCGTACCAAAACCGTACCGCGACTCGACGACACCTTCCTGCATCCTTACCGCGACCCATGCGTCCCGATACCGGACACAATACCGGTCGACACACCCGACCGGTATCGAAGCCATCTTGCCACACTCGTCCCGATCCTTCCCAAAACCTTACCGCGACACGAGAAGCCACCCGCGACACGGTGAAGACTTTACCGCGACACACAGTACACTTTACCGCGACACGAGGCTATTCGGCCCGCGATACCGGACGCGTGTATCGGTCGTCCCACCCGACCGATACTCAGGACGTTTCACCCCGACCTTCCCGCAACACCGACCCATCTCGACCATCCCGCACCTTACCATCCTACCCGATACCGGTCGGACATGCCGACCGATATTCGGACCGGCATTACCCGATCGGCCCGCGGCACAAAGTGCCCGAGTACCGGTCACGCGTGCCGGTCATAAATCGTGACCGATACTCGGCACGATTTGCCTCGACTCGCGACCATCCTTCCCGCAGTACCGACCCGTGGTACCGACCAAAACCCAGACCGGTACTCAACACACCTTACCTTGACACGGCGAGTTCCCGCCCGTTCCGCATCCGATCCGTCTCGTGTCTCGACCATCCCGATACCCCGACCGGTACTTGACCCCGCTCCACCTCCTCCCGAACCGCGACACGTCCCGACCCGCACCTTGACCCGCGACTTCAGATCCACAGCCACCGTCTCGTGCCGAACCGCCTTGGACCCGAGCCACCACTCGACCGTCCTTGACCGCGACTAGCCACTCGACACCTAGACCGGAATTGATCGCTCCGCGTCACCATCAACCACCACACCACCGGAGTCACGAGCCATGGACCACCGAACCACCACCGAACCCCCGCTTCGAACCACCGAGCCGACCACCTAACCGTTTGGTCAAAAGAGGTTAATTTTTCCTTTTTCACTCTTTAAATTATTTTTAAAATCATTTTTCCACACATAATTTTTAAGAGCCAATTTATTTTTGCATATTCATGATTATTTAACTAAAAATTATTTGATTAATGAATTTTGGCATTCGAAAATAAAATATTGGTTAGATTTAAATGGTTTTAAATATAATCTTCACATCTTGACATATTCATTCATTGATTTCACCTAGATTGATAGTTTTTAACAATTTGGTTTCATTATTTTGATTTCTTTTTGTTTAATATCTATTTTTCCTTCCCTTGGACTTGGAAATCAATACAATTGTATTGAGGACTTCGATCCAGGATGAATTTAACGAGTGATTTCAAGTGTTTTTGCAAGGATATGTTGCTCTTAAAATAGGATTTCTAGGAGATTTCATTGTGGACGCACAATTCAATCGTCTTAAAACTTATCCACCATCCAAAGGAGATGTGACAGAAAAGAGCAGATATTGGAAATACATAACATGGTTTCGATACCCGATGCTCAAAAACAACGAAGATCTGAGATTGATCGCGACAACCTAAGATTTTTTGCCGGAAATATCCACAGCTCACCGGTACTATCATTCTATTCTCTATCTTTTTCATTTTTCTTTTAAATAATATTCATCATTACTCCCTTCATTTGATTTAATTTTACACCGGAGACGGTGTAAGTTAAGTCTGGGGGGATTGTTGTTACTAACACGTTTGTTAGTGTTTGGTTTTTATGATTTTTCAAAAATAAAAAATAAAAAACTATAAAAAGTTTTTCATAAAAATAATAAGATAGGAATTATGACACTTTCCTAGGATTGACGTTTTGATTTCGAAGACTATGTAACCATTGTTGCAGGGTTTGATCATGACAATCGATTCAGAAACCTCATGATGAAGCTCCCGTCACACATTCAAATTTCTACTTGCAACTTTTTGATGGATATGATTTTGACTCTCTATATGGACTACTAATATGGTTTTTGACTATTTCTTATTAAGGATGTTAGATCAAGGAAACGAATCACACATTCATGACATCTTATCCTCTTTTACCACTCTTTGTAGTCATGAATGGCCAGCTCATCTTTAGTTGGTACCCTACCTAAAAACCCTTTACCTTCTTTCAGACCTCATGCATTTTCTTTCAGTTTCATACTTGCAGATATGTGCAAAAACGTCGGAGAGAAAAGGATCGACGCAATTTTCCAATCACTAAGAGATGCGACGATTTGGTAAAGAATGGTGGAGTACAAAGATCGATTTTCAAAAGAGCTTGGCCATTCCTTGGATGCGTAAAACATGGTAACAATTTGTGCCTATACTTGACTTATATCAAAGAGATACCGTTTTCCCCCTTTGGAAAAGAAAAAAAAAAAAAAAAAAAAAAAAAAAAAGAAAAAAAAGAAAAAAAAAGAAAAAAAAAAGAAAAAAAAAAAGAAAAAAAAAAAGAAAAAAATCTAAGGGAAAGGAAAACGGTAATTCTCAGAGTCTTATGGCAAAAGAATACCCAAGGAATGTCATGATACAAAAGAAGAGATGAGTAGAAGAGATTTCAAGTGATTCCCGGAGAAAAATCTAAGTCTGGGGGAGAAAGACGTTGGGAAATTGTGGACATCAACAGGTCCATTCTTTCTTGCGATTTTGCATAATATCTTGCAACCGGAGTCTATGGTAACCCTAAACACTTTTAACCTCACCACGTAAATCAGCCTTTCCCAATACCTAGCCCGTCTTCCTTGAATGATATTCTTGATGAGAAGTTTTCATTACATCTAAGAGAGTAGAAAGAGTCAATTGATTTGAAGTTGAGATTTTTGCAGGGACAAAGATTTAGAGTATGGATATGTTGCAAATTCGTGATGGAAGAAGATGACAACGTCTATGAGCTATTCTTGTTTCATGTGGATTACAGGTTTAGAATTTGATGCAATGATCCAAAGGATATGTGAGTTTCTCCGAATTTCAAACCTCTTCTCAATTCTTGACTATTGTTTGCTTGAGGACAAGCAAAAGATAAGTCTGGGGGAGTTGATATACCCTATATTTTACCACTTTTTCTATCTATTTTAGTATGGTTTTTATATATATTAATAAAGCTTTTGAGCCAAAAGAGGTAGTTTTCTCGTATATGTAGATTTTAAGGACTTAACAGGTTTTATCATCAAAAGGATGTAAAAAGGAGCAAAAGGAGTATCATCTATGATGCAGCTACTTATCCAAGTCAAAGGAACCAAGCCAAGTCACTTTATCTTGAAGATAATGCACATTCCCCTACTGGACAGAACGCATATGCCAGAAGTTTGCTAACAAACGGAGGATCAAATCATTTTGGAATTTAATGAAACTTGGTGTGGAGATATCCCTTTGAGTTAGCTTTCCAATGGAGTTGGAATTTAATCAATTGGAGCTGTACTTTAGAAGATACACCCAAAACACTGAGGACATGTCAAATTGCCTTCGAAGAGAAGTGAGTGCAAAATGGAGCCAAGCACCGGGCCAGGCCATGGGTCGATATCCAGCCTTTGTATGACCTTCTAGAAGCTCCCTATAAGCTTCCAACACCGGTCACGAAGCCTGATCCTTATCCTAACCGAAATTGCCTCAGTTTTTGACCTGAAAAGACGTAATTGCCCGAAGAAGCCCTAACCGACTTAAGCCTCCTTAACCCCTATATATACTTGCTTTTAGCCTCTTTAGGAACTTAAGCAGCCGACCTAAACAGCCTAAATCAATACCTAAACAATGTATTTCGTTTATCTCTTGTTCTTCTTGTTTATTTGATTCTAGAAGCCTTTAAGGATAGGTTAATCTTTGCCCTATTGCTAAGAGATGAGATCTAATTCCTTACGCTTAGATAGATCAATGAATTATACTGTTTATGTGCTTTACTCTTGCTGCTACGTATTGCAAAACATGTTAGAGTTATAGCTTTGATTTGATTTCTATTCATTCTCTTAATTCTATGTTTTTACGCATTTAATTGTTTACGGATTTATTCTATAATTGATTCTTCATCTTTATTTATACTCAAATCATATAGGTTTGTAGCGCATTCATCACTTAGTCCTCAGTGGATCGACCCCTAAGTACTACAATTGTCTTAACTATGCACTTGCAGTTCCATAGGGTTATAAATTTAAAGACCTAATTGCATAAACCCTACACGAAAGTTTTATGCACATCACCGTTCCTTGTATAACTTGGAGCTTTCGTAGGCATGATGTCTGATTTCATCCAGTTCGTTCAATTGTATCAGATGTCTTTCTGCAGTAGGCTTGATGTCGAAGTTCAAGAATTTCACTGCCCATGCTGCTCTATGTTCCAACTACACTAGAAAATGACACGCTTTCCCATAAAGCAGATGAAATGGAATAGTTTCTAGAGGCGTTTTGTAAGCAGTCCGATAGGCCCAAAGTGCATCGTCGAGTTTGGCTGACCAATCCTTCCTTGTAGAATTGACCGTCTTCTCAAGGATTTCCTTAATCTGTCTGTTGGAGACCTCGACTTGTCCACTCGTCTGAGGATAATAAGGACTAGCCAAGCGATGATGAACTCTGTACTTCTGCAAAAGCTTAGCGAAAACCTTATTGATGAAGTGTTTTCCACCATCACTGATGACAACTCTAGGGACTCCAAATCTAGGGAAAATGATGGTCTTAAATAGCTTGACAACCACCGCAGCATCGTTCTTAAGACTAGAAATTGGTTCCACCCATTTGGAGACATAGTCCACAGTGACTAGGATGTACTTATTCCCATAAGATGACGGGAAAGGACCCATGAAATCAATGCCCCAGCAATCAAAAACTTCAACCGCAAGGATAAAGTTCTGTGGCATTTCGTTCCTCTTGCTTATCTTTCCTCTCCTCTGACAAGTATCACACTACGCAACAAAAGCATGAGCGTCCTTAAAAATCGTAGGCCACCAAAACCCTGCTTGTAGAACCTTTGAGGCCGTCTTGAACGTAGCAAAATGCCCAGCATATTCAGAACCATGACAGTGAAAGAGCACATCGCGAACCTCACCCTCTGCAATACACCTTCTGTAGATACCATCTAAACAATGCTTGTAAAGATAAGGCTCATCCCAGTAGTATCTCCTAAGTTCTCTTATGAACTTCTTCCTCTCATACCCCTTAAGATTTGTAGGTACGTCCTCTGCAGCTAGGTAATTGGCAATTTCAGCATACCACGGTCGATCAGACCCCGAAATAGCGTATGCAGGGTCAGCAAACGTTCCATTCAATGTTTGCAAGGGACCATGTCGATCGACACAAGCAGGTCCGTCGATCGACACAGCTGTTTTCGGGTTCTGGAATTTGACGATTGAATCCCGTGTCGATCAACACATGTCTTTTCTGTAGATCGACATGCCTTCTGTAGATCCACTCCTTTGCTCGCTTGCAAACCGACCTTAACGAAGTGCACACTCTTCTCAGGGAAGTAATCATCAATGGGGACGTTATCCTCTATACAAATCCACGAAAGATGATCCGCGACGCCATTCTCAACCCCTTTCTTATCCTTCACCTCAATGTCAAACTCTTGGAGAAGTAAAATCCATCTCAACAACCTCGGCTTGGCATCCTTCTTCTGCATTAGGTACTTGAGTGCTGAATGGTCAGCGTGCACAATTACCTTAGCTCCAATCAAGTAAGGATGGACCTTCTCAAAAGCAAAGACCACGGCTAACAACTCCTTTTCCGTGGTAGCATAGTTCTTCTACGCCTCGTCTATTGTCCTACTAGCATAGTAAATGGCATGAAGCTTCTTATCCTTCTTCTGACCAAACACAGCCCCAACTGCATAGTCGTTGGCATCACACATCACCTCAAAAGGCAAATCCCAGTCTGGAGGTTGCACTATTGGAGCACTCACCAAAGCCTGCTTGATCTGTTCAAAAGCAACTAAACAATCAGTATCAAAAACAAATTTGACATCCTTACAGAGCAAAGTGGTGAGTGGATGGGCAATCTTGGAGAAATCCTTGATGAATCTCCGGTAGAAACCAGCGTGTCCCAAGAAACTTCGTATCTCCTTGACTAAAGTAGGTGGTTGTAGACTTGTTATAACTTCGAACTTGGCTCGATCCACTTCGATTCCATCAGCTGAAACTCTGTGACCAAGTACAATGTCGTCTTTTACCATAAAGTGGCATTTCTCCCAGTTGAGAAGCAAGTGTTTCTCCCCACATCTAGCAAGCACCTTTTCCAAGTTGTCGAGGCAGTCTTTGAAGGAAGAACCGTAGACTGAGAAGTCATCTATGAAGACCTCCATGTAATCCTCAATCATGTCCGTGAAGATAGACATCATACAGCACTGCAACATCGCATGAGCATTACATAGTCCAAAGGGCATTCTGCGGTATGCAAAAGTGCCATAGGGACAAGTAAATGTGGTCTTCTCCTGGTCTTTTGGATGGATGGGGATTTGGAAGAAACCTGAGTACCCATCGAGGAAGCAGTAGTAGGGATGATTCGCCAGTCTCTTCAACATCTGATCAATGAAAGGCAAAGGGAAATGGTCTTTCCTGGTGGCAGCGTTGAGCTTCCGATAGTCAATGCACATCCTGTGACCAGTCACTGTCCTTGTAGGAATCAACTCGTTCTTCTTATTCTTTACCACTGTGACTCCTCCTTTCTTGGGCACCACATGAACCGGACTAATCCAAACACTGTCTAAAATAGGATAGATGATCCCAACCTCTAGAAGTTTCAAGATCCCCTTCTTGACAACCTCTTGCAAATTTGGATTTAGCCTCCTCTAATGCTCAATTGATGACTTAGTCTCATCCTTAAGGTGAATCCTATGCATGCACAAGTCCGGAAAGATTCCTGAAATATCATCAAGAGAATAGCCAAGAGCTTTGCGAAACTTGTGCAGCTTGCTAAGCAGTAAAGTGAGCTCTGTATTATTCAAAGAAGCACTAACAATGACTTGATACGTGGAATTAGGACCAAAAAAAGCGTACCTTAGCCCGGCTGGAAGTGGTTTGAGTTCGATTTTTTGAGCTTTTTGTTCACTCCAATCGCTGACCTTTGTCGTTTTCTCTGAAATTCCAACCAACTCCACATTACCAACCAACTGCATCACTTTCTTACTAGCATCCATCATCCTCGCATACCCTTTAGCAACCTCATCAAGCTGACTTTCCACTGTCACGGAGTTTACCAAAGTCCTTTCCAAGGGATCTATGGGATGCATCTCATTGAAGACTTCCTGTGCAATGTCGGTGAGTGTGTCTACATAGAAAGTCTGGCCATCTATGGTAGGTCTCTTCATCGGCTAGTTTATCTTAAACTTCATCTCCAGATCGTCCACACTCAAAGTAATACTGTCTCCCTTGCAATCGATCATAGCACCAGCTGTAGCTACGAAAGGTCTACCCAAAATAAGAGGATCTTTGGGTTCCTCGTTGTACTACAAAACCACGAAGTCAGTGGGGATCAAGCAGTCTCTAACCCTGATCGGAACATCTTCTAAAACACCTTCTGGAATCCTTACTGACCGGTCGGCTAGGATAAGAGAGATCCTAGTAGGCTGGAAATCAGTCATTCCAAGACCAACAGCTACGGAGTGTGGCATACGGTTGACACTAGAGCCCAAATCACAAAGAGACCTCGGAAACCTCTCTTTGAAGATCAAACAATCCAACACAAAGCTTCCCGGATCCGTGAGTTTCTCTAGAACCCTGTTCTGAATCACTGCACTGGCCTGCTCTGAAATCATTACAACTCCTTTGGTTGATGCTATTCGGACTAGTCTGAGGAGGAGCCTAGCGTCGGACCAGCGACATGAGGCGTTGCGATCAATACGATAGAGGCAAAGCTCAGCGTCGCAAAATCCGTATTGTCGTATAACTGACATCATACTAGGGCAAAGTACTAAAGTGCATCGTACTAGGGCAAACCAACAAACCTAAACCTGACTAGACTATATATGTGAAGCCTAGTATTCTAGCTTAAGCAGGTAAAATCCTATAAATATCTTACCTAATTTTCACATAAACCTAACTCAAACTCAACTAAAAAAATCTTTGAACCCACTTTTTTGTTTTGAAACAAATCCTATAAATATCTTACCCACTTTTGTCATTTGACCATTTTAGGTCATCTTTCCGCCCAACTTAGGTCATTTCTTGGCCTCTTTCTTCCCTCAAGCACTTTGATTTTCCTTGTCTGACCTCTTAGATTTATATTGAAAATCTGATATATTTGAAAATATGAATGAAACATTTATAGTTTTGAAAAGTGATATGATAATTGTGGTAGTTCTCAAAATTGTATCACAATGTCTACAAAGAAGATAAATATTCTTTTATTCACTAGAAAAATCAGGTTCTACTGGTTTCTGAATCGAAGATATCATACCAGAATCCGATTCACTTCGGGTAAACTTTCCGCCGTTAGCCGCTAGCCTAACCACAGCCGCCGCCTCCTCAAACCTACAGTGAAACTCCTCTTTTTCCCTCAGCTCAGTCGCGTACTTCCTCATCTTGTGCCTTCTCCAAGCCGCTTGTACATAACAAGCCGCCCAAGTCCTCCATTGATGCGAGTAAAAACGAAACTTGTGTCTCAATTGCTTGCTATGCAATCTTCTAAACTGCGAAGCCACGAATTTCAAATCTTCAGCTCTCAACGCAAAGGCTTCAACTTCGTAAATGGCTTTAACCGTGCGTGTGGAACACGGTAAGATCACAACGGGACAAGGATCTAGCGCCCACGTAAGCAACTCTTCACCGCAGAAATCGCCTGGTCCTATCAGACATGAGTTGAAGAATCCTGTTCTGCCTCCGTTGGTTGTGTAGGAATCAAGATGGCCTCTGATAATGAAGAGCATTTCGTTAACCGGGTCGCCTTCTCTCACAAGAAACGTACCTTCTGTGCATAATGCCGGTTTTAGCCTCTCGCAGATCGCGTCAAGCATCTTTTCGTCCATTTGATCGAACAACGGTACCTGTTTTTAACTAAAAATCAGAAGAGCAAAACATTTTCAGACACTAAGGGTTCAATATCGGAATAAAGGCTTACGCGGCGAACAAGATCAAAACAGAGATGGCGTTTGATATCTCTTCTGAGATCAAGAGGAAGACTAATCAATAACGCTTCTTCATCGACTCCTCGTGTGGCCAACCACTTGAATTGGTCATATTTTCTTACGGCTTGTCTTAGCTCTTGAGGAAGCTGTCTATGTCGCATCCATTGTTCTGTGTCTGTCCTTCTTATTCTCCATTCTTCGAGTCTCACTGTCGTAGACTGTAGATATGTCTGCAAAATATTTTAAAAATTCCCTTCTTTATGACCAGAGTTTATGTCAAGTGGAGTAAATTCTCTGTTTTCCGACATGATTTGCTTCTCTTACTTGCATATTTCCAATGAGCAGTGCAAAGAGTACAAGCCCCAGAGTCGCAATGATGATGGCGAAGAGAATTTCGCCAGCGTAAGTACTCGTGGAGAGATTTTGTCCCAAAGAGCTGAAGATTAAAAGACAGATTATTGTCTGAAATCCACAAAATCTGTTTCAACTATTTTGAAATTGTTTCTGAATCACCTGAGGTTCTTCAAGCCCCACCATAGACAATAAAAGTACTTGCTTAAGAACTTTGATGAAGTAACAGTTGATGTAACCGCATCTCCGTATATACCAAACTCGTAAAACTTAGTCCCCGGTTCGCATATTGTACTGATATTACTCCATTTGAACCAAGAATTTCTTTGTGGATCGTCCAATCTTCTGCACTCGAAGAATCTGTATTGACAAGTTGGTCTCTCCATGTTACAAGCATGTCTCCAACAAGCCTCTTGCCTCTCTACTGCAAGCAAATACCAACAAGCTCCTAAAACCTGGAAAGGAAAATAGATTCAACAAATATTTCCAATTAGCCAAATCAGAGGGACTTGATTAATGAGAGACTGTCAACTCTTAACCAAATTCTAGCAAATCCGTATAAACCAAACCCTCACAAACTCCTCTTTAACCAACTAAAAACAGCTCCAGTCTGCTACATTTAGTCCTAAGCGAGATATAGCTAAGATTGGAGGTGCTTACATGGCTTGCTAGCATATATAGCATGAGGTTGTAGGCGGCTCCTGCCCAAGCGGTCTCTGTTACAACACCCGTGGATTTAATGATCTGGCGAGAAAGCGGGAAGATAAGGAACATCCTTGGAAGATACTGGAAAATGATGATGAATCTAAGAGCGTTCTTGGTGTTTGTCATCGGCGAGTCTCTTAGATTGGGGATTATGATCCAAATCAACACCTGGAAATGTTACAACCAAGATTCGTAAGAGTTAAGTCACATGGAAACACTGAAGCTGGAGGATGATGTATACCTGAGGTAAGGGTAAAGCAGCAATCAGATGAATCCAGAAGATTTTATGGAGGTATCTCCAAGAAATCTTTGTGGAATCGATCACGAGCTCTCCTCTACCGAATACACGAGAAGGAGGAGCGATATAAGCGGTTCTAAAACGTATAAGAATCTGAGCGATGTAAAAAGCATCAGCCAACGATCTAATTAGCGTGAGAACCACTTCGAGTCTGATACCAATGGTGATACAAGCTTCATTTCTCATGACCGGTAAGAAAAAAAACAGAGGGTCGACGAATAAAGAAACCAAACATGCAATGAGAAAGATTTTGTTCCATCTTCGTATTGTTTGTCCACGAGGATCGAGTATTTTGGATTTTAATCTCTCAAGATCATCAGAGAACACTCTTGAGAATACTTTAGCTTTCAAAGACTTCCCTCTAGTCATTATCTTTACATTCATTCTAGAAGGGATTTGAGTTCCATTGATTTTAAACTTGAGCTTAACTGCAGATTCTTCATGAACAGCTTGTGGCTTTGATACTTGTGCTTCTTCTTGGAATCTACAACATAAAAGTGGTTTATATTTTATAATATGTTTCAGAAGAAGAGAAGAAAAAATAGAGTCATTTGCCTAACCTCACAGATCTTGAGTTATCATCATAACCCATTGCTTTCTCTTTGTCAAATCTTCCAACTTTAATCTGGGACACGAGAAATTTCAAAACTTGTACTGATTCATTGACCCGTGAGTTGGAACTTTACTTTATCAATGAAGAAACCATTTACACCGCAAGAATATCAACTTCCATCTGGATCAGACAAACACGTGTGTTTTGTGTACAACTGTAGCAGAGATCAATCCAGATAATAATAATATCCAGAAATGATTAGAAGCAAGACGATATGTTATTTTTAAAGCTTCAGTCGCTTAAGGAACAAGCAAAACAAGTCCGCGAAACCCTCGAACAGAAAAGATACACAGAGGCTACTACTTTTACGGGAAATTGTCTCTGTGAAAACAAAAGAGGAAAGTTGAAAATTATGCCACCGAGACACACACACAAAACGAAAGAGCTGTACGAATTAGGACCAGAACTGAGAAAATGTGTTATCAAATGGAAAAAAAAAATCAGAAGAAAGATTGATACTTTAGGTTTGTGCTTGAGAAAGCGAGTGAGTATCGAATTCAAAATGGTGTTTGTTTCCAGTTCACTGTTGTGTACAAAATGGAACTTTTGTTTTTTTAGAAAAACAAAATGGAACTTTTCTTGTGTGGATCATATGGTCATAATAAATACCCTTTAAACTGTAGCTACTCTGATACCATATTTAATAACATATATTATTACCTTCAATTTTTTTTAAATTGATGTTCTGAAAAAAAAATTGTTCCTTAAAGATTATTTTTTTATCTTTTCTTTGTACTTTTTATGAAGTAACTATGATGAATTGTTAATTACAAGATCTTTCAAAAATATTAAGTGCTACATGCAATAGAAAATAGAAATTATAACAGAATTCTATGCAAATGTATTGAAACTAATCGATTCAAATATCCACACTATGAGCTTTCCATTTTTATATATGATTCAAATTAATCGATTCAAATACACTGCTTATATATATCGTAGAAAAAAATGATTCTGTAACTACTTTTAATTAATAAAATAAAAATAATATAAATACGTTACTTGAAACCATATAGTCTTTGAAACTAAAAATTACTTACTAAAAAACACAATTTTCATAATAAAAAGTATAAATCATCTATTTAAGAAAACCTAAACATATACTTAATATATAATTTGCTTTATTTTTCTGCATATTTTTTTTATATTAGCTTCAAATCTGTGTTATGCGTGGAACATCCTCTAGTTATATATAAAGTACAAAGAGCCAAATTATGAAGAAAAATACAAGTTGGTTTGTTTAATATTAAAATTACAACGAACTCATATTTATTTACTAGATACTGAGAGTAGAGTTGCTTTGTACATCAGTACATGTACAGTATAATAAACATACACTTCAAACTTAATTAGATGGTGGTTTGTAAGATCCGAGGAGTTGACTAGTTTTGGAATCCAGCCATGTTTGTACCAGTCGTTGCACGGACCACACTCTTTGACTTTCAAATTTTCTTGTACCTTTTTTACCAATTGTTTTGCTGTCAATTTTGCTTAGTTCCAGTTTCCATCATGTTTTGGGTTCTCTTTAGCTCTATTCTAAATGTTTAGTAAGCAAGTTCTCTCCCTCTTTTTCACTCTTTAGTTTGCTATACTGTTTATAATTAATTGAAAAATTTAGACCTTTCAAGATGATGGTTTGGTTATATGTATATATTTAAGAAAACTAAGACGAAATTTAAATAGATTTTTTTTAAGTCCTGCTACGGTGGAGAATACATTGTGAAATAAACAGAGATTGAGAATTTCTGGATGTTTATTCACAGACAATGTGTACACATATATATGGATTACAAGTGAGGATCATTCCCCCAAATCCCCTAACATCAATGCAAAGATACAGGACTTAAATACAAAGATATTGAACAATACTAACTATGATCTTCTGGGATTCTCCTTCAATTGCGGTGCTAATCTTGTGCTCGTACAAATGGCCGAGATTGTTTGAAGATTGATTGTACCGGTGAGTCGTAAACCAGACCCGGTTCTCCAACACATTGATGATTGACTTCAGAAAGTATCATCATAATAATTATATCAAGATGGTAAAGATTATTTTCGGAGTGTCATATTAATATAACGAGACAGTAGAAATGATGAGCATTGCTCTGAACGAGCGTGCAAAGAGCACGAGAATGCAATGTAGGTTGCCTAAGATTATTAGGGCATATGCACTAAAGACCACATCTTCTTGATCAATGAAGATTGTATGTTCCTTTGAGCTTTTAAGTTTTTGAAAAAGTCGTCAGAAGGTAAATCTTTCTTTTATGTAAGTGTATTGTTGCTTAGATTATGTTCATATTCATGATGATGTGAAAATTACGTTTGATCTGAAATCTAAGATATATTACTTTATTGCTTATGGTGACATTGAGTGTCATTACATGCTCTGTGATGACGAAAATCGAAAGATCATCTGTAGCGAGAACGATGTCTTCAACAGGTAGATGTTGTAACAAGGATAAACACTTAAGAGCTCATTGAGAAAAGAGTCAACAACTATTAATTTGAGAGAGAACATGGCATTGAAGTTTCAGGATGATAACACATCTGCAAAGGAACTTGCTGATTGAGAAGAAGACAATGAGCCATATGAGAATAATGATTCGAGAGTTATTTTTAATATTCTAGGTACCGAGTTACGTAGGTCTACAAGAATCAACAAACCGAATGTAAAGTTCTCCCCATCTCCAAACACCTACATTCGGTCAGGATTGGCTTAAACATATTATGGACCATATGGCAGAAAAAAAAAAATTGGGCCTTTAAAATTTGGTATTTGTTTTATCACTAAATACACTTTATTAATGATTTTTTGTTTGCTTTTGTACATTGTTTTATGAAAACATAAAACGTGATCATTTTATTTTAAAACATGATCTAGTTTTGTTTGGAAAATATCGTTGATTTTTAGTTATTAGGACATGAGATTGGACATCAGGTCGTCACACCTTGTGCTCCCCCTCCTGCCCATTAAGTCGACCATGCATTTTGTTCACATATCTAAGTGAGCACGAATGCGATGAAGAATCTATGAAAGTTGAATAGTCGATTAAGTGAGAACTATCAATGAAAGTTGAGATGGTCTCTAATATCAAATCATATGTAGTACTTAGCAGACTGTTTGAAGAGACAAAATACTACATAAAAGTGGGTTTACCAAATAAACGAAGAACATGATGAGCAAGCGTTATAAAGTGAGACTGGTGTTATTGGATTCCAGCAGAAATAAGGCACTTACTACATGGAAATCTTCTTTTATATAGTCAAGTTGGTGACCTTCAGGCTTGTTCTTGAGCTTGTAGCAAACGAGTATATGTTTATTCTACAAAATGTATGAAAAAACATATTTTCAGTTATTTAGATATAACAATCGACATGAAACAACATAAAGGCTTAAAGGATAAAGAAAAACACAAGCTAGTCTGCAAATTTTAAAAGAGTTTGTATAGATTGAAATAGGCTCCAAGAAAAGGGTACTAGAGGTTTGGCACCTTTATGAAAAAAAAACTAATTTTTAGAGATGTGAAGCTGATTGTCGTTATTTTAAAAGGCTTAAAAACTCAACAGAATGATTAACGTTAGGCTCGATAATCATAAACTTTTCCAGTTGCCCCAATCTTGATATGATGCTCTTGACGATGTGAGGTACTCGATAAACATCTAGAAGATGGTGAATACAAAACCATAATAGTATTTTTGGAAAATCAAAACTTTGGTGATATTTTTGGAATATAAAATTTTAGATGCTATTTTTTAAAACAAAAGTTCAAAGTGTAGTATTTTTGAAAAGTGCTTATTATGAGGAAAAGAGTTGTAATAGCCAAATTCCTGTCTAAAAAAAATAGAATATACACAAAGTTTTTTTTTTTTTTTGGAACCTTAATATACACAAAGTTATGGAGTCAAATCAAATCAAATTTAACTACTACATTTAAACCTGCCGAAATATATTAGAATCCTTATATTAATATACTTTAACGTAGATGAATATGACATTGATGGTGTTAACATAAATAAAAGTATGAGTACAACACTTAGTGGTTGGTATGCGAGACAAGAGATGCGAGTCATATTGTGTGGATTATGAATCCATAAATGTGAATCATGGTCGAAGTAATATATAAAAGAGCTTACATGGTCAATGATGAAATTCTTGTTCATAATTGATGAAAATGAGGCATTTTTTTAGTTTCTGAATTAAAACAGTTAACGGTGTTTATGTATTTTTCATGTTTCTTGAATTAAGAAACCTATACATATTTTTGTCCGTAAACAATTGTTTTTTCTGAAGCAGAAATGAAATTAAGAAACTACAAACACACAATTTTTGGAGAATCTGTAAATTTACCACTAATCCAAAACTCACTCAGTGATGCTCATTTCTTAGATATTGGGTCACAAGGAAAAAATACACAAAACTTACGTTCGAATTGATATTTTTGTCAACAAATAGAAAATATACAAAACTTGCATAATTTTAATTTGAAGCAAATTTCTTTATTCCTTTATCTAGTTCATTTTTGTAAGGTAGAGAATAAATTAAGAGACAAAGCTTGGGTTGGCAATTAATGGATATGGTCAGTCCAGTCTGTGGCGAGGCCACGGGAACACACCATATGGGTTTTTTCTTGATTGATCCCATTATCTTCATCCCCGCCACACCTAGATCTCTCTCTTCGATTTTAATAGATTTCCCGTGTTATACGCGGATTAATATTTTTTTTTTAAATCAATCAAATAAATTATTAAAACAGTAATTCAATTGCTAATGATGTTTAATTTACAATTTGGTTCACATTTGGTCTTTACAATTTTTTTTATTTTTAAAGTATTTAGAATAAAACATATAGCAAGACGATTTAATATGGTTTCGATTCCTATTTAAATTTTGATCAAATATATTTTCTTCTCAAATAAATTCAAGTTTTAGATTAATTTAAGTTTTTAACGAAAGTCAAGATTTAATATTCTTTGTTTTTACTAAATATCATTTTTACTAAATAAATTACAACAATGTTACTAAATATCGTTTTGTAGAGCTTCTTAACTTTATGGAAATTGGGTAATTTACCATTTAGAATGGTGTGTATTCATTATTAAAAACAAATAATAATATTGAAATGTGTGTATTAATTATTAGAGACAACTGCAAAAATGACACTTTTAGGGTGTACATTTGTAAGAATGCCACTTAGAGATGTTCATTTGCAAAAATGCCACTAATAATGAATTTTTAAAACCTAAATCTTAAAATTATAAATCCTAAAAAATATTTTGACCCTTTAAACCCCTTAGATCCTCAAAATTAAACCCTGATACAACATAGTTAACCCAAACATAAATGATATAATGAAAAAATAATTTTGAAAAAGTGGCATTTTTGCAAAGATTTTGAAAATGTGGTATTTTTGAAAAGTTGCACTTGAAAAATGATATTTTTTAAAATTTCTCTATTTATTAAAAATGGCAATTCAAAAGTGACATTTCTCAAAATTTATCTTAAAATAATAGATACAACGATAGTATGTATAATCGTTTTATATATATAATTTTTTTTATTCTATAAATTATATGATCAATGTATGATTTTGTATTTTGTAAATATTTTTCTTTTCATTTTATTAGATGTAAAAATGTAATTAATATTTTTCAATATGAAAACGTAGTATAAAAATCGAAATTATTATTTTCTTATAGATATTTGTTTATTTTAAGCAAATGCTAAATAAATATTTGTTTACTTAATTACAATAAAAATTGAAGTGGTTTTGTGCCCAACATTTTCGTGGGTTTTGAATTTGTAGGCTAATGTTTGGTGAGATTAATTTTTGTAGGTGAAACAACCCGATCCGTTTTTTTTTTTTATCGTATTAGTATTCCAATAAATACTAATTTCCAACACTTAGCAATTCAACAAGCAACCAAACATAACTAGCGGAAATCAACTCAAACCAATCAAATAATTAAACCATCAAACCATCACCAATTCAAAACCAATTTAACAATTCAATTCCATAAAACCAGCAACCTAGCGGTTCTAAACAATCACATAAAGCAAATAAACGAGACTATAGATCATCTCCTCTTCACAGCCTTGACTCCACGATCACATCTTTTTTTTTACCTACATCACATGGTTGAAAGAGATCTGTGAGTATTGATGTGCATAAAACTTCTATGTAGGGTTTATGTAATTAGGTCTTTAAATTTATAACCCTAGGAAACTGCAAGTGCACAGTTAAGACAATTGTAGTACTTAGGGGTCGAACCACTGAGGACTTAGTGATGAATTGCGCTACAAATCTATATGATTCGGATTAAGCTAAGGGATAATATTATTTGGTTTTGGGGTTTTATGGAAACAAATAACAAAGCAATAAAGTAAAGGGATAGATATCAATTAAGATTATAATTCAAACAATTCACAAAACATATGCAAAACACAAGCAATTGATTTAGGATTTTAATACTAGTTGTTCTAGAATTCATATCACTAAGGTAAGGTCATCCCACTATCGTGATGTAACTAACCATCTACGTTTTACACCCTAATAGACTCAACTATCGCAGGTTATTACAAGGTGAAAACATGCTTTATGCTCAAGATTGATTGTTCACTAGACTCCTTAACTAACCTATCGAATTGTTAAGACGCCTAGCTCATCGAATACTAGGTCCGGAAATATAACAAGATTTTGGAGAGTATATCAACCTAAGATCACTCCCTGGGTAGCTAGGCCAGTTCGTGCTTTGAGTATAAATAAAGATGAAGAACCAATTCTAGAATAAAACTCTAAACGATTAAATACGTAAAAGCATAGAATTAAGAAAGTGCATAGAAAACAAATCAAAGCTAATACTCTAACATGTTTTGCAACACGTAGCAGCAAGAGTAAAGCACATAGACAGTATAATTCGTTGATCTATCTAAGCGTAAGGAGTTAGATCTCATCTCTTTGTAATAGGGGCAAAGTCAATCTATTCTTAAAGGCTTCTAGAATCAAATAAACATGAAGAACAAGAGAAAAACGAAAGACATTGTTTATGTATTGATTTAAGCTGTTAAGGCCGGCTGCTTGAGTTCCTAGAGAGGCTAAAAGCAAGTATATATAGGGGTTTAAGGAGGCATAAGTCGGTTAGAGTTTCTTCGGGCAAATAAGCCTTTTTGGTCGAAACTGAGGCAATATCGGTCCAAATAATGGACGGGTTGCGTGACCAGTATTGGAGGCTTCCATGACTCTTCTAGAAGGTCGGCAAAGGTCTGGATATCGGGCCATGGGCTGACCCGGTGCTTGGCTCAATTTTGCACTCACTTCACTTCGAAGGCAGTTTGACATGTCCTCAGTGTTTCGGGTGTATCTTCCAAAGTACAGCTCCAATTGATGAAATACTAACTCCATTGGAAATCTAACTCAAAGGGATATCTCCACACCAAGGTTCACTAAATTTCCAACTGATTTGATCCTCCGTTCTTCAGCGAACTTCTGGCGTATGTGTTCTGTCCAGTTTGAGAATATCTTTAAGATAAAATGACTTAGCTTGTTTCCTTTGACTTGGATGAGTAGCGACATCATAGATGACACTCCTTTTGCTCCATTTTACATCCTTTTGATGATAAAACCTGTTAAGACCTTAAAATCTACATATACATAAAAACTACTTCTTTTGGTCCAAAAGCTTTATTAATATATATGAAAACCATACTAAAATAGATAGAAAAAGTGGTAAAATATAGGGTATATCAAGTATTATTATAAATACTCAGTAAGACGATTATCTCATCTACTTGGCTATACACACATGCATAAAGAAATAACACAATATCAAGCGATCAATCAACAACGCATAGTACGAACAAATAACCAGTAATCATTCATCAATCCTTTCCAATTCACAATCAAAACGCATCATGAATACTCTGATTACCCAAATAATCAATGGTCACACACTCACCTTGAATCTGGATCGATTTTAGACAAGGACATCCACGAAAAAGAGACTTCTCTGACACCTACAACCCTTGCTCTATCTTTCCTTCTTTACGAACCAACAAAACCTCGATCCTTTCACTAAAAATCTCCTAAACCGAGTTAGGGTTTCAGAAAACAGGAACGACACGCTAGTTTCGAAAGCATACTGAGAACCAAGATTACCTCAGAATCGGAAACCTGATCTGGAAACTAGACAGAGAGAGCTATCCATCGGTATGCTGATCGTCCTCTGAGTCCTTCTGGTTCGACGAGAATCTTCCTATGAAGTGGACAGATCGCAGATCCGAAACTGCACAAACCTCTCTTAGTAAAACAATTATAACTCCTAGAATACACATCCGATTGACAAACCGTTTTCTCCTATATCAGGATCAGAGAGTGGAGAACTTAACTTGAAAGTTTCGTTCCGATCCGATCTGTTCTTACTGGCCTCTACCGTTCTCTTCTAAAACTGGACAGAACTGCCTCCAAAGCCTCAATCACGCATTTTCTTAGCCTTAAGGAACAAGAACACTCAAGGATCTCTTTCTCTTCTCTCTGGAACTCTGAAACTTAGCTTTTTTCTCCCAAAGCGCGACTAAAATACGACTCCCTAACTTATATTGGCGAACCCTAGGGTTCTCTTAAACCAGACCGCAAACCGACGCTCAAAAACTGAACCAACCGGTTCAATTCACAACCTGTGTCGATCAACGCACACACCCTGCGTCGATCGTCGCACTGCCCAAAAATCTCAATTTTGGTTCGCAGGCGTTACAGTAGGTATAAGTTTTAGTGGGCTAAATTAGTGGGGTAAATGTTTGATATAATTTTTCCATGTCACATTTAGACAATGTCATGTTACAATAAATTTTAGGAGAGTGCTTTTAGAAATGATACATAAGCATTTTTTGAATTATCACTTCCCAAATAATATATAAAGGATCATTGATATATCACATTTGTAAAATTAGTCACAATATACAGAAATCTGATATGTTCCATATTTTACCTATTTTACTATATATTTTACTATGTTTTCTATACATTTATCTACGGTATTACGCCTTTAGAGGTAGTTTTTCTCGTATTTGTAGTTTTAGAGTCTTAACAGGGAATTCAAGGAAAAAGGATCAAAAAGAGTCAAATTAGGTGTAAACCAAACCACAGCAACTTTCATAAGCCAAAGACACCATCAAGAACCAAGAATTCACAAGATGCAACATTCTACCGAATTGGACAGAACGTATACGCCAGAATTTTAGCAGTGAACGAAGGATCAAACCGATTTTGAATTGAATGAAACTTGGTGTGCAGATAGATCTTTGAGTCAGCTTTATAATGAATTTTGAATCGTCTTAATTGGAGCTGTGAGCAGGAAGATACACCCGAATTACTGAGTACATATCTAATTGCCTCGAAGCTGAAGCGAGTCCTATTTCGGACCAAATACCGGTCTGCACCGTAGACCGATATTTCAGCCATTTTCAGGACACGAGATGGGTCATTTAAACCCCAGTACCGGTCACGAAATTGGCCCGATACTGTGACCAATATTGAGGCAGTTTCGACGTAAAAAGTCTGTTTTGTCCTAAACGAAACCCTAAGAAGACCCTAGGCCTATATATACTTGTTTTTAGCCTCTTGTTAGGGGTGTGCCGAGATATTTAGAGTTGTTTAACAGATAGGAGCAGCCAACACAAGTTCTTTTGGTGTTCTTCATTAGATTTGGATTCTAGAGCAATCCGGTGGATGAATTCGCTTTGTATCTCGATATAGAGAAGATTCCTTTTACCCTTTACTCTTTAATTCAGTTGTACAAGCTCCGGATTGGGGACAACCATTTGAGATCATGTGTGACGCAAGTGACTATGCAGTTGGAGCTGTACTAGGTCAAAAGAAGGATAAGAAGATGAATGTTATCTACTACGCCAGTAGGACTCTTGACGAAGCACAATGCAACTATGCCACGACAGAAAAAGAGATACTCGCCATAGTTTTTGCCTTTGGGAAATTTTGATCTTACCTGGTTGGATCAAAAGTGATCGTTCATACCGACCACGCTGCTCTCAAGTACCTCTTAGCTAAGAAGGATGCAAAGCCACGACTCATACGGTGGATACTCTTACTCCAAGAGTTTGACCTAGAAATTCGAGACAGGAAAGGCGTAGACAATGGAGTGGCAGATCATCTTTCTCGAATGAGGGTCGAGGAACTACTACCAATGAACGATTGTTTAGCAGAAGAAAATGTTTACACTATGAATGCTATACAACGTAGCAGCATAAGAACTCCTTGCCGAGTCAAGAAGAAGGCCACCTTCGGGGGACCTTGGTATCGACATATTGCCAATTACTTGGCCGCCGATATTGAACCGCCTAATTTCTTTGGGTACAAGAAGAAGAAGTTTCTTAAAGACATTAGATTCTATTTTTGGGACGAACCATACCTCTACAAGAAGTGCAAAGATGGTTTATTCCGAAAATGTGTTCCGGAAGAAGAAATTGCGGGGATTCTACACGGATGTCACGGATCAGCATATGCGGGACATTTTGCAACTTTTAAAACTGTCTCAAAGGCTTACAAGCTGGATTTTGGTGGCCTACAATGTTTAGAGATGCCCTAGCTTTCATTGCCAAGTGTGATGCTAGCCAAAGAATGGGTAATATAAGCAGGAGAAATGAGATGCTACAAAATTTCATTCTAGAAGTCGAAGTCTTTGATGTTTGGGGAATCGATTTCATGGGACCTTTTCCCATGTCATTTGGCGACCAATACATTCTTGTGGCAGTTGATTACGTGTCTAAATGGGTTGAGGCGATTGCAACACCAACCAACGATGCTACTACAGTGATCAAGATGTTCAAGTCTATCATTTTTACACTTTTTGGAGTACCGAGAGTAGTAATAAGTGATGGAGGGACTCACTTCATTAACAAGGCTTTCGATAGTCTTCTGAAGAAATATGGAGTCAAACATAAAGTGGCTAATGCCTATCACCCTCAAACAAGTGGACAAGTTGAGATATCCAATAGAGAGATCAAGGCAATATTACAGAAGACCACGGGCAAAACAAGAAAGGATTGGTCAGAAAAGCTCGATGATGCTCTTTGGGCATATAGGACAGCTTTCAAAACACCATTAGGAACAACTCCTTTCCACATAGTATATGGTAAAGCTTGCCATCTTCCGGTGGAACTTAAATACAAAGCCGCATGGGCAGTAAAAGAGTTGAACTTCAATCTCAAGACGACCGCTGAAAGACGATTAATCCAATTGAACGAGTTAGAAGAAATTCGCCATTTGGCATACGAGAGTACTAAGATCTACAAGGAAAAAACCAAGGCTTACCATGACAAGAGGATCATACCAAAGAATCTCGAACCTAATGATAAGGTTCTTCTTTTCAATTCTCGGTTAAAGCTTTTTCCAGGTAAGCTTCGTTCTAGATGGTCCGGTCCTTTCACAATCAAGGAAGTAAAGCCATATGGAGCCGTAACCCTTTGGGATAATCGAGGAAGCGAATTCACTGTCAATGGACAACGTCTAAAGCCCTATCTTGTGAACACAGACCAAGGCAAGAACGTATCTATTGCTTTGGGTGAACCACCCGACATCTGAAATTAAAAAGGAGTCGAGCTAAAGACTTTAAACAAGCGTTGTGTGGCAGGCAACCCACATTTTTATTTTTATTTATGCTTTAAATAGTTTTTAAAATTTTAATTTTGGTTTTCATAAGTTTATTTTACACTAATCTATTTTATTTTGATTTTTCAGGATTTAAAAAAAAAAAAAAAAAAAAAATTTTCTTACCGCGACACGATACCGGTCAGAGGTATCGGTCGACGTCCTCGACCGGTATCGCGAACAATCCTTACCGCGACATGGACGTACCGCATCGGTCACGCGTATCGGTCCGGAATCGCGACCGATATTCGGATCGCGATGCCCCAAATCCTTACTCGCGACACGATGCCTCGACCCGTGACACGAGTTCTTACCGCGACACCAGGATCCTCCCGCAACACGACATAAATCTTCACCGCGACAAGACAACTCGACCAGCGACACGACAAGCACGTTCGTCCCACGACACGATGAAATGTTTACCGCGACACGAGGAAACCGTCCCGCGACACGATGAGTATTTTTACCGCGACACGAGGCAGTCTCACCGCGACACGAGGTATGTTTTGGCCTAGATTTAGGTCAGCCAATCCGACCGGTATTCGACCGGTCTTGCACCCCTATCTTACCGCGACACGAGTGACCCAGTACCGGTCACTCGTACCGGTCGGAAATCGTGACCGGTATTGGAGCAACAATGCCGCGAGCCTACCGCACATCTCACCGCAACCCTACCGCGTGGCAGCCTCACCGCAACCTCAGCGCACTCGTGCCGCATTTTCACCGCATTCTTCTCACAAGCCACTTTACCACCACACCGCCACAACCAACCAAAGCATCCACTTGACAATGCTCCATCCAAAGGTAAGTTTTCGTTTTCTTTCCTTTTCGATTTGACTTTTATTTTTCCCTTCATTTGATTTCTTTTACACCGGGCACGGTGTAATTTAAGTCTGGGGGGTTGTCGTTTACTAACACGTTTGCTCGTGATTGGTTTTCATGTTTTTAATAGTTTTTTTTTATACATTGTTTTCTGAAAATGTTTTATTGAGTCAAAATAGTCAGTTGGAAATGATGACCCTTCTTTTGGTTTAGTGGATCGTTTTTCTCAGATCAGTGACCATTTTTCAAGGATCGATTTCAGAGTCAGACTAATGAAAAATCTTAAGGCTGACCAGTTAACTAGAGACATTTGTTACTTCCAGCATAATCCGCCAAGTTCGAGCTAATTATGCGGTCTCCTCGGTGATTGATGTTCATAGAGCTTGACTCCTCATTCATACCTGATAAGTGCAATCTCTGTTAAAAGTAATGGTACTCCTCTCCCTTGTTCTAAAATAAATATATATATATATATATATATATGATTGGAGTGATATGATAGTTCTTGAGTATAAGATAAGGAAATAAAATTCCAGTGAGTCAATACTCAAGAGATGATCACCCGGAGCTCAAAAGCCAGTAGTCTGAGTCCCTTAGAACGGATGTAGAGGACGAGCGATCTCACGACCCTGTTTCCTCACAAGGAACAACAGTAGTGAAAGCACTGCTTTTGAGTCTCAACATTCTAAAAAAAAAAGAAGTAAATAATCAAATAAGTCTGGGGGAGAGAAAGAGTACCCAGATTTTTATGGTTCATTAGTCATGGTATAGTATGGGAACGAGTCTAGAAGGTTCTTGGCATTGAGATCTGGGACGAGACCTAGCAATGATGACTATCGGGTTATGTTGAGAAGTCGTGGATGAATTTTGGAGGCTGTAAATGTCTATGGAGAAGTACATGGTGGTCTGATTTTGAGTTGGTTATGCATTATGTGACTTTATAGTTGAAAGGGTAGGTCCGATATTCCAAGGGAAGGTAAGTTTCTGCGTTTTCAAACCTCTTTTCTATTCTTAAAATTTGCTTGAGGACAAGCAAAAGATAAGTCTGGGGGAGTTGATATGTTCCATATTTTACCTATTTTACTATATATTTTACTATGTTTTCTATACATTTATCTACGGTATTACGCCTTTAGAGGTAGTTTTTCTCGTATTTGTAGTTTTAGAGTCTTAACAGGAAATTCAAGGAAAAAGGATCAAAAAGAGTCAAATTAGGTGTAAACCAAACCACAGAAAATTTCATAAGCCAAAGACACCATCAAGAACCAAGAATTCACAAGATGCAACATTCTACCGAATTGGACAGAACGTATACGCCAGAAGTTTAGCAGTGAACGAAGGATCAAACCGATTGTGAATTGAATGAAACTTTGTGTGAAGATATATCTTTGAGTCAGCTTTACAATGAAGTTTGAATCTTCTCAATTGGAGCTGTGAGCAGGAAGATACACCCGAATTACTGAGTACATATCTAACTGCCTCGAAGCTGAAGTGAGTCCAATTTCGGACCAAATACCGGTCTGCACCGTAGACCGATATTTCAGCCATTTTCAGGACACGAGATGGGTAATTCAAACCCCAGTACCGGTCACGAAATTGGCCCGATACTGTGACCAATATTGAGGCAGTTTCGACGTAAAAAGTCTGTTTTGTCCTAAACGAAACCCTAAGAAGACCCTAGGCCTATATATACTTGTTTTTAGCCTCTTGTTAGGGGTGTGCCGAGATATTTAGAGTTGTTTAACAGATAGGAGCAGCCACCACGAGTTCTTTTGGTGTTCTTCATTAGATTTGGATTCTAGAGCAATCCGGTGGATAAATTTGCTTTGTATCTCGATATAGAGAAGATTCCTTTTATCCTTTACTCTTTAATTCAAGTTTATCTACTATGAATTCATCATCTATCTTGTGTCTTTCGTGCACCATGTTTGAGTAGTTTTATTTGTTAGGTTGTAGAAAGATCAAAGAGTTCATGAATTGTTAACTTCTATCGAATGAATTAGGGATAATCTATTACGTTCTTCATCTTTATTTGCTCTTAATGCATGATTGCTTTTCTGATCAACTAGCATCTGATTTTAGATTGATATACTCTCCAAAAGCTTGTTATATTGTCTGAACTAGTATTTGATGAGCTAGGCGTCTTAACAATTCGAAAGGTTAGTTAAGGAGCTTAGTGAACAATTGAATCTTGAACTTACTGCGTGTTTTCTTCTTGTAATAACCTGCGATAGTTGAGTATATTAGGAAGTTAAAACATAGTAATCTGAGCCACGACAGTGGGAGGATTATACATCCGTGATTTGAGTTCTAGAACACATCTCTCTAAAAGGTCCCTATAATTCGATATGTTGTTTAATGATCCATGAATCTCTGCGATTGATCTACTTGCCTAACATTTGTTTACCTTGAATTCCAATCATAATTTTACTTAGTTATTTTTGTGCCCTATTCCCTCTAAAAACCAAAACCATATTTCTTGTTTTAGCTTGATTTTATTCCTAAGAAGTTTGTAGTACAAATTCGAGGTCTCTGTGGATTCGATCCCTAAATACTACCGTGATTGCTGTGCACTTGCAGTTATATTTAGTGGTTAAAACTTTGACCCACATCAAAATCGGATACAATGAGAACTCTCTTCTACAACAATTTTGATTAACGATTTATTTAATCAAAATGTTAGACTCTTTCGACAATTTTTGGTGATCACAGCTGATTTAAGACATTTGATTAATTTAAGTGGAACTTCCTAACCGCCATTCATATAAACTTATATGAGTTCCACGCTCATTCTCGGCCCATCGGCTTCACCCTTGCTCGATGGCCAGTATGTTATTCTGGGAGATTCGAAATACTTGTTTACTCACTCTACAAATCATCATGCGATATTTTTCAATGATTTGTCCTCCCTCTTACGGTACCGGAAATGACTTTCCAATTGGTCACACATCCTTAAATTGGTCCAGTTCAAGCACGTTTGACTCTGGAGTTCTCTCATGATGTATGACAGAAAAGATAAGTGCACTTTCGTGATAAATATAGCCAAATCAATTCTTTTAAACCTCGCTGCATGCACCACATATTTCCATAATCGGGGTGTTACAATCACCCTCACTCACATCGCACAACGACCTCATTGCATACCAAGATCGTCACCCCCAGCCACCTTATGTGGGGCCCACTCTCACTCTCGGCCCTTGGTCTCCACCCTTGTCTGACGGTTGGTGTGTTAGTCTAGGAGGCTCGAACGACTTGTTTACTAACTTTGCAAATCACCACGAAATCTTTTCTCATGTTTTATCCTCACTCCACAATATTGGAAATAACTTCCCAATAAATCACCCATTCTTAAATTATTCTAGCTCATACACGTTTAATTAAGTCTAAAGTTCTTTCATGGTGTGTGACGAAAAAGATAGGGAAGATGTAGTGCGGTGATATAGGTAGCCAAAAAAATTATTTAAAACCTTTTTTCATGCACCACATATTTCATAAATCGAGATGTTACATTAAGGGTCAGCTAATCCAACACCTGCTGGAGAAAATTTTAACACATTCTCAATGAAATAGATGTCTAATCCCAAAAATATACAAACTAACAAAAATTAATATTTAAATTAAGATACATCAATATATGTAATATATGCTATTACGTAAGGTTCTCTGTTTTCTCTATTCACCCCGACAAAGCTCCGGGTATGGATGGCTTTTCGGATAGCTTCTTTCACTCCAATTGGGAAGCAATAGGTTCCATTGGGAAGCAATTGGGAATCTCTTAAGACCTCCGGGGCAAAGAAGTATTGTTTGATGGCCGTGAAAACAGATATGAGCAAAGCATATGATCGTATGGAATGGGAGTTTGTATATTTGGTCTTCAAAAGACTTGGTTCTAGTGATAAGGTGACAAAATTACCAATGTATATCCACGGTCACTTACTCCTTTTTGATTAACGGGTCGTCACAATGCTTTATAATCAAAAAGCATGTTGAATCACCATTAATGGCCGAAGCACTTGCATGAGGCTAGCCATCGAAAAAGCCCGAGATAGAGGCTTCACCAAGATTTTAGTGCAATCGGATTCACAGGAGTTAATTGTTGCCATCAACTCATCCAATCAAATCAAAGAAGTAATCAGCATTCTACAAGATATCCGAAACTACATCCCTCTTTTTCTTTTCACAGAATTTTGTTATGTCAAAAGATCGAACAACACGCTTGCAGATTCCTTAGCTAAGAATGCTGGGAGAATGCATAATGATGTAACATCATGAATGTTTAATGAGAAAGTATTTGTTGACCAAAAAAAAAAAAAAAGCTATCAAATATCTTTTATGTTTTTTTTTCCAAACAAATGAAGAAGATTCTTCCAAATTTGACATTGGAGACACCATCAACAGAAAATTTGTTAAGTTTTATGTGTTTTTAACTAAAAATCAGTTAGCAGTAAATAGATTGGTAGATGTTATAACTTGTATATAATTTTAGGTCTCTTCTAACTTTCTAATGTGAGATGGATGTTAACAAATTTAATCACATGCAAAATCTTCTTAGAAAATGAGAACTTCTTTTCTTTTATTTTTATTAGAAAATCAAGATTGTAAAAAAAAAAAAGGCAATCAAAATTTATACTAATAACCATATAGTATATAATAGGAAATTCTTTTTCTCCTTTTAAGGACGCCACTAAGCAAAACAAACTTTTTACAATAAATTTATTTTAAATATTCATTTAATTTAATGTTTTAATATATTTTTGTTATTTATAACTACTAGAAAATTTAAAGAAAAACTAAAAACAAAAATTGTAAGTAAATGAATAGAAGTAGCATATACAAGATTATTTAAGTATTTTATTGTTGTAAATACAAAATTACAACAATAAATATTATATTTTACTTCATATAAAAGTAATACAAACATTATGAGCTTATGATACATAAAAATGTTTACTTTTTTAATGCAAAAATTAGAAATATGTAAAATAAATATAAATATATGAGCAAGTGAATAAATGCTGATATATGATGTGAGATATATAAAGGAAAAAAAATCTAAATGATTTTAATTATTGAGCCATCGTAATTGAATATTAAACGATTATTATAATTTTGAAGTTTTAAAGAGAAAAAAGAATATCAAATTTCAGTAAATGATATTCAACATTCTCACTAAAGATTAGAAAATAAAGTGGAAATTTAGCAAATACGATTTTATTGAAAGAAAATATTTTAGATTTTGCATGTAGAAAGAAATTTTTTTTGAAACCGTTAAATACCATGCTTTTAATTAAATAAGAATCCTCATATTTTTATACGTAAAAAGTAAAATATTTGAAACAACCCGATTCATTTTTTTTATTATTATTAACATTGGACTCGAATTAGTATTCCCATAAATACTAATTCTCAATATCCAATCAAGACAACAATCAACAACCAGCGGAAATCAACTCAACGAATAATTCAATCAAATCCAATAACCAACAATTTAACCAATTCCAATATCAATTCCATTAAAGTGCATAACCAGATTCTAACATTAATCAATTTATCAATTCTAAGTTCACAACCAGCAACTTAGCAATTCTAACAATGACATAAAGCCACACAACCGAGACTCTAGATCATCTCCTCTTCCCAGCCATGATTCCACGATCACACTTTGTCTTTATCTGCATCACATGGTTAAAAGAGATGCGTGAGTATTATCAAAAATACTCAGTGAGACGAACGTCCCATCTACTTAGCTATACACACAGGCATAAGAAAATGATAAAATACCAAACGAGCACACAACAATGCACATCACAATAAACAGCACGAGAAACGTGCTTCAACAGGCTGCGTTGATCGACACACATCGCCTGTGTCGATCGACATGACCCTTGCGTCGATCGACACACATCACTTGTGTCGAACTACGCACATCACAGAATCGAGGAACATGAGCCTATCCTCTCATGGCTCATTTCTAGGATCCGACATATCGATTTTCTGCACCCAAAACGTCAACAAACACACGAATAACATCCAAAACTCACAATCAATCATCATCACATCAATCCATCATCAATCAATCATATTATAACATTTCCTTTACCCAGATAAACCATGGTCACGCACTCACCGTAGCCTATCAGTTGCCTCTGACCTCAACCTCTGGCAACTCTCCTCTGACCTTAACCTTTGCCTGATAAACATTGCAAACCAAACCAGTCGGTTAACCCAAACAGAACAGTCGGTTAAACCAACCAACCAAACCAATCTGATTAACTAAACCGAACCGACCCAAACTGGTTAACCAAACAAATTGGGATTTCCCCTAAACCGGATTAGGGTTTCTGAAAACAGAAACAACACACCAACTTCAAAAGCACACTGAGAAAGGTACATAATTTAAAATCATGATCAGTAACATGATCTGGAATATTGAGAACGAGACCTTTCCAACGCTATCAGATTGCCTCCTAACTTCTTCTGGTTCGACAGAAAAACACTCATGAAGTGAACTGGTCACAGATCTAATTCTACACGAACCTCTCTCGGGAAAACAACAATAACACTCAGAATACTAATCCTATTTACAAATCGATTTCTCCCAAAACTATATATGAGAGTGAAGAACTTACCCTAGAAGTTTCACTCCAATCCTATCTGATTAGACTACCCGTTCCTCTACTCTTCTAAAACGGGCCATAACTGTCTTCATCTTCTTCTTAGACACGACGGTTCATCTTCTTCTCCTCTTCTCTTCTCTTTCAATTTCTCAGCCGTTTTCACAATATCTCTGCACAAAACGGAGGCGGCTCCCTTTTAAACATGAGCCCTAGGGTTCCCTTAACCCAGACCAGCCAAACCGAACAATTAAAACAAAATTCGTTGGTTCAATTCAACTTTGCGTCGATCGACGCACGACCAAAATTCTCAAAAATTGGTTCGCGATCGTTACAACTCTCCCACACTAACACAGATTTGACCTCGAATCATACAACACCGTTACACTACGGTCAACACACATGACCCCACCCGGCCAACACCACCTGATATGAACACTCCAGACCCAACCCGACCAATATCACCTGATATCAACACTCTGACCCAACCCGGCCAGCACCACCTAATATCAACACTCCTGACCCCACCCGACCATCACCACCTAAGATCAACACTCCCGATCTCTAAGGCTCGCATCTAATCTGACACTTACAATCACGTTTCAGATATCAATTGCTCATAACTCATATCTCATATCTATACCCCTCACACTCTCGGGACGTTTCCTTCGAGCTCTCGGTGCCATACCACTCACACCCTCGGGACCTCCAGTCCGTCAGGCTATCGATATGCTCCATGCCCCTCACACTCTCGGGACACACAGTCCGTTAAGCTATCGACATGAATGAAAGCTCACATCCCCTGGAGAGAACTCACATCCCTCCAAGATAATGCAGGGAAACTCACATTCCCTGGAGAGAACTCACATATCTCAAGAAAATACAGGGAAACTCACATCCCCTGGAGCAATAAATCAACAACGTGCATCATAAGCACATGTCGACAAGAATCGCCTCCCATGGTCTCATCCTGACATTCCATCTCTCCTAGAATATCTTCTCAACCATGACCAATCCCCAGGTCATCTGAAACAACCCCAACACACAGGGTGTTTCCACTAGAGTCTCTAGGAAATAGAGAGTTCTAACTCACAAAAAATTTTCCTAGGAATAGACAATTTCTAGATTCTCCCTAGGAATAAACAATTTCTAATTCACATAAAACTTCTATTCCCGGCTTTCCCTAGGCAATAGACAAGTCCTAAGTCACATAGAACTTCTATTTCTAGGCTCTTTCTAGGCAATAGACAAGTCTTAACTCACATAGAACTTCTATTCCTAGACTCTTCCTAGAAAATAGACAAGCTCTAACTCACATAGAACTTCCATTTCTAGCCATCAACACCAATTCCATGACGACACCAGTCATACCATAAGAATTCCTCATCTTATCAACTCATTTATAAGAAAAACTCATCTCATAAATCTCAAAAATGTATAATTGTTACATCACCAAACGAAAATACATAAACAAACTCATAGCAGCATGCTATCACTGAAACTGAAAACAAAAAAAGACAACTCAAGCCTCAACTTGCTTCTCAAACCACTATGAAAACTTTGCCTTTATCTTAGCCTCTGGTTCCCAAGTCTCCTCCTCAACACCGTCACAGTCCCACAAGACTCTCAATAATGGTATCCTCTTTCGGCGCAACACCTTGATTCTCCTCTTGAGAATCCTCACAGGTCTCGCCTCCAACATCTTGTTGGGCTGAAGATCCTCCGGAATCCTAACCAACACCTCCTCAGACTCATGCAGACACTTTCTCAGCATCGAAACATGGAAGATCTTATGAAAAGCCTTCATACTCTGAGGTAATTCCAAACGATAAGTTATCGGTCCAACCTGTTCCACAACCCTGAACGGATCCATAAACCTTGGACTTAGCTTATTCTCTGAAATGGATTGTTAGGACCCCTCAACATCGCAGCCTTGAGATACACCTGATCTCCAAGCTCCAACTCTAACTCTTTCCTTCACTTATCAACATAACTCTTGTGCTGATCTTAAGCTTCCTTCATGTTCAGCCTCAAAACACGGATCTTCTCCATCGTTCCTAAATAAAATATGCACCAAACATGCTCTTCTCCCCCGCTTGATTCCAGCATAATGGTGTACGACATGACCTCCCATACAGAGCCTCATATGGAGCCATACCGATACTCGCCTGGTAGCTATTATTATACGCAAACTTTACCAAGTTCAGATGATCCGCCTAATGACCACCATAATCCAGTACACACATCCTTAGCAAATTCTCAAGGGTCTGAATCGTCCTCTCAGATTGCCCATCTGTCTGAGGATGATAAGTAGTACTCATATGCATCTTAGTGCCCATCTCAGCCTGAAAGGCTCTCCAAAACTCTGAGTCGAATCTCGAAACTCTGTTTGACACGATACTCGCTGGCTTTCCGTGCAGCCTCACTATCTCCCGCATATACTTCCTAGCAAAAACTGCCGCTCCATCGGTCTTCTTAATGGCAAGAAAATGTGCTGATTTAGTCAGACTTCCCACAATCACCCAGATAACATCATAGGTCTGCGAAACCGGTAACCTTGTCACCAAGTCTATGGTAATCATGTCCCACTTCCACTCCGGAATGGGTAAATTCTGCAACAAACCACTCGGAACCTGATGCTCAACCTTCACGAACTGACACACATGGCAAGCTGCCACCCAGTTAGCCACATCCCTCTTCATCCTGACCCAGTGATAGTACCATTTTAGATCACGATACATCTTAGTCGCTCCCAGATGTCGACAACATGCTCGCATGAACCTCTCTCAGAATCTCCTGCTTCAGATCCTCATCCTTAGGCACACAAACTCGTCCGTTCACAAGTTTCGTCCCATTCGCAGAGACCTGATACTCTGAACCTACAACCTTAGAAGCACCAATCAATCCCTGATCCTTCTCCTAAGCTACTCAAATCCTGCTCTACCAGTCTGCCTGGTTAGCTGCCTCTAACCCCAACGACTCCTGTGAGATAACACATAACCTTAAAGTGCTAATCTCACTCACCAAAGCCTACATATCCCGCTCCTGAGCCGAAACAACCCTCTTTCGACTCAACGCATCTGCAACCAGATTAGCCTTATCAGGATGGTAACAAATCTCCGGATCATAATCTGCTACCAACTCCATCCATCGCCTATGCCTCTAGTTCAGCTCTGGCTGCGTAAAGAAATACTTCGGGCTTTTATGGTCTGTAAACACCTAAACTTTTCTGCCATAAAGATAAGATCTCCAAATCTTTAGAGCGAAAATCACCGCAGCCAACTCAAGATCGTGGGTAGGATAGTTGCTCTCGTGCTTCCTCAACTGTCTCGAAGCATAAGCGATTACTTTTCCCTGCTATCAACACACAACCTAGACCAACTCTTGAAGCATCTGTATACACCACATATGGCTCGGCTGGCTCCGGTAACGCCAACACTGGTATACTAGTCAACATCTCCTTCAGCTTCCCGAAACTCTCCTTGCAAGCTAAAGACCACACAAAAGAGACATCCTTCACTGTCAGCTTCGACATCGACTGCGCCATACTCGCAAAATCCTTTACGAACCTCCTGTAGTAATCCACCAAACCAAGAAAACTCTTAATCTCTGTGGCATTCCTCGGTCTAGGCCACCCTCTGATAGCCTCTATCTTCGCCAAATCCACAGAAACCCCATTTGTAGAAACCACGTGATCGAGAAAACCCATCTCCCGCTGCTAAAAACTGCACTTGTTCAGCTTAGCATACAGCTTCTACTCCTGCAACTTCTCTAGAACCACCCTTAGATGAACCTCATGCTCCTCAGGACTCCTCGAATACACCATAATATCATTAATAAGAAACCACGTGATCGAGAAAACCCATCTCCCACTGCCAAAAACTGCACTTGCTCAGCTTATCATACAGCTTCTGCTCCTACAACTTCTCCAGAACTACCCTTAGATGAACCTCATGCTTCTCATGACTTCTCGAATACACCAGAATATCATTAATAAAGATGATCACAAACTCATCCAGATACTCCTGAAAGACCCAATTCATCAACTTCATGAACGCTCCTGGAGCATTAGTCAAACCAAATGTGATATGATCCGAGGTGACAACCACGAGGTTAGAGACGACTCAAGCGCGATGGAGCTACTGCAAGGACTGGTCATGAGGGCCAAGGCAAAGGAGCTCACGCAAGCCATTCAAAGGATGCTCGAGAAGGCACAAGATGGAGGACAAGCCGAAACGAGCCGGATCGTGATGTTTTTGCAAGCAGAGGAAGAAGATCAAGGAAATGTCTAAGTGAACAAGTGCTTAGCTTGTACTCTTTTTCCCATGTTTGGTTTTGTCCCAATGGTTTTTCCGAACATGGTTTTTAATGAGGCAACCTAGGTTACTTTCCCATTTTTCACTTAGTAATTTTCTTTGATTTTACCATGGGCTTTTCAACAATTCAAGATTTGAAGTCCAAGCCCATTTCGCATCTACAAAGAAGCCTATGCGAAATCTTATCTTTATTTTGAATTTGAAATACTCTTCATGCAAGCTTCTTATTTATTAGGTAGTTGTAGTTAATGTTACTTTATTATTTCCAAGGTAGGTTGCATGTAACCTTACCTTGGCTATATATAGTGCTCGCAATCTCTCAAAGAAATCAAAATCTCTCTTCTTTACTTGCGATCAAACCCGTCGAACTAACACTTCGATACATTCTCTTGAATAAGAGAATTCTCCTTCTATCTTAGTGCGTTATATCTAAGTAGATCGAGCCTTCAACCTTTCACCAAGTCTTTCATCACTTCTGTGATCGTATTCATCTTCCATCGATCTTTTTTCATCACCATTCCATTCCTTTCCATTTCGCATCTTCCACCGATTAAGACTCGGCTCCGCATCAAAGTTCCGATCCATCGATTGGGATCGTATCAAAATGGCATCACCACAAACCCGTAATGCCCATATCTTGTCCCCAAAGACAATCCAGATGAACTCTGTACAGAACCAGCCAATCCATACTCAGAATGGCATCGTACACCTTTACCGGACAAATAATCATATCCGCAGGCATCGACTCTCCAGCCACATGATTAACCTCACCGCTATCCTGCTCAAGAGTTGCTAAAAACTTCTCTCCAAAAACTTTAACTACCCCCAGCTGCTCACCAGAATCGCTCTGGATACCGCTATTCTCCGCACACCCCGGAGTAATGAAGCAATTCGTAGCTCCAAAATCAAACAGAACATGGGACACAACCGCCCACTAATAAGGTCCCTGCACAAATCCCATGTGCCTAAGAACCCTAATATCCCGAGTACCTCGATAGTCGTCCGTCATAGGACAGCTCGCCATCTTATGATCTATGCTCCCACACCCGAAGCATCCTGGACCACCCTGACCTCTCTGACTCGGTCCCGAGGAGTTCTCCCACTTCTTATTTCGTCCTTGCGCAGGCTTGCCGCCCTTGCTCAAACCCTCCTGCTGCTGTGACCTCCTCTATTGAACAGGCGGACTAACCACCACCACCTGCTCCCTCAGATCCTCCTCGATCACTGCAGTTGTCTCAACCAGCTCCGCCCTCGAGGCGAACTTACTCACTCTACAGCAAGTCCTCAAATCAGCTAGCAGTCCTCTCAAGACCCTCTTAACCTTGGTCTGCTCGCCCTCCATATCTTTCCCAGCATGAACAAGAAGTCTACCGAACTCCGCATCATACTCCCTCATTGATCGGTCACCCTAAGTCAACTCCATAAACTTCAACTCAAGCCGATCCACCGCCTCTTGCGGGAAATACTTGGCATTAAACTCTGCCAAGAAGTCTTCCCAGGCCATCTCTGCCTGCACCCTCCTGGCAACAACACCTCTCCAGGTAATGCACCGCCAGATCCACCCGGTGTCCATTTGGACACCTCGGAGAGCAAAAATTACGCTCTAGCCTCAACCGCCACTAATTGGCCTCCTCAGGCTTGGCACCTTGATATAATGCGTTTTTGGCGCATTCTAACCTTTGTTTTGTAGGTTTTTATCGAGTCTTTCATTCTCTTTCGAGTTATTCTAGGTTTAATAGTGGCTGAAAACAAGGACTGAAACTTGCGTGTTGATTTGGCGAAAAAGGTTGGATTGCCCTATTCAATCACGAGAAGGCTTGGGTACACAAAATTCAAACCAACACGGATTTCGTTGGTATTTGCGGACAGATCAATTAAGCAGCCTGTGGGAATTTTGGAAGATTTGCATGTTAGGATTGGGAACACCTTGATTTCAGCGGATTTTGTAGTGCTGGAACTTAATGATGAACCGAAGGATCCCTTGATTTTGGGACGTCCTTTCTTGCGCACAGCTGGTGCGATTATAGATGTAAGGAATAGAACAATCGGTCTCCACCTGAGAGATATTATTATGGAGTTTGAGATGGATCGGATGCTGAAGAAACCGACCATTGATGGGCAAACCTTTTCCATTGAGGATAATCTCGAAATCTCTGAGGGGGAGATTGAGGAGATTCTTGCCGATGATCCATTGGATGTTGCGTTGACAAAAGCTGAGGGTGAACATGGGTATTTGAGTGAAGATACTGTTGGGTTTGTAAGGATGCTGGATTCTGGGCAGATGGAGAAATCAACAGAATTTTTGAGACTCGAAACAGAAAGAGCGGACGGAGCACCTGCTCCTTCTCCTGGGAAATCTGTTGATAGCCCATGGAGCGAGCTGAAAGCTCCAAAGTTAGAGCTCAAAACTCTACCAGCTGGGCTAAGGTACGCGTTTTAGGCCCTAACTCCACATACCCTGTTATAATTAATGCTGATTTGAATAATGTGGAAACCGTCTTACTTTCATGCGAACTTAGGAAGTATAGGAAGGCTTTAGGTTATTCGCTAGATGACATCCCTGAAATTTCACCTGATTTATGCATGCATAGGATACATTTAGAGGATGAATCTAGAACTTCTGTAGAGCACCAAAGAAGGCTGAACCCGAATTTGAAAGATGTTGTTAAGAAAGAAATAATGAGACTTTTAGAAGCTGGCGTTATTTATGCAATATTTGATAGTAACTGGGTCAGTCCTGCACATGTAATACCTAAGAAGGGCGGAATCACTGTGATCGCCAATGATAGGAACGAATTGATACCGACTAGGACTGTCAGAGGACATAGGATTTGCATCGATTATAGAAAGTTAAATGCAGTGACTCGGAAGGATCATTTTCCCTTACCATTCATTGATCAAATTCTCGAAAGATTAGCTAACCACCCTTACTACTGCTTTTTAGATGGTTATTCAGGTTTCTTTCAGATTCCCATTCACCCGGATGATCAGGAAAAGACGACCTTCACATGTCCCTATGGCACTTTTGATTATCGCAGAATGCCCTTCGGACTATGCAATGCCCCTGCGACTTTTCAAAGGTGCATGCTGTCCATTTTTACTGATTTTATTGAGGACATAATGGAAGTTTTCATGGACGATTTTTCCATCTATGGAAATTCTTTTTCTGTGTGTTTGTCAATTCTGTGCAGGGTGTTACAACGTTGTGAAGAGAAACATCTAGTGCTAAACTGGGAGAAATGCCATTTCATGGTGAGGGATGGTATAGTTTTGGGCATCGAATATCCGAGAACGGTATTGAGGTTGACCGAGCAAAGGTTGAGGTGATGATGAGTTTGCAACTGCCAGATTCAGTCAGAGGAATATGAAGTTTCCTTGGTCACGCTGGATTTTACAGACGGTTCATCAAGGATTTTTCAAAGATAATGAGACCACTCACTCAACTCTTGTGTAAGGAGACCAAGTTTGATTTTGATGGAGCTTGCCTTGAAGCATTTTGTACTATAAAGGGAGCAATGGTGAGTGCGCCCATTGTTCAACCACCGAACTGGGATCTACCATTCGAAGTAATGACAGATGCTAGTGATTACGCTGTGGGAGCAGTTTTGGGGCAAAGGAAAGATAAAAAGCTCCACGTAATCTATTACGCTAGCCGAACTTTGGACGAAGCTCAATGTAAGTATGATACGACTGAGAAAGAGCTCCTGGCTGTAGTCTTTGCCTTTGAGAAATTCAGATCGTATCTTGTCGGTTCGAAGGTCATTGTGTTCTTCCTTCATCCTTTTCAATCCTAATCAAGGTGAGTGCGTGACCGTAGGCTCGTATAAGTATAGGAGGCCAATGGAATACGATTGCTTGGTGGTTTTCGTGTGTTTTGTGTGTGGATTCATGTAGGAGACTCGACAGATCGCATCAGATCCGAGTCGTGTGAGGATTGACTCGATTCTGGGTTCTGCGACGTCGTGTCAATCGACACCGAGGTGGTGTGTCGATCGGCAAGGGGCCTGTGTTCTTCGACACCTAGTGGTTGTGTCGATCGACACAGTGGATCCCGTCGATCGACACGGGGTCTCTGATCATCGACACCTAGTGGTTGTGTCGATCGACACAGTGAATACTGTCGATCGACACAGTGTATTCTAGACTGGTTTCATTGCTTGTTCGTGTATGCTTGTTTCTGTGATCATCCTGGTATTGTATTGGTTGTTTATACTTGTATTTAAATAGCCTGTAGACGGGATGACCGCGTCGCTGAGTATTTGTGATAATACTCACGCAACTCTTTTTGCCATGTGTTGCAGGTAAAGAGAAATTGTGATCGTGGAATCGTGGCGAGGAAGAAGAGATGATTTAGGGTCTCACCTGTGTTGTCATTTCATGGAATTGTTAGGTTGTTGGTCGTTAGATATTGTTTATTGATATTGGTTGATTGGTTGAACTGGCTTGATATTAATAAAGTAGGGGATTTGTTAGATTGGAATATGTCGTTGATGTTTAATTGTTCCGCATTGCTTGGTTGTTGACCCATTGAGGATTATTATCTGTGATGATAATAATCTGGAGGAAAATTTTTTAAACTTTTGGGTCGGGTTGTTTCAATAATTGTACAACAAACCACACATAGAATGATATATAATCTTTGTAGCATATCACACGTAAAAGTGTAATTCTACACCATGATTCAATAGAAATACATATTTGATAATATATCATTGGAATCAAATGCTTTTAACCCAAACAATATAAGGATAACAATTCTTTAACATATTAAGAAAAAGTAAGAAAAATGGATTATGTATAAATTAATTAACTTTCTATATATTAGTGTATTTTTGAAAAAAAAACTTACAAAATTATATATTTTAGATATATTGTACTTTATTTGAAAACTAGAGATTGTCCACGCGTTGCGTGGATTTAAAAACTAACATGATAAAATATACATTAAATTTAGCTTATTGATTATTTGTGTATTTACAGAATTTGATTCTTATATTATCTAAAGTTATAAATTCATTTGGAGATGTTCACAAATACCGCGATCCTCCATCGACTAATCTGGAAGAAAATCTTGGCAAAGTACTGCTTTTGGATAATGACTCTTCGCTACCTATTGTGGTTAGGTTGCTTCCCCTTTGGTTGGTTTGGATAATTTGGAAATCACGGAATGAGTATCTCTTTAATAAGAATAATGTTCATCTGAATGAAGAGGTAAATCGTAGTAAGGCAGCAGTTTGTGAATGGATTGTGGCTAATGATCTTGAGAGAGATGAAGTGCAATATAATGTAGTTACCCGATCAAGTTTATGGGAACCTCCTCCTGTAAATTGGCTTAATTGTAACTTTGATAGTAGCTTTCATCAAGGAAGAGATTCTATGGAAGTAGGATGGATTATGCGTGACCATTGAGGTAAGCATATCAAGTCTGACTATGCTAAAATTAGTCAAGTTGGTTCTCCTTTACAAGCTGAATCAATGGGTTTTCTTCATGTGGTTCAAGCGGTGTGGGCTTTAGGATTTCGACAAGTTTGGTTTGAAGGTGATAATAAGGAATTGGTGGCTTTAATCAAATACGAATGAAGATAATGTGGAGATTGGAAATGTACTCTATGATATTCGGTATTGGATTGCAAAGTTACCTTTATGCTCTTTGGAATACGTCAATCGTGAGAGGAATCATGTTGCGGATACATTGGCTAAGAAAGCTATAAGTTTTGATTTATTGTATGTATGCTTTGATTTGCCTCCATCTTGGTTGTTTAACAGTTTGTATTATCCCTTTACTATTTAATAAAGATCAGATGATAAAATTATATAGCTTCTACAATTTTTTAACAAAATGATAGTTTTTTATATAAATTTATTTTTTATTCACGTCTTTATGAGTATTTACATAAAATACTCTATATAAAAATCAAAATTGTATGTGACATAATTTTTTTTTTTTTAGTTTTTTCATAACTATTTTTTATCTTATCAATAAATGAAGTTCATAACATTTTTTTTAAAATGCATTTTCTAATATTAATTGCATAGAGAAAAAATCTAGTACAAAATTATCAATAGTTTGTCAAGATGAGTTAAGTTTGGCCTAAACTTACAAAAATTTTGTATCAATTATTGATATTTAATACCATACGTTACAAAACGTTACAAAAAGTTAAATATATATTTTTTAACTATGATAGTTTTTCGGAAGTTCTAATTGAGAAAATTTTGTAGAATTTGAAAAGAGATATTGAAAAATAATATTAGAATATGGTTTTACATATTGTTAATTAATTTATGAAGAGAATTTGATGTTAATTAAATGTTTACTTTAAGTTAATATATTGATATCACATTTTTATTTTAAAGAATCAATGAAATTTTTTTAAAATCTAGAGAGACAAATGTCAAAATTAAGTAAAAATAAGGTACTAAAAAAAAAAAAAAATTAACACTAAAAGTGACAAGTGGCAGCCTCTCAAAGCTTCACTTAGAAGAAACCTTAAAATATTATATTAGATATAAACAATGTTTTGTTGAAATGATGAATAATTGACTCGACAAGATATGAATTAATGTTAGGGATGAGAAGCAAACGATTAAACTCATTGATGACATGATTATTTTTAACACTTAACAAAATTTTGAGCTAAGTCAATATTTAGCCAATATTTGAGTGAGTGTTCGGTATCAAATTGAAGAGAGAATACGTTTTAGGAGAGAGAGAGCTACATAGAGATAAAAATGGGCCTATATAAACCCACAATAGTATTGGTCAACTATGCCATTTTACTCACCAATTACAATATTTAAACTATGATTTTATAGACAACATTATGTGCATAAATTTCAAGTAGATTTGTATTCATAAACTTAAATATGTGTATATCAATATTGACATCACATATTTAATATATTAAGTAAAATAGTGTGTAAAATATTCATTTATAATTCACAACATTATGACTTCGTTTATAACATATTTTTTACCGCTTTCATCTCTATAATAATCAGTCAATGACGTTCATTTAATCATGAATCAAATCTTCATAGAACTAGGTTATAGATTCATATTTTATTGTATGTTTAAATAAAAATGAATGTAACATAAAACCAATATGCTCATTTGGTTAGAAAATTTACAACAAATGAGCATCACTTTTAGTGTCAACAATTGTACTCATTAACAATCTTACTTTTAGTGTCAACAATTCTACTCTTTAACAATTGTACTTTTGAAAGACAACATTCTAGGTTCGATGATTATTTTTTTCTTACAAATGTGAGAACTATGAATAAATAGATGGACAATTACAAAAATATGACATTTGGTGAGTTCATTTTAATAATGCCACAATGGGTTATTAATTCATTTTAAAAAATACCACTAATTAAAAAATTTTAAACCCTGAATCTAAAAATTGTAAACCCTAAAAAAGTTTTGATCCCTAACAAACCTTAAATCCTAATACAACATAGTTAACCTAAACATAAATGATATATGGAATAAATGATTTTGAAAAAATGTCATTTTTTTAATTTTTTTTAGAAAAATGACATATTTGAAAAGTGACATTTCAAAAGTGGTATTTCTAAAAAAATTTCAATATAGATTTATCATCAAATAAATACATTTGTCATTAACACGTGATAAATATTTGTCATCATCATGTACCTAAATTCATATATAAGTATGCCATTTATATTAACATTTTTTTGAACTTTTTATTTAAATAATAACAAATTTAATTTTTGAAAACTTAATTTTTCTTCACGCAATTTATCAAACACTTTTCATGCAACAAATTTTCAAGGAAAGTGTCAGATTTTCAAAATGTTTCTAAATTAAAATAAAAACTATCACAACCAACAAATACCCGATGAAAAAGCGGCAAAAACAATGTCGGAAGACTCTTAATTCTTTGCTAACCCTAACTCATCCTCCTCCGTAGTTAAATATGTTTAGATCATAACATACTTATTTTATCAGCTAAAGTAAATTTGATACTTCTTTATCATTCACACATTTCATGGAAAATCTTTCATGCATTGAATTTATGTAGTGTATTTCATCAAAAACCCACTTTATATGTCATGAGTTTGTATATTTAATATACAAAAGATCTTAAACTATAAATCTAAGATAAAAAATAACGTAAACTCTACATATAAACATTATTATACACACAAAATCGCAAGTAAATGTAAGAAAGATGGTAATGGTCTTATTCTTAGAGCATGTACATTGGTAGAGAATTGGTAGAGAGTATCTAATAAATATAATATTGTTTTTGTTTAATATAAATAAATTCAAAAATTAAATCTAAAAATTTGAACCAATAAAAAATCTTGATTGTGGCAAATGAGGTTTTAATACTCTCTCCAAAGTTTCTCAAATGAGAAATTTGAGAACCAACTCTCACTTCTCTCTCTTCAGTTTTTATTTATTTTCATTTGTTTAATCTTAAGAACCTCTTCTAGAGACTATGGATGTATATGGTCTTACTAAAAATAGGAGAGAAACTATTATATAGGCCCACAATAGTATTGGTCCACTGTGCTATTTTACGCATCCATTACCATATTCAAATGATAATTTTACAAACAATATTGTGCTTTTGATATACATGTAAATTAGAATTCATAAACTTAAATGTGTTATGTAAATGTATTACCTGTTGACATCACATATAAAAAAAATCAAGTTAAATTGTGTGTGTAGTCATCATTCAAATCTCTATAGAAATAAGTTATAGATTCATATTTCATTGTTTGTTAAAATAAATAATGAATGAAACATAAAATCAATATGCTCTTTTGGTTACAAAATTTACAACAACAAATGACCATCATATATCCATTGTCAACAATTGTACTCTTTGGAGACAACATTCTAGGTTTGATGATTACTTTATATTTTTATTTCTTACAAACAAATTTGCAGAAAAAGTGTTAGATTTTCAAACTGTTTCTACAATAAATAAATAAAAATATATCCCAAGTAACATATACCCGACGAAAAAGCGGCAAAAACGATAGCGGAAGACTCTTCGTTCGTTGGTAACCCTAACTCCTCATCTGTCGTTAAATGTATCTATTTAGAACAGTTTAGCCATCTTTTTATTTTTTTTTCAACAGAACAGTTTAGCCATCTATTGTCATTGACATTGAAGATCCTAAAGTTGAGACACCAAGTCAACCACATTTAAATAAAAAATCTTTAAGACTATCATATTGTAACTTGCTTTTGACTTTGTTTCACGCAGAGATCTATCAAAGTATCAACTAACTGGTTCAAGCCCTACAAATCTACTCGATAAAGCACAAAAAGATCGATTTAATTGTGCGAACTATTGTGCTTATGAGCGTAAAAAGCATAAAAACAAATCTTTCTAATGGTGAAAACTCTAGCATTGAAAGAAATCATGAGCTCTGCTTCATGCGGCAACACGAACAAGAAGAAGACATACATTATTGTCGCAACACAAATTTTCTTAGTTATCCTCAAGAGGATGAGGGGAGTCAAGCGTGAGAGTCAGAGTACATTCCTACGTAATGAAATTTTATTAAAAATCTTTGTATATATATTATTTTAGGTAAGTTTTTACGAGGCCTAAGACAAAATTAAAAAATGTGATTCTTTAAAAAATAATAATATATAAAATTATATAAAATTAAGAAAAGTTATTAAAAACTATGTTACAAGAGAATTGTGATTGTTTTATAAAACACTGTTATATAAAAAAACATCTTAATACAAACGTGTTAAACACATATTTAGTAGTATTATGCTAAAAACAAATATATAAACGGACAATATTAAAACATTATCAATTTAGTTTGGTTAAAAAAAAAACAGTATCAATTTAGATTATGTAAATATATTATGATCTTCTTGTTGGTTAAATATATTTAACCGAACTACAAGTTTAGAAATTTAGAAAATAATAAAAACGTATAGAATCAAATAAGTTAAGTAAATAACATTATAAAATAATAAAAATGATAGTTAGAAAATAAATAAAAGAGAGAATCAATTATTTTTTTAGACTATAGACAATTATAGGAAGTTATACTATCTTGTATTATAAATGGAAAGTCATAAATATGTTTGTTTTTAATTAGCCATTTGAACCATCTTTCAAAATTTGGAAATGGAATCCTTTAAATATATATATATATATATATTAAATGTGGGGCCTAAGGCATTTGCCTTTTTCGTATCAACGGAAGCGTGACCCTTGTACAAAAACTCTAATAAATTTTTATTAAAATTTTGTAGATGAAGATGATGTTAAACTTTAGCAAATGGATCGAAGTAGCTCCCCAAACAGAGTAAACAAAATGTTCACATATAAATGCCTAGCTCAAGCAATCGGTAACGTCTCCTGCAATGGATAACATTTCTCTCAACTAGAGAATATATATATATATATATATATATAAAATGTGGGGCCTAAGGCATTTGCCTTTTTTGTATCAACGGAAACGTGGCCCTTGTACAAAAACTCCAATAAATTTTTATTACAATTTTATAGATGAAGATGAAGGTAAACTTTAGTAAATGGATCGAAGTAGCTCCCCAAACAGCGTAAACAAAATGTTCACATATGAATGCCTAGCTCAAGCAATTGGTAACGTCTCCTGCAATGGATAACATTTCTCTGAACTTGAGGATATATATATATATATATATATATATTAAATGTGGGGCCTGAGGCATTTGCCTTTTTCGTATCAACGGAAGCGTGGCCTTTGTACAAAAACTCCAATAAATTTTTATTACAATTTTATAGATGAAGATGATGGTAAACTTAGCAAATGGATCGAAGTAGCTCCCCAAAGAGCGTAAAAAAATGTTCACATATGAATGCCTAGCTCAAGCAACTGGTAACGTCTCCTGCAATGGATAATATTTCTCTCAACTTGAGGATATATATATCTATATATATATATTAAATATGGGGCCTGAGGCATTTGCCTTTTTTGTATCAATGGAAGCGTGGCCCTTGTATAAAAACCCCAATAAATTTTTATTACAATTTTATAGATGAAGATGATGGTAAACTTTAGCAAATGGATCGAAGTAGCTCCCCAAATAGCGTAAAAAAAATGTTCACATCTGAAGGCCTAGCTCAAGCAATTGGTAACGTCTCCTGCAATGAATAACATTTCTCTCAACTTGAGGATCTTCAAAATTGGTCAAATTTCTAATTCTTACCAGAAGTAGAGAGAGAAACGTGGTGAGAGAGACTCACCATAAGAAGAGGGAGAGAAGAGAAAGAGGAGAGAACAATGATAGTGAAGAAGAAAATTAGATTTCATTTTAGTTTGATATTTTTTGTAAAACATATTCAGAATGGCTTGAATCATGATCATGAGTTTAAAATAGAGTTATAAGTTTTTGGCAAAATATTAAGTTTGTTTTAGTTAGGCCTTGCTCACCAAAATTGTTTTAGTAATAATAGATATACTTTTAAGATTGTTTTAAGTACTTCCTCAAGTTATAATGTATCTCATATGTTTTTTTGAAAGATCTTCTATGTAACGCCCGTGAACCAAATGAGGATTTTTGGTTGGGTGTGGCGGTCGACACAGGTGTGTATGTCGATCGACACGTGAGTTTTGGACTTGTGAGAAGTCGGGTTGGGCATTGTGTTGATCGACACAGGAGTTGTGTGTCGATCGACACGAGTTAAAATCAGACCGACGGTTTCGGTTTCTGATTGCCGGTTTGGGGAGCGGTTTAGGGGACACCCTAGGGTTTGTATAAAAGGTAGGTGTAGTTGCGTTTGTCATTGTTTTGGCTGAAAACTCAGAGAGAAAGAGGGTTTGAGAGAGAGTCTTTTGATCAAAGGAGTTGTGTGAGGTTTTGTGAGTGAGAACAGCTTCTCTTCGGAAGTTTGAGAGGGCAAACGGCTGTGCTATTCAAGGCGGATTGGGGTAAAACTTGGTGGGTAAGTTCTCCGATCTCTGGTCTTTATATAGCCGAAAACGGTTTGTCATTTCGTTGATTATTCATCGAGTTATGGCTGTTTGAACTCGTTGGGTCTGTGCAGATTAGTTGTCTGCGATCAGTCGGCTTCGGGGTTGATTTCCGATCGAACCAGAAGGATTCTGGAGGTGATCCGCATATCGACGCGTAGCTGTGTCTGTCTAGTTTCTAGAACAGTCGCCCGTTTTTGTTTTGGACCAGTGTTTTGTCGTGTGCAAGTCTTTTTGTAACCGTTGGTCCCATTCTCATTTCGATTCTTCGAGGTGAGTGCGTTATCGTGGGTTTGTGTGGGCATAGGGATTGATGGAATGCGTTTGCTTGGTGTTTCGTGTGTTGTGGTTGGAATTGTGCAGGTGACTCGACGAATCGCGACAGATTCGAGCCACGAGAGGATAGGCTCGTTTCTGGGTTGTCGTGTCGATCGACACAAGGGTGGTGTGTCGATCGACATGGGCAGAGTCATATCGATCGACACCAGGGTAGCATGTCGATCGACACAGGGTCTCTGTACTTGTTCGTGTTGGTTGTTCTTGTTGTTTGTTTGTGTGCTCATCCTGATATTGTATTGATTGTTATGTCTATACTTAAATAACCCGTAGACAGGATGACCGCGTCGCTGAGTATTTGTGATAATACTCACGCAACTCTTTTTGCCATGTGTTGTAGGTAAAGAGAAAATGTGATTGTGGAATCATGGCCAGGAAGGAGAGATGATTTAGGGTCTCGTATGGCTGTGTGCTGTTGTAAAATTGCTAGGTTGCTAGTGAATTCTGAGTTGTAGTTAATTGGTTTATTGGTTATTGGTTATTGTTTCGATTGTTGAATTGAACCGGTTAGATTTAATAAGTATGGGATTATTGAATTGATTGAATTGGTCTAATTGTTTTATGTTTTCCGCATGTTGTATTGGCCCAATTGAGGATTACTATTTGTGATGATAATAATCTGAAGAGAAAAATTTTAAATTTTTGGGTCGGGTCGTTTCATTCTATATATTAAAAGAGAAACATTATAAACCAATTTTAATGATGTGTCACTCCCATAATTTTTTTCACCTTTTTTATTTTTTTTATTTATTTAATTTCTCTATACCTATTACCAAACACACTTATTTCTAAATATTATTTATTTCAAATATTCTAACTCCACTTGCCAAACATATTTAACTATTTCTAAACATGCTAAAAACAATTGTTTCGAAAAAATTATAATTTAAAATAATTTTTTATAAACTTACCATTAAATTTGAAAAAAATTAAATTTGCTGACATTCATGAAATTGGTTAAATATATAAAAATTGAAAAAATAAATATAATTTAAAATATGAAATATCAAATGACTACGGGATAAAAAATTCACCTAATTAATTAACAAAATTGAATAAAATATATAAAAAGTAATATTATTTAGTAATTTTCGGTTAGTTAAATTATTTTGGTTCAATTTAATATATTTTGAGTTAGGTTGTGGTAATCTATACTATATAAAAGTTGAAACTATTAGCTCCTAAAGGCATCCACATAGGATTTGAATCAACCTATTGTAACGCCCGTGAACCAAAAAGTGGATTTTGGTTGGATGTGTCGATCGACACAGGTGCATGTCGATCGACACGTGTGTTTTGACTTGTGAAAAGTTGAATTTCTGGTGGTGTGTCGATCGACACCATGGTGGTGTGTCGATCGACTCGGGGTTAAATTGAGCCGACAGGTTCGATTTAATTGTCCGGTTGGACGGGTTTGTTTAGGGAATCCTAGGGTTGTATAAAAAGGCTGAAACAGTGAAGGTTGGCCGACTTTTTCTTCCAGAAATCAAAAATCAGAAAGAGAATTAGAATCAGAGAGTTTGAGAGAGTTCTACTGATTTCTAGAGAAGGTTTGATCGTTCTTGAGGCTTGTGATTGCGTGGGAGGCTATTAGAAACGAGGAGGGATCGTTGCTGGATCGATTTCGGGTCTGGGAAGGGTGTTCGGGTGTTCTTCGTGTGTTCTTCGTGTTTATCCTCTTTTTCTTCCCGAATCGAGGTGAGTGCATGACCGTAGGTTTATCTAGGTAAAGGATTAGATGGAATACGATTGCTTGTATTGTTTGGATCAGATTTCGTGTGTTTGTGGATGAATTTCATGCAGGAGATCGATGAATCACGATGGGATTCGAGCCATGAGAGGATAGGCTCGTTTTTTGGGTTCTGCGATGTCCTGTCGATCGACACCATGGTGGTGTGTCGATCGACACCATGGTGGTGTGTCGATCGACACGGGTACAATGTATCGATCGACACCTAGTGGTTGTGTCGATCAACACAGTGCTTCTGTATGGGTTCGTGTTGATTGTTTCGTGTATGCTTGTTGTATGCTCATCCTGGTATTGTTTCTCTTGCTTATGCCTGTGTGTATAACCTGTAGACGGGATGACCGCCTCGCTGAGTATTTATGATAATACTCACACAACTCTTTTTGACATATGTTGAAGGTAAAGAGAAAATGTGTTCGTGGAATCATGGCCGGGAAGAGGAGATGATCTAGAGTCTCTGTTTAATGACCTTGTTGTTAGAATTGCTAGGTTGATTAGTGAGTTATGGAATTGATACTTGGTTATTGATGTTGGTTGAATTGGTTTATTTGATTATTGTTATTGAAATTGATTAGAGTTTAGTAAAGTATGGGATTTGCTAATTGTCGTATGGATTTAATTGTTAATGGTTGTTGTTCCGCATTGCTTGTGTTTGGCCTATTGAGGATTATTATCTGTAATGATAATAATCCGAAGGGAAATTTTTTAAATTTTTGGGTCGGGTCGTTTCATTTTGGTATCAGAGCCCTTATGGTTCTAGGGCGGGTGCAATTGATTGATTATGTGAGTTAATTGAGTGATTGTTGTGTGGGTATGTAGTCCTAGATCATCTTTTCTGAGCCTTCAATGAGATTCCACGGTATGTGTTTTATGATTTTCTGTTTTCTAGTACTTAGTAGTCTACTGGTTAGTGCAGAGTGATGGCTAGAGTGGCTAGAGGCAGAGGTCGTGGGGGCCGTGGAGGCCGAGGTGGTCATGGTGGGCGTGGGCGAAGACTGCAGAGTGAGTCTGATGCCGCAAGTGTGGCCTAGGAGACCACGCAGGAGCAGGTGGCGGACTCGCAGGCGTTTCAGGAGGGGTTTGTTGGTGTGACTGCTACGAGTGCCAGTGTGAGGGCTAGTGTGGGTCCCGAGGTAGCTGGCAGTGCAACGGGCCCAGGTGGGGGTGCTACCGCAGGTGTGGCCCAAGACCGAGATGATCGTTTGGCGAGTTTGCGGCAGATGATTCTGGAGCGGTTACCAGGAGGGGTACTTGGTCCGGGTCAGGCTCTGGGAGTTTAGCTAGGTGTGGCTGGTGTGTAGCCAGTAGTGGCTGGTCTGCAGCCGGGAGTGGCTGGGGTTCAGCCAAGAGTGGCTGGTGTGCAGCCGGGTATGGCGGTTGCAGAGGAGCTTCCATCCTACCTGAGGATGATGGAGCAGATGCAGAGGATTGGCACCGGGTTTTTCTCGGGTGGTGCCAAGCCTGAGGAGGCCAATGAGTAGCAGCGGAGGTTGGAGCATAACTTTTGCTCTATTAGGTGTCCTGAGGGATACAGAGTTGATCTGGCGGTTCAGTATCTGGATGGTGACGCGCATCTCTGGTGAAGAGGTGTTGAGACCAGGCGGGCGCAGGCCGAGATGGTCTGGGAGGATTTCTTGGCTAGTTCAATGCCAAGTATTTCCCGCAAGAGGCGGTGGACCGGATGGAGTCGAGGTTTCTGAACCTGGCTCAGGGAGATTGGACTGTGAGGGAGTTCGATTTGGAGTTTAGTCGACTCCTGGTACAGGCTGGTAGGGGCATGGAGGGCGAAAAAGCCCATGTGAGGAGGTTCCTTGGGGGACTTCGAGCTGATTTGAGGACTCGCTGCAGGGCGAGTAAGTTCGCCACAAGAGCGAAGTTAGTTGAGACGGCTGCTATGATTGAGGAGGACCTTAGGGAGTAGACGGTGGTTGTTAGTCCACCGATTCAGCAGCAGAGAAGGCCGCAGCAGCAGACGGGTTCGAGCAGGGGCGGCTGTAACGCCCGTGAACCAAAATGGGGATTTTTGGTTGGGTGTGTCGATCGACACAGGTGTGTATGTCGATCGACACGGGTGTTTTAACTTGTGCGAAGTCGGATAGTTGGAGGTGTGTCGATCAACACGAGTAGTGTCTGTCGATCGACCGAGGTAAAATTGGACCAACCGGTTTGGTTCCAATTGTCCGGTTCGGCGGATTGGTTTAGGGGAAACCCTAGGGTTGTATAAAGGGTGTGAGTAGTCGGGTTGTCTGTTCTTTTGGCCGTTTTCAGGAAGAAAACAGAGAGATTGAAGGGAGAATCAGAAATCTTAGGGTTGAGTGATTGTTGGGAAATTTTCTTGAGGAGAATTGCGTGTGAGGCTTTTGGGAACGAGGAAGGATTGTTGCTGGGCTGATTTTGGGTCTGAGGGGACGGAATCAGAGGTTGTTCGTGTCTGTTCTTCGTGTTTTTCGTCGTTTTTCCTCCTTTCAATCCTTTTCGAGGTGAGTGCGTGACTGTAGGCTTATATAGGTGTAAGGAATGGATAGAATGCGATTGCTAGGTGGATTTTGTGTGTTTTGTGATTGAAATCGTGCAGGAGACTCGATGAATCGCGACGGATTCCAGCCATGAGAGGATAGGCTCGATTATGGGTTCTGCGATGTCGTGTCGATCGACACCAGGGTGGTGTGTCGATCGACACGGGGCATCCTGTCGATCGACACCTAGTGGTTGTGTTGATCGACACGGGGGAGTCTGTCGATCGACACCTAGAGGTTGTGTCGATCGACAAAGAGTTCATGTTGGTTCGTGTTTGCTAGTTTCGTGAATGCTTGTGTATGCTCATCCTAGTATTGTATTTATTGTTTATGCTCATGTATATATAGCTTGTAGATGGGATAACCGCGTCGCTGAGTATTTATGATAATACTCACGCAACTCTTTTTGCCATATGTTGCAGGTAAAGAGAAAATGTGATCGTGGAATCATGGCCAGGAAGAGGAGATGAACTAGGGTCTCATTTGATGGCTGTGTTGTTAGAATTGCTAGGTTGCTAGTAGTTCTGGAATTTGTTATCGTTGTCTTTGGATTGGAATTTGAATATTTGGTTTAATGGAGTTGATTGGATTGAACGGCTTAGGGATTAATAAAGTATAGGATTTATTGATTGATGTTTTATGGATTATGTTTATTGTTTTTGCGTTGCTTGCTGTGTTTTCCCAATTGAGGGTTAGTATCTGTGAAGATAATAATCTGAAGGGAAAATTTTTAAAGTTTTGGGTCGGGTCGTTTCATTTTGGTATCAGAGCCCTTATGGTTCTAGGGCGGGTGCAATTGATTGATTGAGTGATAATTGATTGATTGTTGTGTGGGTATTGAGTCCTAGATCATCTCTTCCGAGTCTTCAATGAGATTCCACGGTATGTGTTTGTTTGATTTTCTGTTGTTCTAGTACTTAGTAATCTGCTGGTGAGTGTAGAGTGATGGCTAGAGGTGCTAGAGGTAGAGGTCGTGGGGGCCGTGGAGGCCGAGGTGGTCGTGGTGGGCACGGGCGAGGACTGCAGGTTGAGTCTGATGCCGTGAGTGTGGCCCAGGAGACCACGCAGGAGCAGGTGGCAGACTCGCAGGCGTTTCAGGAGGGGTATGTGGGTGAGACTGCTACGGGTGCCAGCGTGAGGGCTGGTGGGGCCAGTGTGGGTCCCGAGGTAGTTGGTGGTGCGGGGGGCCCGGGTGGGGGTGCTCCCGTAGGTGTGGCCCAAGACCGAGATGAACGTTTGGCGGGTTTGCTGTAGTTGATTCTGGAGCGGTTGCCAGGTGGGATACCGGCTCCGGGTCAGGTTCCTGGAGTTCAACTAGGTGGGGCTGGTGTGCAGCCAGTAGTGGCTGGGGTTCAGCCGAGAGTGGCTGGTGTGCAGCCGGGAGTGGCGGTTGCAGAGGAGCTTCCATCCTACCTGAGGATGATGGAGCAGTTGCAGAGGATTGGTACCGGGTTCTTCTCGGGTGGTGCCAAGCCTGAGGATGCCGATGAGTGGCGACGGAGGTTGGGGCGTAATTTTCACTCTATCAGGGTTGATTTGGCAGTCCATTATCTGGATGGTGACGCGCATCTCTGGTGGAGAGGCGTTGAGGCCAGGCGAGTACATGCCGAGATGGTATGGGAGGGCTTCTTGCCTGAGTTCAATGCCAAGTATTTCCCGTAGGAGGCGGTGGACAAGATGGAGTCGAGGTTTCTGAACCTGACTCAGGGGGAGCGGACTGTGAGGGAGTTTGATTTGGAGTTCAGTCGACTCCTGGTACATGCTGGTAGGGGCATAGAGGGCGAGCAGGCCCAGGTGAGGAGGTTCCTCGGGGGACTTCGAGCGGAGTTGAGGACTCGCTGCAGGGCGAGTAAGTTCGCCACGAGGGCGGAGCTGGTTGAGACTGCTGCGGCGATTGAGGAGGACCTCAGAGAGCAGGCTGTGGTGGTTAGTCCACTGGTGCAGCAGCAGCAGCAGAGGAGAGCGCAGCAGCAGGTGGTTTCGGGCCAAGGCGGCAAGCCTGCGCAAGGTCAGAAGAGGAAATGGGAGAGCACTTCAAGAGCCAGTCAGAGAGGTCAGGGTGGTTCGGGATACTACGGGTGCGGTGGCACGGGCCACAAGTTGGCGGATTGTCCGAAGAGGAGAGAGGAGCGGGCGGTTGAGGTGTGTTATCACTGCAGGGAGCCGGGGCATATCAAGCCTTGGTGTCCTAAGCTTCAGCAGATGGCGGTGGTAGCAAAGCAGCCATTGGCAGTCCAGCCGTTGGCTCAGATCGCAGCCGCACCGCGGGTCTTCACTTCGGCAGAGGCGGGCGGTTCTAGTGCCAGACCGATCACAGGTATATTTCAGACTTGTTTTTTTTAAATTCTTGAGGTGTTTGAATCTAGTCTGTTTGGAATTGTGAGTCTGTGCTAGAGTGTCGGGTCTTAAAGCACATGGGATTTGTGCAGGGACCTTAGTTGTGGGCGGATGTGAGTCCCACGTGTTGTTTGATTCTGGAGCTACGAGTAGCTTCCTTACTCCAGAGTGTGCGGAGGGCAGTGGGATCCAGAGCAATCCGGAGAGCAGACGGGAGTAGTTAAGGTTGCTGGTGGCAGGACGTTAGCTACTTTCGGGCAGGCTCGTGGTGTGGACGTTCTGGTGTTGGGAGAGTCGATGCCAGCAGACCTAGTCATTAGTCCGGTGGAGCTGTACGATGTTATCTTGGGTATAGATTGGTTGGATTGGTACAGAGTCCATCTGGATTGTCATCGAGGACGTGTGGTGTTCGAGCGGGAGTCAAGAAGGTTGGTGTATCAGGGTGTGAGACCGACTTCCGGGAGTCTCGTGATTTCAGCGATATAGGCCGAACAGTTGATTGAGAAGGGCTGTGAGGCGTATCTGGCGATGATAGTGATGCCAGAGACTGTTGGGGATATTAAGGTTGTTCGGGAGTTCCAGGATGTTTTTCAGTCGTTGTTGGGATTGCCACCGTCGCAGTCGGATCTATTTACGATTGAGTTAGAACCCAGGACGACGCCTATATCCAAGTTACCTTACCGTATGGCTCCAGCAGAGATGGCAGAGCTGAAGAAGCAGCTGGATGATCTATTGCGTAAGGGTTTCATCCAGCCTAGTGTATCACCGTAGGGAGCACCGGTGTTGTTTGTGAAGAAGAAGGATGGGAGTTTCCGGCTGTGCATCGATTACCGGGGGCTTAACCGAGTCACTGTGAAGAACAGGTATCCTCTACCGCGCATTGATGAGTTGTTGGATCAGTTGCGAGGGGCTACTTGGTTCTCCAAGATTGATTTGGCGTCGGGTTGCCATCAGATTCTGATTGATGAGGCAGATGTCAGGAAGACGGCCTTTCGGACGAGGTACGGGCATTATGAGTTTGTGGTGATGTCGTTCGGGTTGACGAATGCGCCAGTAGCGTTCATGCGGTTGATGAATGGGGTATTCCAGGAGTATCTGGATGTGTTTGTGATCATCTTCATAGATATTCGAGGAGTCCGGAAGAGCACGAGGTGCATTTGAGGTTGGTTTTGGAGAAGCTACGGGAGCAGAAGCTGTATGCAAAGTTGAGTAAGTGCAGTTTCTGGCAGCGAGAGATTAGCTTTCTTGGCCACGTTGTGTCTGCAGAGGGGGTTTCTGTAGATCCGGCTAAGATCGAGGCTATCAGAGGTTGGCCTAGACCGAGGAGTGCCACCGAGATCAGGAGTTTTCTTGGGTTGGCGGGTTATTATCGGAGGTTCATCAAGGGGTTTGCGAGTATGGCGCAGTCGATGACGAAGCAGACAGGGAAGGATGTTCCATTTATGTGGTCTTCAGCTTACGAGGAGAGTTTCGGGAAACTGAAGAAGATGCTGACTAGTACACTGGTTTTGGCGTTACCCGAGCCGGGTGAGCCGTATGTGGTGTATACAAATGCTTCAGGAGTTGGTCTGGGATGTGTGTTGATGCAGCAGGGGAAGGTTATTGCGTTTGCCTCGAGGCAGTTGAGGAAGCATGAGTGCAATTACCCTACCCATGATCTGGAGTTGGCTGCGGTGATTTTTGCACTTAAGATTAAGAGGTCTTATCTGTATGGCGGGAAGGTGCAGGTATTCACAGACCACAAGAGTCTGAAGTATTTCTTCACTCAGCCGGAGCTGAACCAGAGGCAGAGGCGCTGGATGGAGTTAGTCGTAGACTATGACCTAGAGATTGGGTACCATCCGGGTAAGGTTAACCTGGTTGCAGATGCGTTGAGTCGGAAGAGGGTTGCTTCAGATAAGGAGCGGGATATGGAGGCTCTAGTGAGCGAGATCAGTACGTTGAGGTTGTGTGTGATCTCACAGGAGTCGTTGGGGTTAGAGGCAGCTAACCAGGCAGATCTGTTGAGCAGGATTCGAGTTGCTTAGGACAAGGATCAAGGGTTGATTGATTCTTCTAAGGCGGCCGGTTCAGAGTATGTGATCTCAACGAGTGGGATGATACTGGTGAACGGGCGGGTATGTGTACCCAAGGACGAGGATTTGAGGCATGAGATCCTGAGGGAGGCTCATTCGAGCATGCTATCGATTCATCCAGGAGCGACCAAGATGTACCGTGTCCTGAAGTGGTATTATCACTGGGTCGGGATGAAGAGGGATGTAGCTAGCTGGGTTGCAGTGTGCAATGTGTGTCAGCTGGTGAAGGCTGAGCATCAGGTTTCGAGTGGTATGTTGCAGAGTTTGCCCATTCCGGAGTGGAAGTGGGATATGATTACCATGGATTTCGTGACGGGGTTGCCGGTGTCACAGACTTTTGATGCTATTTGGGTTATTGTGGATCGTCTGACCAAGTCAGCACATTTTCTGGCCATCAAGAAGACTGATGGAGCGGCAGTTTTGGCTAGGAAGTATGTGCGGAAGATTGTGAGGCTGCACGGTGTGCCAGTGAGTATTGTGTCAGACCGGGATCAGAGATTTACTTCAGAGTTCTTGAGGGCATTTCAGGCAGAGATGGGCACTAAGGTGCATATGAAAACAGCGTACCATCCTCAGACAGATGGGCAGTCAGAGAGGACGATTCAGACATTGGAGGATCTGTTGACGATGTGTGTGCTTGATTATGGTGGTCATTTGGTGGATCATTTGAACTTGGTTGAGTTTGTGTATAACAACAGTTCCCAGGCGAGTATTAGGATGGCTCCATATGAGGCTCTGTATGGGAGGCCATTTAGGACACCACTATGCTGGACTCAAGTGGGGGAGAGGAGCATGTTTGGTGCAGATTTTGTTCAGGAGACGAAGGAGAAGGTCCGTGTCTTGAGGCTGAACATGAGAGAGGCTCAGGATCGGCAGAAGAGTTACGTTGATAGGAGACGCAAAGAGCTGGAGTTTGAGCTGGGAGATATGGTGTATCTCAATGCAGGTTTGTTGAGGGGTCCTAACAGATCCATTTTGGAGAACAAGCTGAGTCCGAGGTTTATGGGTTCGTTCAAGGTTGTGGAGCGGGTCGGACCGGTAGCTTATCGGTTGGAGTTACCTCAGAGTGTGAAGGCCTTTCACAAGGTCTTCAATGTTTTGATGCTGCGGAAGTCTACATGAGTCTGAGGAGGTGTTGGCTAGGATTCCGGAGGATCTTCAGCCTAACATGACGTTGGCAGCGAGGCCTGTGAGGATTCTCGAGAGGAGGATTAAGGTTCTGCGCCGGAAGAGTATACCGTTGGTGAGAGTCGTGTGGGACTGTGTCGGTATTGAAGAGGAGACTTGGGAACCAGAAGCGTCAATGAAGGGGAAGTTCTCAAAGTGGTTCGAGAAGCAAGCGGTGGCTTGACTTGCCTTTCTGGTTTTCGGAGTCTGTATTAGCATGTTGCTATATTGTGGTTATGTATTTTGTTTGTGGTTGTAACGAGTATACATTTTTGGAGATTTAATAAGATGAGTTTGCCTTATTAAATGTGTGTTTAAGACGTGTGTTCTTATGGTATGACTAGTGATGTCATGGATTGTGATGACTGGTAGGTCATGTGGAGGTCTAGCGGTAGAAGTTCTATGTGAGTTAGAGCTTGCCTATCGGCTAGGATGGCTAGGAATAGAAGTTTTATGCGGCTTGAGCTTGTTCATGATCTAGGAGTGGCTGGAAATGAGATTGTTCATGTTCCAGGAGTGGCTGGAAATGAGATTGTTCATGTTCCAGGAGTGGCTGGAAATGAGATTGTTCACGTTCTAGGAATGGCTAAAAATGAGATCGTTCATGTTCCAGGAGTGGCTGGAAATGAGGTCGTTCATGTTCCAAGAGTGGCTGGAAATGAGACTGTACATGTTCCAGGAGTGGCTGGAAATGGAAGCTCTATGCGCGTTAGAACCTGTCTATTTCCTAGGGAGAGTCTGGAAAAGAGGTTTTATGTGAGTTAGAATTGTCTTTTCCAGGGACTCTGTGAAACACCCTGGTGATTGGGTTGTTTCGGATGACCACGAGAGGTGATTTCAGTCGACAGATGCCTAGGTGCATGTTACAGAGTGATTGCCCAGGGGATAGTGGCTCTCCTGGGTATACTTGAGGGGATAGTGATGTTCTCTCAGGGGAAAAGTGGTTCCCTTGCATATACTTCTAGGGGCGAAGTCTCTCCAGGGGATGTGTAATTCCTCTGCAGCCGAGCTCAACGGACTGTGTGTCCTGAGAGTGAGAGGGGCTGGAGCATACCGAGAGCTGGATGGACGGCGGTCCTAAAGGTGGTGGGGTATGATATACTTCAAGAGCTCAAAGGGTGACGATCCTGAGAGCAGAGTGTTGTATATAGATATGAGTATGAGCAATAGTATCTGTAATGTGGTTGTAAGCATGAGACTGGATGAACTTCGGGGATCGGGAGTGGATCTCAGGTGGTGCTGACCGGGTTGGGTCAGGATTGCAGCCGTGGCGAGACGGTGCAATGTGGCTAGTATGAGCCTAGTAGAGCTCGGGGATCAGGTGAGATCTCGAGTGGTGCTGACCGGGTTGGGTCAGGAGGGTGTGGTGGATGTCGAGTCTAGGGTTGTTGCTTACGTTTACAACTTGGTTCGGACGACTCTGGTAGTATATGTAGCGCCATAGGTCGTACATGTTCTTGTTTGATTGTTGTGCGATCTTTTGGTTCAATTTAGGGTCAACGATTGGTTGTTCATGTTCTTGTTTGATTGTTGGGCGATCAATTGGGCAGGCCTAATCCGGACCAGGGGGCGTTGCAACGTTGATGTTTCCGGGAGAATCTGGTCGGGTTTTAGGTAGGGGTATTAACCTTAGTGAGACGGAGTTGCGTGATTCGAGGTCGAATCCGTGTTAGTGGGAGAGAATTGTAATGCCCGTGAACCAAAATGGGGATTTTTGGTTGGGTGTGTCGATCGACACAGGTGTGTATGTCGATCGACACAGGTGTGTATGTGGATCGACATAGGTGTTTTGACTTGTGCGAAGTCGGATAGTTGGAGGAGTGTCAATCGACACGAGTGGTGTCTGTCGATCGTCACGGGGTAAAATTGGACCAACCGGTTTGGTTCCAATTGTCCGGTTCGGCGGATTGGTTTAGGGGAAACCCTAGGGTTGTATAAAAGGTGTGAATAGTCAGGTTGTCTGTTCTTTTGGCTGTTTTCAGGAAGAAAACAGAGAGATTGAAGGGAGAATCAAAAATCTTAGGGTTGAATGATTGTTGGGAAATTTTCTTGAGGAGAATTGCGTGTGAGGCTTTTGGGAACGAGGAAGGATTGTTGCTGGGCTGATTTCGGGTCTGAGGGGACGGAATCAGAGGATGTTCGTGTTTGTTCTTCATCGTTCTTCCTCCTTTCAATCTTTTTCGAGGTGAGTGTGTGACTGTAGGCTTACATAGGTGTAAGGAATGGATAGAATGCGATTGCTTGGTGGATTTTGTGTGTTTTGTGATTGAAATCGTGCAGGAGACTCGATGAATTGCGACGGATTCGAGCCATGAGAGGATAGGCTCGATTCTGGGTTCTGCGATGTCGTGTCGATAGACACCTAGAGGTTGTGTCGATCGACAAAGAGTTCATGTTGGTTCGTGTTTGCTTGTTTTGTGAATGCTTGTGTATGCTCATCCTGGTATTGTATTTATTGTTTATGCTCATGTATAAATAGTCTGTAGATGGGATGACCGCGTCGCTGAGTATTTATGATAATACTCACGCAACTCTTTTTGCCATGTGTTGCAGGTAAAGAGAAAATGTGATCGTGGAATCATGGCCAGAAAGAGGAGATGATCTAGGGTCTCATTTGATGGTTGTGTTGTTAGAATTGCTAGGTTGCTAGTAGTTCTAGAATTTGTTATCGTTGTCATTGGATTGGAATTTGAATATTTGGTTTAATGGAGTTGATTGGATTGAATGGCTTAGGGATTAATAAAGTATGGGATTTATTGATTGATGTTTTATGGATTATGTTTATTGTTTCCACGTTGCTTGATGTGTTTTCCCAATTGAGGGTTATTATCTGTGAAGATAATAATCTGAAGGGAAAATTTTTAAATTTTTGGGTCGGGTCGTTTCAGCGGCAAGTCGGCTCAGGGTCAGAAGAGGAAGTGGGAGAGCACTTCAGGGCCGAGTCAGAGAGGACAGGGTGGTCCAGGTTCCTTCGGGTGCGGAAGCATGGATCAAAAGGTGGCCAGTTGTCCGAAGAGGAGTGAGACTCGGGGTGCTCTGGTGTATTACCATTGCAGAGAGCCGGAACATATCAAGCCCAAGTGTCCGAATCTACAGCAGATGGCGGTGGCGGCAGTGCAGCCGTTGGCGGTGCAGCCCTTTGCTCAGATTGCAGCGACACCGTGGGTTTTCACTTCGACGGAGGCGGGCAGGTCTAGCGCCAGACCGATCACAGGTAAATTCCAGATTTGATCTTTTAGATTCTTGTGTTGTTTGAATTTGGTCTGTTTGGAAAATTGTGAGTCTGCGTTAGTGTGTCGGGTCTTAAAGCACATGGGATTTGTGCAGTGACCTTAGTTGTGGGCGGTTGTGAGTCCCACGTGTTGTTTGATTCGGGAGCTACGAATAGCTTTATTACTCTCTAGTGTGCGGAGGGCAGCGGAATCCGGAGAGATTACGGTGAGCAGCCAGGAGTAGTTAAGGTTGCTGGTGGCAGGACGTTAGCTACTTTCGAGCGGGCTCGTGGTGTGGATGTTCTGGTGGCGGGAGAGTTGATGCCAGCAGATCTGGTTATTAGTCTGGTGGAGTTATACGATGTCATCCTGGGTATGGATTGGTTGGATCAGTATAGGGTCCATCTGGATTGTCATCGAGGACGAGTTGTGTTCGAGCGGGAGTCAGGAAGGTTGGTGTATCAGGGTGTGAGACCGACTTCTGGGAGTCTCGTGATTTCAGCGATACAGGCCGAGCAGTTGATTGAGAAGGGCTGTGAGGCGTATCTGGCGACGATAGTGATGCAAGAGACTGTTGGAGAGGTTGCAGTTGGGGATATTCGGGTTGTTCGGGATTTCCACGATGTGTTTCAGTCATTGTTGGGATCGCCACCGTCGCGGTCGGATCTATTTCCGATTGAGTTGGAACTCGGAACGACTCCTATATCCAAGGTGCCTTACCGTATGGCTCCAGCAGAGATGGCAGAGTTGAAGAAGCAGCTGAATGATCTGTTGGGGAAGGGATTCATCCGGCCTAGTGTTTCACCGTGGGGAGCGCCGGTGTTGTTTGTGAAAAAGAAGGATGGAAGTTTTCGGTTGTGCATCGATTACCGGGGACTTAACCGGGTCACTGTGAAGACGGCCTTTTGGATGAGGTACAAGCCTTATGAGTTTGTGGTGATGCCGTTTAGGTTGACGAATGTGCCAGTAGCATTATACGATTGATGAATGGGGTTTTCCAGGAGTATCTGGATGTGTTCGTGATCATCTTCATAGATGATATTCTAGTGTATTCCAGGAGTCCGGAAGAGCACGAGGTGCATTTGAGGTTAGTTCTAGAGAAGCTGCGGGAGCAGAAGTTGTACGCGAAGTTGAGTAAGTGCAGTTTCTGGCAGCGAGAGATGAGCTTTCTTGGTCATGTGGTGTCTGTAGAACGAGTTTTTGTAGATCCGGATTGAGGCTATCAGAGGTTGACCTAGACCAAGGAGTGCCACTGAGATCAGAAGTTTTCTTGGGTTAGCGGGTCACTATTGGAGGTTCATCAAAAGTTTGCGAGTATGGCGCAGTCGATGACGAGGTTGACGGGGAAGAATGTCCCTTTTGTGTGGTCTTCAGCTTGCGAGGAGAGTTTCGGGAAGCTGAAGGAGATGCTGACGAGTACACCGGTGTTGGCGTTACCCGAGCCGGGTGAGCCTTATGTGGTGTATACAGACGCTTCGGGAGTTGGTCTGGGATGTGTATTGATGCAGCAGGGGAAGGTTATTGTGTATGCTTCGAGGCAATTCAAGAAGCACGAGTGCAATTACCCTACTCATGATTTGGAGTTGGGTGTGTCGATTGACACAGGTGTGTATGTCAATCGACACGGGTGTTTTGACTTGTGCAAAGTCGGATAGTTGGAGGTGTATTGATCGACACTAGTGGTGTCTGTCGATCGTCACGGGGTAAAATTGGACCAACCGGTTTGGTTCCAATTGTCCGGTTTGGCGGATTGGTTTAGGGGAAACCCTAGGGTGTTATAAAAGGTGTGAATAGTCGGGTTGTCTGTTCTTTTGGCCGTTTTCAGGAAGAAAACAGAGAGATTGAAGGGAGAATCAAAAATCTTAGGGTTGAGTGATTGTTGAGAAATTTTCTTGAGGAGAATTGCGTGTGAGGCTTTTCGGAACGAGGAAGGATTGTTACTGGGCTGATTTTGGGTCTGAGGGGATGGAATCAGAGGCTGTTTGTGTCTGTTCTTCGTCGTTCTTCTTCCTTTCAATCTTTTTCGAGGTGAGTGCGTGACTGTAGGCTTACATAGGTGTAAGGAATGGATAGAATGCGATTGCTTGGTGGATTTTGTGTGTTTTGTGATTGAAATCGTGCAGGAGACTCGATGAATCGTGACGGATTCGAGCCATGAGAGGATAGGCTCGATTCTGGGTTCTGTGATGTCGTGTCGATCGACACCAGGGTGGTGTGTTGATCGACACGGGGCATCCTGTCGATCGACACCTAGTGGTTGTGTCGATCGACACGGGGGAGTCTGTCGATCGACACCAAGAAGTTGTGTCGATCGACAAAGAGTTCCTGTTAGTTTGTGTTTGCTTGTTTTGTGAATGCTTGTGTATGCTCATCCTGGTATTGTATTTATTGTTTATGCTCATATATAAATAGCCTGTAGATGGGATGACCGCGTCGCTGAGTATTTATGATAATACTCACGCAACTCTTTTTGCCATGTGTTGCAGGTAAAGAGAAAATGTGATCGTGGAATTATGGCCAGGAAGAGGAGATGATCTAGGGTCTCATTTGATGGCTGTGTTGTTAGAATTGCTAGGTTGCTAGTAGTTCTGGAATTTGTTATCGTTGTCATTGGATTGGAATTTGAATATTTGGTTTAATGGAGTTGATTGGATTGAACGGCTTAGGGATTAATAAAGTATGGGATTTATTGATTGATGTTTTATGGATTATGTTTATTGTTTCCCCGTTGCTTGCTGTATTTTCCCAATTGAGAGTTATTATCTGTGAAGATAATAATCTGAAGGAAATTTTTTTAAATTTTTGGGTCGGGTCGTTTTAGCGGCAAGCCAGCTCAGGGTCAGAAGAGGAAATGGGAGAGCACTTCAGGGCCGAGTCAGAGAGGACAGGGTGGTCCAGGTTCATTCGGGTGCGGAAGCATGGATCAAAAGGTGGCCAGTTGTCCGAAGAGGAGTGAGACTCGGGGTGCTTCGATGTGTTACCATTGCAGAGAGCCGGGACATATCAAGCCCAAGTGTCCGAAGCTACAGCAGATGGCGGTGGCGGCAGTGCAGCCGTTGGCGGTGCAGCCCTTTGCTCAGATTGCAGCGACACCTCGGGTTTTCACTTCGACGGAGGCGGGCGGTTCTAGCGCCAGACCGATCATAGATAAATTCCAGATTTGAGGTTTCTTGGGTTGGCGGGTTACTATCGGAGGTTCATCAAAAGGTTTGCGAGTATGGCGCAGTCGATGACGAGGTTGACGGGGAAGAATGTCCCTTTTGTGTGGTCTTCAGCTTGCGAGGATAGTTTCAGGAAGCTGAAGGAGATGCTGACGAGTACACCGGTGTTGGCGTTACCCGAGCCGGGTGAGCCTTATGTGGTGTATACAAATGCTTCGGGAGTTGGTCTGGGATTTGTATTGATGCAGCAGGGGAAGGTTATTGTGTATGATTCGAGGCAATTCAAGAAGCACGAGTGCAATTACCCTACTCGTGATTTGGAGTTGGTTGCGGTGATTTTTGCCATTAAGATTTACGGCAGAAAGGTGCAGGTGTTCACAGACCACAAGAGTCTGAAGTATTTCTTCACTCAGCCAGAGCTAAACCAAAGACAGAGGCGCTGGATGGAGTTAGTTGCGGACTATGACCTGGAGATTGGGTACCATCCGAGTAAGGCTAATCGGGTTGCAGATGCGTTGAGTTGGAAGAGGGTTGCTTCAGATCAGGAGCGGAATATGGAGGCTCTGGTGAGTGAGATTTGTACATTAAGATTGTGTGTTATCTCACAGGAGCCGTTGGGGTTAAAGGCAGCTAACTAGGCAGATTTGTTAAGCAGGATTCGAGTTGCTCAGGAGGAGGATCAGGGTTTGATTGATGCGTCTAAGGTGGCCGGTTCAGAGTAAGTGGGATGATACTGGTGAACGGGCGGGTATGTGTACCCAAGGACGGGGATCTGAGGCAGGAGATCTTGAGAGTGGCTCATTCGAGCATGTTATCGATTCATCTGGGAGCGACCAAGATGTATTGTGATCTGAAGCGATATTATCATTGGGTCGGGATGAAGAGGGGTGTAGCTAACTGAGTTGCAGCGTGCAACGTGTGTCAGTTGGTGAAGGCTGAGCATCAGGTTCCAAGTGGTATGTTGCAGAGTTTGTCTATCCCGGAGTGGAAGTGGGATATGATTACCATGGATTTCATGATGGGGTTGCCGGTGTCACGGACGTATGATGTGATTTGGGCTATTGTGGATCGTTTGACCAAGTTAGCACATTTTCTGGCCATCAAGAAGACCGATGGAGCGGCGGTGTTGGCCAGGAAGTATGTGCGGGAGATTGTGAGGCTGCACGGGGTGCCAGCGAGTATTGTGTCTGACAGAGATCCGAGGTTTACTTCAGAGTTCTGGAGGGCATTTCAGGCTGAGATGGGCACTAAAGTGCATATGAGCACAGCGTATCATCCTCAGACGGACGGATAGTCCGAGCGTACGATTCAGTCTTTGGAGGATTTACTGAGGATGTGTGTGCTTGATTATGGTGGTCATTGGGCGGATCATCTGAACCTGGTTGAGTTTGCGTACAACAACACTTAGCAGGCAAGTATTGGGATGACTCCATATAAGGCTTTGTATGGGAGGTCGTGTAGGACACCATTATGCTGCACTCAAGTGGGGGAGAGGAGCATATTTGGTGCGAATTTTGTTCAGGAGACGACGGAGAAGATCTGTGTTTGAGGCTGGCTCAGGATCGGCAGAAGAGTTATGCCGATAGGAGATGGAAAGAGCTGGAGTTTGAGCTGGGAGATCTGGTGTATGTCAAGGCAGCGATGTTGAGGGTCCTAACAGATCCATTTCGCAGAATAAGCTAAGTCCGAGGTTTATGGGTCCGTTCAAGGTTGTGGAGCGGGTCAGACCGGTAGCTTATCATTTAGAGTTACCTCAGAGTATGAAGGCTTTTCACAAGGTCTTCCATGTTTTGATTCTGCGGAAGTGTCTATATGAGTTTGAGGAGGTGTTGGCTAGGATTCCAGAGGATCTTCAGCCCAACATGACGTTGGCGGCGAGGCCTGTGAGGATTCTCGAAAGGAGAGTCAAGGCGCTGCGTCGAAAGAGTATACCATTGGTGAGAGTCGGTGGGACTGTGACGGTATTAAAGAGGACACTTGGGAACCCGAAGCGTTGATGAAGACGAAGTTCTCGAAGTGGTTTGAGAAGCAAGCAGTGGCTTCAGTGTCTTTCTGGTTTTCAGAGTCTGTTTTAGCAGGTGGCTATGAGATGTATGTATTTTCGTTTGATGTTCTTGTAACGATTATACATTTTGAGATTTAATAAGATGAGTTGTTCCTTATTAAATGTGTTATAAGATGTGAGTTCTTATGGAATGACTAGTGGAGTTATGGATGGTGATGACTGGTAGGTCATGTGGAGGTCTAGCGATAGAATTCTATGGGAGTTAGGACTTGTCTATCGGCTAGGGAGGCTAGAAATGGAAGTTCTATGTGAGTTAGGGCTGTCCATGTTCTAGGTAGATTTTTTGGGGATGAGGTTCTATGTGAGTTAGGACTTGTGATTCCCTGGATGGCGCTAGGAAATAGGGGTTTTATGTGAGTTAGAGCCTGCCTATTTCCTAGGGGGAGTCTGGAACAGAATTTTTATGTGAGTTAGGACTGTCTTTCCCAGGGACTATGTGGAAACATCCTGGTGATTGGGTTATTTCGGATGACCACGAGAGGTGATTTTGGTCGGCTGGTGCTTATGATGCACGTTACAACGTGATTACCCAGGGCATAGTGGTTCTACTGGATGTACTTGAGGGGATAGTGAGGTTTTCTCCGGGGGAAAGTGGTTCCCTTGCATATACTTTGAGGAGCCGAAGCCTCTCCAAAGGATGTGTGATTCCTCTGCAGCCATAGCTCGACGGACTGTGTGTCCTGAGAGTGGGGAGGGATGGAGCATACCTGGAGCTGGATGGACTACAGTCCTGGAGGTAGAGGGGGTATGATATACATCCTGAGAGTGGGGTGGTGTATATAGATATGAGTATGAGCAATAGAGTCTGTAGTGTGATTATAAGTATGAGACTGGATGAACTTTGGGGATCAGGAGTGGATCTCAGGTGGTGCTGACCGGGTTGGGGTCAGGATTGCAGCCGTGGTAAGACGGTGCAATGTGGCTAATATAAGACTAGTGGAGCTCGGGGATCAGGTGTGATCAAGAGGGGTGTTGGCCGAGGGCCAAAAGTATGGATGTGGATGTCGAGTCTAGGGTTTTGACTTACGTTTAGAACTTCGGTTTGGACGACCCTGGTAGCATATGTAACGTTGTTGGTCGTACATGTTCTTGTTTGATTATTGCGCGATCATTTGGTCCAATTCGGGGTCAACGGTTGGTCGTGCATGTTCTTGTTTGATTGTAGGGCGATCAATCGGGCAGCCCTAATCCGGACCAGGGGGTGTTGCATCGTTGATGTTTCCAGATGAACTTGGTCTGGTTTTAGGCGTGAGTGTTAACCTTAGCAGGGTAGGGTTGCGTGATTCAAGGTCGAATCCGTGTTAGTGGGGGAGAATTGTAACGCCCGTGAACGAAAAAGTGGATTTTGGTTGGATGTGTTGATCGACACAGATGCATGTCGATCGACACATGTGTTTTGACTTGTGAGAAATCAGATTTCTGGTGGTGTGTCGATCGACACCATGGTGGTGTGTCGATCGACACGGGGTTAAATTGAGCCGACAGGTTCGGTTTAATTGTCCGGTTTGGTGGGCCGGTTTACGGAACCCTAGGGTTGTATAAAAAGGCTGAAACAGTGAAGGTTGGTCTACTTTTTCTTCCAGAAATCGGAAATCAGAAAGAGAATCAGAATCAGAGAGTTTGAGAGAGTTCTACTGATTTCTAGAGAAGGTTTGATCGTTCTTGAGGCTTGTGATTACGTGGGAGGCTATTAGAAACAAGGAGGGATCGTTGTTGGATCGATTTCGGATCAGGGAAGGGTGTTCGGGTGTTCGGGTGTTCTTCGTGTGTTCTTCATGTTTATCTTCTTTTTCTTCCCGAATCGAGGTGAGTGCGTGACCATAGGTTTATCTGGGTAAAGGATTAGATGGAATACGATTGCTTGTATTGTTTGGATCGAATTTCGTGTGTTTGTGGATGAATTTTGTGCAGGAGATCGATGAATCACGATGGGATTCGAGCCATGAGAGGATAGGCTCGTTTCCTGGGTTCTGCGATGTCGTGTCGATCGACACCATGGTGGTGTGTCGATCGACACAGATGCATGTCGATCGACACCATGGTGCTGTGTCGATCGACACGGGTACAGTGTATCGATCGACACCTAGTGGTTGTGTCGATCGACATAGTGCTTCTGTACGGGTTCGTGTTGATTGTTTCGTGTATGCTTGTTGTATGCTCATCCTGGTATTGTATCTCTTGCTTATGCCTGTGTGTATAACTGGTAGACGGGATGACCGCCTCGCTGAGTATTTATGATAATACTCACGCAACTCTTTTTGCCATATGTTGCAGGTTAAGAGAAAATGTGATCGTGGAATCATTACCGGGAAGAGGAGATGATCTAGAGTCTTGGTTTATTCAACTTGTTGTTAGAATTGCTAGGTTGATTAGTGAATTCTGGAGTTGATACTTGGTTATTGATGTTGGTTGAATTGGTTTATTGATTATTGTTATTGAAAATTTTTAGAGTTTAGTAAAGTAGGAGATTTGCTAATTGTCGTATTGATTTAATTGTTAATGGTTGTTGTTCCGCATTGCTTGTGTTTGGCCTATTGAGGATTATTATCTGTGATGATAATAATCCGAAGAGAAAAATTTTAAATTTTTGGGTCGGGTCGTTTCACCTATAGTGACCTGACACATCAAATATTTAGAATTATGTTAATTTTGTTTTTGTTGATAATAATTGAAAAATAAGACATGATTTCCTTATATCATTAGCTCATAATTCCAAGTAATTTCCAAATTTTTGTGGATTTAATTTCCTATTTCAACTTTAGATTAGGAAATTTCTTTAATTTAAAAGTCTTAAATATTTAAAAAAACGTTATTATTTCAAGTTTACGAAAAATTTAGAAAAAGTATAGGTATCCTACTATAAAGGCAAAATTAATATCACATTCTAATCAATTATTATCCCAATAGAATAGGATATTACATTCATTCTCAATTAACTACAAAAGATATTAGGAAAAATTTTCAACGCTCCACAAAAAATAATATAATTACAATAGAGATTAGGAAATTTTACAAGAAACTGAAAAAGATGGAATGTAATAAAGATGAAGCTAGAAGGACAACTGATATTGCAGAGAAGAACTTTATAGTGATATAAAATGATTACGTTGGAGCAAAAAAAATCGTTAACAAGACTATAGTATCCTAAGCATGATGGTTCAAACAATTATTGATAATGATCAATATTTATATCTCTGCATCAAAGAACGAAAAAGGAGAAGCTAATTAGTATGGAGTTCTCGGTGTTGATCCTTTAACTGATGACGAAACAATGAAAAAAAATACAAAAATTTAACTCTTTTACTTCATTCGGACAAGAACAAGTGTAAAAGCGCAGAAGATGCGTTTAAGTTGGTTTTAGAGTATTATCCAAAAAAAAAGTGGTTGAATTTAGAATTATGGTGTTTGTTGCCTGATAAGGCTAAGAGAATGTGCTTATGATCATAAGAAAAAATCGAAGACCGGGATGCAGAAACCTCCAAACGCTCATTAACTAGCTTTTACTAATGGGAATCGAAATTCAAAAGACGGTGTTGATCTGAGTGCTAGGCTAGAAGTAATAAGCCTACGCCTCCACCATCTCCATTTTCCAATGGACTCCATCTCTTATCTCTGCTCCTTCTCTAACGTCCGTTTCCATTTTGGATCGAGGTAAGTAATCTCATGATTTATAATTAACTGATTTGTGCTTAATAAATTCATGACAAATTTACGGTGCTTTACTTATGCTTCAATATTCAATATAGCATATTGATTCATGGTGTATACTATAGATCTAAGGTAGATTGACTTTTGCTTGGTCTATTTTTGCATGTCTATAATATGTTGATTTTTGCTTCATTAATTAGTCTCTTCTCATGCTTTACGAGTCATGTTTTTTTTTATATGGTATTGTTCTATCTTATGATATATCGACACAAGTTTATTGCTTTATTACATGTATAAAGTAAAGTATTTGTTTCACCGCGCGATGATTTATTTGCTTCGTTTGATGGATTTTGCGATTAATAGGGTCACATGTACTTCTAATTATTTGAGGCGAGGTTTGTCTAAGCATATGATGTTATTTACATAATCTTCAAGTTCCTTAATTAGTTAGCCATCAAATTATTCATCAAATCTTTCTTCATACTATATTTTGTTCTTTAAGACAATAACATATCCTTAGATCGCAGGAAAATGAGATCTTAGAAACAAGGTTTTACACAAGGGATGTATGAAATTTAATAGAATACATAATATATAGATATCCTTTTTTCTATGATACTCAATTTCTTTTGTACTGAAATTGATTTGTGTACTAAAGCAAGATCTGCATAAAAAAGCATATGCAAGTTCAATCAAAGAAAGCATGGATGCTTGAATGAGAGGAATATAAACCTTTTTGACTTTGGTTTCTGTATATATGCAATTTTGAAGTTCGTGTTGTTTTTTTCTTTTTTTTTCTTTGGATTTTACAAGGAGCAAATCTATTTTTTTTTCTACCACAGTCTATCTCAGAAACTACATTTTAAGGAAGTCATTTTGGAACAACATTGTGTTATGTCTATTTAGATTTTGTTTTAAACGATTTTTTCTACTACTAAGTAGGAATGGTAGTTAACTATACTTTTGTGTAGCCATTTGAACATAGAAATTGAAGGTACATGTTTGTACAAAAATGAGAACTTTGGAAAAAATTCTCTTGAAAGACGCTGACTTTGCAAGCTTGAAAGAAGAAGATTCTTAACTGTCATCAATTTTTTATAAGTGTATAAAAAAATTGGTGATGAAGAGGAACTGAGAGAGCGTTTGGATAAACATTTAGTCCATGATTATTTAAAAACAAACTGCTGAATTTCCAACAAATTGCAGATTGTAAAAGAGTGGAAAGCTGCTCAAGATGAGCTGCCAAAGAGAAGTGTCTCCGTGCTTTCAAACTACAATGGGGATATGCTAGGGAACGGTACGGTCTCCTTTACTAATGCCGCTTAGAGAAAGAAAGTGCACAAGGGGACTTAGGATGGTTTTTCAAGAATGAAGCTTAGAACATTAATGAGGAATATGCCGACTCCATATCAAATGTTCCATCGGTCTTCGCAGCCGAATCATAGGCTGTGATCAATGCACTACAGAAGGCTCGAGAAAAAGGTTTTGAGACCTTACACGTATGCTCCGATTTTCAGGTTTTGTTTAACCTCCTTCGAAAAAAGAAATCACATATGCAGATACATAACCTTCTTTTCGATATTAGTATGTAAGCTACCCATTTTAAGCAACTTTTGTTTCTTTTTGTTTCACGAAAATCCAATATGTTGACGGATTCGTTATCTAAAATAGCGTTCTCAGCTCTTGATTGTCATCTTCTTAACCAACCAAAAAAAAAAAGAGTGGGTGACAAACAAAACTTGGCAATAAAAAGAAAAATTGAGGTTGGTTTCAGTGAAATACATACATCTCTTTCTCTATCATGAGGCCTCTCTAATAAACCATTTTTCAAGTCTATTTGGTTGCATTTTGGTAAAGTCATTACTTTTCAACATTTTTTTCTCTCATTGATTTTGATTGATGTATTTTGTCATCGATGCTAACTTAGCAGCAACATCATTTTGTGAAAGGTTGTATGGTGTATGTAAATAGAATCCTATGGCTGCAATAATTAGAAGATTAGTACTACCTCTTTATTATACTACCTAGCGATGAAAATTCAGTTTTATATGACCACAATCATGAGAGGTGAACCCTTACGTAAAAATATCATTTTTGGTGTGTACATTTGTAAAAATATCATTTTGGGTTGTCCATTTGCAAAAATACCACTAATTATGAATTTTAAAAGATTAAATCTTCCGACCAAAAAAAACAAAAAAGATTAAATCTTAAAGTTTTAAACCCTAAAAATGTTTTTACCCCTGTACCATCAAAACTAAACTTTAATACAACATAATTAACATAAACACAAAAAATATAATGAATATATAGTTTTAAAAAAAGTGGCATTTTTGCAAATATTTTGAAAATGTGGCATTTTTTAAAAATGGCACTTGAAAAGTGGTATTTTTTAAAATTTCTTTTAATTTTTATGGTAAATTAATTATCTACGATTATTTCACTTTTTACCAAAACACTTTGTATTCGTAAATGTCTACGTCTACCTAATTTAAAAATTAGCAAGTCTACATATATATATTAAACGCGTATATTGATAATTAAATCAATATTTAGAATTAAATTAATTTTTCTTTTGTTGTTAATAGAAAACTTCCAATTCTTTTAAAGCATTTAGTATAAGTTAATTTTTTTGTTTTGTTTGTAAATAGAAAACTTCTATTTGTCTAAATCTTGATTTGTTCCATTAGTAGTGTCACCAAAAAAAAAGGAAATGTGTCATAGCAATTTACAAAAATAAGAAAATAGATGTCATAACACTTTTTTAGAAAAACACAAGGCAATTCTAAAAAGGAAATTAAGTGTATATTTGCTAAAAAGAAAACTCAATTGTATATTTACATATCAAACCATCTTAACAAAATTATAAAAAATATTAATTTTCCATTCTCCAACTATGTGTTGCATTATATATAGTGAGTTGGAGTATCAATATGCATAATTTATAATGTATTGTATTTATTAGTTTTTTTTTAAAACAAAATTTAGGTTTATTAAACAAATGTCTATGTTCTTTTGTAATAATTATTTTTCACGTATATCTTTGTGTTCTTTTTTTGTTTTGATTCTTTTATTTTGTAGTTATTGTTATTTGGTAGTTTATATTTAAAGCACAAAGGTACATTTTTGAAAATCATTTTTCTGCAAAGATTTATTATTAATTAAAGAGATATAATTTTATATTTATTATTATTATTAATCAATATATAAGGTTTTATATTCTTACGTTTATGTGGAAGTATATCATTAATTATTGGAATAAAAACTACATATGTTTCTCGTGTGTGTAATGTATTGCTGTATATATATATAAGAAACTCTTCATATGATTTTCTTATAGATGTGTATGATTTCCTATGCAGAGAGTAGCTACAAATAAATTACATAATAACATAGAAGAGCTTCCAAATGCCAACAAAATCTCAGTAGAGAGGTAATTCAAACATATAAATTTTATATACGCTTACAAGTCAATTTTACAGGTTTATATGATTTGTTTTTATTTATAGACATAATCAACTTATAATATAGCTATTTTTTTAAGTTATAATGAATATATTTAATCAAATATTTGTGTCCTTAACTTTAATCAAATATTTGTGTTAACTTTTGTTTTTTTATCTTCAACTGTATTTCTCAATTCATATGGTTGAAATCTACCATATGCTATACCGACTGAATGGTTTATTGCCAAAGAAAAAAAAAACTATGAAAGGTCATTCGAATTTCGAGAAAAAAATAGAAAGAGAATTGTATAATTAAAAAGCAATCGAACCATGTGCTCGACACGCTTTGTGTGTGGTTGGACCGTAATTAGCCATGTATATGAACCACTATTAACCATCAACAACTTTTCAAATTTAAATGTGCTTAAAGAATTTTGGACATATGGTGGAAGTTGAAAATTCTCAACAAATAAATTCCTCGGTGAGAAAGTAAAATTCAAATATCATCAGTCTGGAGTGAAACTCTACAAGTTTAAAGTAATTAAATTGAGTTATTCTAACATTTTTTAATTTTTTAGATCGATTCAATAAATATGTTTGAAATGTTTTTTTTTTAACAATTTTGTTTTCGAAAAACTACAAAACAAGTTAATTGTGAAAGAGTTATATAACTATCAATTGGTTTTAAATTTATATGTTTATATATAACAAACAAACTAAAAAAAAATACAAATTTTTAAAAATTTTAGAACATTTGCCCATTAAATTTTTAAAACAAAATTTAACAATGTAAAAATTTTAACAAAAGAAAAGGAATGTGATAAACATTGTAGGAACTGTAACTAAATAATTTATGGTATTCTTGATTCTCATATACAAATGTTCTACTATGAATTACAAATGAGATATGTCCTAGGCTTTAATTATCTCATAAGCCTAATCCAACACTGATTTCGACCAAAGCGAGTCCGAAAATCTTTTGATGAGAATATTGTCACTCTTGGTTGTTTGGTTACCATCTGTAGAAGATGTTAAACATAAAATGAGCGCATGTATTATTTTTAAAGAAGTAGAGATATGTGATTATATCTCTTCCCAAGACTTGGTATCCGATTTTTTAAACTTCTAGATGCCATAAAATCAAAGTTGCAAGGTCAAGTCTATCGTCAACACTTATTTCAATTTTAAAACTGGATATAGAGTCATAAACATTTTTACAGAATCACCTCCCAAATAATATATATAGGGGATTCTTTACACATGCAAGAAATTTCTAATACATATTATTTTTTTAATGGTAAATTCATTTTTTTTTCTACAGTTGTTTCACTTTCTACCATTATACTTTTGCAAAAGTATATGTCGACGCCTAGCTAATTTAAACATAAACAAGTCCAAAATTATTTTAAACCAATTAATAAAACAAACCCACGCGTAGCGTGGGTATAAAATCTAGTTTAATATAATAATTTATGTATCCATGCACACTATTATATATTTTAGTTCAAGTTTGGATTGCTCATGTTTGATCTGGTTCGATTTATATATTTTGTATATCACTTGGTGAAACACTATCCTATACAAAAACAATCGTAAATTCGGATATACACAAACGAAGTTCGAATTTATTATAATAATTTTAGTCATAGTTGAAAAAAAAAATCCGCAATAACTAGAGTTCATTATTTTAACTAAAACTATACTAATTTCATTATAAACATTTCACTCCGTAAACGGTAGAAAAAATCATAATCTTAATCCTAAATTAATTATTTTATAAACATTATCTACCGTGCAAAGCATGGGCCTAACTTGTTTTGCAAAGAAAGATCTACAAGAAACCACTACGATTATTGATAGAGAAAATTTTAAAAAATGACACTTTTCAAATGCCACTTTACAAAAATGCCACACTTTTGAAATCTTTGCAAAAATGGCACTTTTGAAAATTATTTTTTCTTTATATTATTTATGTTTGGGTTAACTATGTTCTATTAGGGTTTAGTTTTGAGGGTTTAGAGGGGTTTAGGGGTCAAAACATTTTTTAGGATTTATAATTTTTTGATATAAGTTTTATAAATCTATAATTAGTGGCATTTTTGCAAATAAATACGTGGCATTATTGCAAATGTGCACACAAAAAGTGGTAATTTGGTAATTGTCCCGATAGATATGGTAAAAAAAATATGACGATATACCTAAGCTTCTAAGAGAAAACCTATTGAACTAGAAATCATGTGTGCACGGATATCGGAATTGGTTAACTTTCGCTGAGAGACAGCGAATTGGTCCTCATCAAATCAGTTGCACATGTCTTTTTCCAAGTTTTTCTTGTATCTAGTTTGTTCTATTGCGGTGAAACTTTAAAGTCAGAACTATTGTATAAATTTTATTAGATTATTAATTAAAAGACATTTAGTTTAGAACGAATCTTGACACTCACTTACAGAAAACTCTCAAGCCTCAATGCTTCACCCTCGCCAGAGTGAGCTCAAGTTTATCTACGCAGGTGCGAGATGGCTTAGTGTTGTTTCTGTTTCCTGCTTTTCTAAGTATGTGCAGATGGTTCAAGCACGACCGGCTTCACATTCGGCAAGCAGAAGGATTCGAACCGTGGCTCGGTCAGGTCCACCGATTCCTCTTCCTGTCCTCCTCTTGACCATCCTACTTTGCTTTCTTTCTTCTTCTCGTTACTCTGATAGGACAAATGTCACCAATAGTAAATTTTGATTGTTCAAAATGCTAATTTTTGCGTTTTCGAAAAAAAACAACTAAACAGTTTCGTTTCTTTCAGTAAATATTTTATATCGTTTGCATTTGGTATTTGCGTTTAGAGTTTACAAGTGAATTCTTTTTAAAATGGTAAAGATTGTGGTTTCATTTAGAGAAATGGAAACAACCAATCAAAGTCTTATTAAGCTTCAAAATCTTACTAAAAGTTTAACTTAGAAACTTTACCTGAAAAAGATGATTAATGGGGAAATTTCGACGTTTGGATGTGTCTGGTGTGATGGTTGAGAGAATCTGAACAACTTCTCTCATTGTTGGTCTACTCTCAGGTTCCAAAAGCAAACACTCTTTAGCAAGATATGCCATAATCTGCATCTCTTCTTCAGGAAACTTCCCGTTGAGCCTCGGATCAGGCAATTCCTCAATCACCCGCTTACTGTCCTGTAAACGTGGCATAGCCTAACACACCAACCAACAAACAAGTTTCAGAGACTTACATTTGTTTACATAAACTAGTGTTGTTAGTTACCCAAATAACGAGGCTTTCTTCTCCTTTATTGCTGCTGGGTTTTTGTATCGGTTTCCTTCCGGTAATAAGCTCGAGTAGAACAACACCAAAGCTGAAAACGTCTGACATCAGTGAAGCACATCCAGCAATTGCGTATTCAGGTGCAAAGTAGCCAAATGTTCCTTGCAGTCCCATTGTTGGAGAGCTTGAACCGCTCTGTAAACCGTCGCTACTCAAACACTTAGCCATCCCAAGATCTGTTATCTGTAACAATTAATGCCCATTCACGTTCAAATTGGGCTAATTAAAGCTAATATATGGGGGGAAGGTTTGTGTTACTTACTTTTGCATGCCAATTCTCATCAAGGAGAATGTTTGTGGATTTAACATCCCGGTGTAAGATTCTTGGAGCAGCAGCTTCATGAAGATACTCGAGCCCTCTTGCAGCTCCAAGAGCGAGGGAGATTCGGATGGTCCACGTCATTTTCTCCCCCAACTCTCCGTCTAAGCAATCTCTCAGATTTCCATAAGACATGTACTCAAAAACCAGAAGCCTCTCAGCGTGTTTGCCATGAAACTCCGAACAATATCCAATCAACGGAACCACATGGTAATGATGGAGTCTTGACAATAACTCAACCTGCAAAAATATTAAAACACAATTTCATAAATGTGTATCAAATATGAATCCTTCCAAATAGAAAACAGGAAAAGAGGTTAATACCTCTGTTGAGAATAGAGTGTCGGTGTCATTTCCTTTAGGGGCAATTAGACGTTTGATTGCAGTGGTTTTACCATCTTTGAGCTGCCCACGGTACACACAGCTACTTCCTCCGTGTCCTATTACGCTGTTGCTGGAGAATTTATTAGTTGCTTGCTCTAATTCTGCGTATGAGAACTGAAAAATCATTCCATGGATTGTATCCGTTTTGCTGCTCACGCAAAACAAAGAAGCATTCTGAAAGAAGCATCCTGACGAGAGGAAAAAAAACCAAGTTATATTTTCCTTTTCTGTTTAATATATCAAAGCAAAGAACTTTCAAGGAACTTAGAGGGTACAAAATGGTTGACCTGTCACAGAGGAGCTGATACTAGTTTTTGTTTGTGAAACTGAACTTCTACGGGTTATTAAGTTGGCAGAGCTATGCCAACTGGATTCTCTATCTGAAGAGACTGAAGGGGTTTGTCCAGAAAATTTGCTCCTTCGAGAAATGTAGCAAATCATAGAGGCAAGTAACGCTAATGAAGTGAGTACACCGCCGAGGAGTAGTATAACCACAACCAGTTTCCTCGATAAATATTGCTTCTTTGAAGATTTGGTCTCGCCTATAGGCCCTGGAAACAATTAAGCAGAGAAAGAATTGACATAATCCACCGAGCTTGCCATAGGAAGATGGTTAAAGTAAAGTACCAGCAGAGCAGTTGCAGGCAGTGAAGCATGAAGAATTGGAACCACCAATGGCTATTATTGGAAATCCATTTGCCGGACACAAGCATACCCATTGGTCTCTATGTGCTACGCAAAAGAGAGAGAGAGAGAGTCATAACGTTTAGTTTTCTTCAGAATCCTGAAACTTTCCTACATGGTAAGGAGAAAACTAATTTAAAAAGGATCTACCTGGTCTGCAATTACATGATGTGGAACAGTTGGATTCCAGGATATCACTTTGATTGCTCGAAGAAAAGCACGTGCACATCCAGTTGCTTGCGCCTAACACAGGAACGTCATCTATTTAATTGAAAGGTCACACCATTTATATATATGTTGCTGAGTTACCTTTGAAATCAGAAGCACGATAAATATGGAAAGAGTAGAAACTAAGATACATACTAACCTCCATAACACTGCTGAATTGATATGAGGCACAAGAGGATGGCAAGTGCGGTTTCCAATCTCATCTTCATCTATATTTGCTGCAGGAACTACACCAGAGGAATTAAATAATCAAGACTGTTACAGTTGTTTGATAATTCTCTATTATGTGTAGACAACAACACGAGTGAGTGGAGATTCATAAACATAGACGATCAGATGGAAGACCTTCATGTCGGGTTTATTCTTCTACTCTCCAGCTAAGCTCAACTCCCAAGTATGCAATAATCTACAACCAGAAAAAAGGAGGGAACAAATTATGTTAGACTGGAGAATGTAGAAGAACAACCAGATTGCAAGGAGAGATGAAATATATAGAAAATGACGGTAAATCTACAGTGTAATGTGAATGAATGGGTTGGTGAACAGAAATCCAAGAGATTCTAACTCTGTTGCACCCACTGGGAACAAAGCCTTAAGATAATTAAAAAAAAAACATTCTATGACCAGGTCAAACATGACTCCTTTTTGAAGGTTCCAGAGCTAGAAGAGGATACAAGTAAACCCCAATCAACAAAAGTAGTAAACTCGTACTGAAACACGGTCACATCAGTTATTTAAGATCCATTGCCACTAATCAAATTCGGCAAAAAATTCTAGTTCCATCTATAGTTATTTGGTTATGTTTATAGCTAAAGACACATATATATAGCTGAACACAAGAAGAATGCTAGTTCAATATTGCACTCTTGGAAGCAGAACACTAGAAGAAGCAACTTATATTTCCTAAAAGAGCAAAACAAGACAAGAGAGCCAGCCAATACGGATTTATTATTACCCTGCAAAGTGATGAAGTTGGAGTAAGAAGAAGATTTGTCTAGTGAATAGCAGTGTCAAGAAAAGGAAGTTGCAGACAAAGGCTATAAAAAGAAGAAAGAAATGGAGAATCTTGAGGATATGGATTAGTATAATAATCATGTAGTAGTAAAGAAATGATTGAGTAGTAGTAGTATTAGTCGAAAATGGGAAATACAAATAATAAATAAATGGGAAATGAAAACTGACCAACCACCTTTAGAAAGAAACGGAGTTGCAAATCTGAGAGTGACCCTTGAACCATTATAGAATCAATCAAAGGTAGAAGAAGAATCATTGAAATTAAACACCTTTTTAACTTTCAACTGTTTACTAATGGCAAAATCTTCATATCATATTCAAAACCCTCTTTTAACTTTCCCTAAATATTAGATTGTGAATCTAAGAACCACATGTAACTCTTCTTCTTGTAAGAAACAAGATGTGAAATTTGTTGATCCAAAATCCAGAATATAGGGCTTGGGGACAAACCAAATCAGATATAGCCAAAAAGCAAAACGTAGGTTGAAGCAAAAACTGTCGGGACCCACAATTCCCGGTGTCGGTTGTCGGGAACCGGTTCTTAAAACCGGTTATCGATGTAGGACCCGTTTCCGCCATTGACCCACCACTCCACTCCAACTTCTTTGAGGGAAGAAACAAAATTCAACCGGTGGACAAAAAAGTTAACTTCTTCTTTAAGCGAATGATGTTTCGATCCATGAAGCAAAATCACGTTTTTAAGCGAACGCCAACCAAAAAAAACCCACAACTGTAAAATTGAGACAGAAACTCACATGAAAACAACGCAGCAATGTATCAGACTGAGAGGAACAGAGACGAAAGCTCGAAGAACCAGTAAGCTTTGGATGAAGCAAAATCGCGTTAGCAATTGAGCTTTTCCAGCAAAAGTAAAAAGCTTGGGAGTGAATGTGAAGCTGCGAAATCCCTTTCACGTTAGTCCGAAATAGAGAGGATGACAAGTGAGAAAACGAAACGCATGAAACAGACAAGTACGCGCGGTTTCGTTGGCGTTTGCGTTTGCGGTGGAGTTGGGTCTGATACTATATTCGAGTGGTTTAAACTTTAAAGGAAAAAAAACATTCATTAGATCGGGGGATGTCACGTGCCACATGGCGTTAAATTGAATATCACGTTTTCATTGAAATTTGATACATATGTAGCCAGAGAGAGTCAGTCAGTCCATCATGCTTTGAAAAATATTTTGTAAATTCCTACTCCGACTGATGAATCTATATTCTCCTCAAACACTTCTTAATTTAACCGAAAAAATGTCTAGTGTGAATAATTGATTAAGTTAACATATGGAATCATAATTTGGTTGATAATGAATGTTCAATTTATTCAAATAAAAGATTTGTTGTAAAATAGCTTTTATTTGTAATATCAATTTTTTTTTTAAAACAAGAAGAAAATAGATTGAGAACTTAAAATCTAGATGTTAAAAAAAAAAAAAAAAAAAAAAAAAAAAAAAAAAGAGAACTTACAATCTAATCTCTTCATTTGTTTCCCTTACAAGGAACATTAAAAACCTTTTTGTCTTTAGAAAACGAAAGAAATCATCACCACTATTTATACACATAGAGATACCTTTTTTTACAATTTCATTTTCCTAAGACAAGAACACATTCTATTTTGTCATTGTCTCTTAAATTTCTTTTCTTCATGTTTTTCCTTTTTTCTTCTAGCTTCTAACATATTCCGATTTTGCTTTGCTTTATGTTTTGCAATTTCAACATCATCGTAAAGACCATCTCCATTTGCAATTTCAATTCCAAAAAATTTTGCATCTTCAGGTGGTAGAAACGGCTCCCTGTGACGACGACTATTGCCTCTCCATATTTGATAAAGAAGGAAGACATACCTTAGTAGTAATGTGTGGGTACAACCTTGATTTGAAGTGTGTAGAAGGTATATAATTTGATTCCAACTTGAATTGTATTGAGTACTTACAAATTTGAGTACACGACCTTTCCAAATCTCCAATGACTATTTACAATCGAAAAAAAAACTGATCTTTAGATTTGATGTATTGCATTTTTGACGCATTCTAACATGTGTTTTCAGAGTTTCATCGAGTCTTTTCTTTGTTTTCAGAGTCTTTTCAGGTCGAAACACGTTTGGAACAAATCTAAAGCAAAATGGAGCAAAGAATCGAAGAAGAAGAGCAAAGGATCATGAAAACAGGCCAGATCGATCGATCCAATTATGTTCAAAATGTTGGGTCACCTCAGGATCGACCAGACTGCTCGGATTGAAGATTTGAGGGACAGATCGATCGATCCGATCGATCCACTTATTAAAATCGTGAAAAGGAGGAAATTCAGATTTCCTTATTTTGCGGAGCTTTTGCAAGAGATTTCGACCAAGATGTTTTTGGACCTATTGATTCGTTTTTTTAGCCATTGTTGAGGCTACGCACTATTTTTATCCAGAGTTTTTGGCTTTTGCAATTTGTAAGCACCAGGGAGATGAATCTCTGACTCTAGGATTACTGAGAAGATTTCTGAACCCTATTGGATTTCTATTTTATTAATCATGAGTTTTTCTTCATCTTCTTGTTATTTCTTCATCTCCATGTCTGAGTAGATCTATAGTTAGGTTTTAGGATTTCAAGGGATTTCATGAATCGATGAATTAGACATAGATAGGGATTTGTATTTGTCTTCATCTATCGTTGTTCTTATTGCTTGAATTAGATTGATCACCTAGTTCATGATGTTATGATGTTTAATGCACCAAAAGTGTTCGATTAAATGCCTGAAAGAACGTAGATGAGCAAATTGTACTTAGCCAACGAAAGTTGATGCTAAGGCGATTTGTGAACATATTAAACCTGCTTGTTAATGTTTGTCTAGAATTCTAAGTTCAAACGACAATTTAGAATCTTAGGTTGCTAGATAAAGTGATTAATACCACGACAGTGGATTGGTTAACATTTATGTTTGAGTTCGAGACTGCGCTGAATTGTTCCCTGAATAATTGTCTGGTTCATAATTTCTGATTTTCTGCGAATATCCCTAAAGGTTGACGTTTTTAATTCATAAGTTCACATCGTTTATTTGTCATTCTTATTTTATTTTGCAAACAATCACATTTTGTCATCTTACCTTAATTTCAATCTCATACTTTCGTAGTGTAACACTTGGTCCTTGTGGATTCGATCACATAATTATCACTTCGATTGCTGTGCACTTGTAGTGTTATTTTGAGTTTAAAACTACGCTATCAAGATTCCTCCATTTATTACAGAGGACACATTCATTTCGCAGTCCTGCATCCCATATTCACATTCGATCTCAAGGTGACAAATGGTTTAGAATAGCAAGCCAAACAAAAAAAGAGCACTTAAGTGTGGCGCGTTGGAACCAGAGCCGACCTTGAGGGAAGCAAGATGAAACAATGGCTTGTGTGGCCTCTAATTTTTCGTGGCCCCTATTACAATAGTTTGCTCAGAATAAAATATGTTTAATGAAAAGCATATTCCGAACCCGAGTTGAATACAAAAATGGGTATACTAATATAGTAAAGTACTTTCTCGATGGCACCACATTAATTCAAGGGATCAAGATGATTTATTATTGAGAAATTTGCTAAATTACCACCATTTAAACTTTATTTTGTTCCAATACATTTTTTATGATATGAACAAGTCTTATTAGACCCTAATTTTGAGAAAACTCAATTTTACTCTTTAATTCTATTAAAAAATTTCAAATTTTTTTAAGAAAATCGAAATAAATCTCCAATAATTCTTAAAAAATTTATTTTTTCCTTAAAACAAGAATAACTAAATTTTGTTAACAAATAAATTATAATTTCAATTTTCAATTTTAAAAGCCAAATTAAATTGGTAAAAATTCTAAAATTTCTAAAAAGTCTTACATTTACAAAACATAATATGAATTTGAAGGTAAAAGTTAAATTTTATTTCAAATTTTATTTTCAAAAGCCAAATAATTTTTTTTTTAAAAATCTTCAAACTTTGTTTATAAAACAGTGTGATAATTACTATAAGATATATCATTCATGTATTTTCTACTATATTAGTAAGGTATATATTCTCTTTTAAACTATATTTGTGAACTGTTGGAGCCGGATTCGTCACCGAATCCGGCCTGCTAAAAGCCCAAGTCACAACATTCCATTTTGACCAGACTAAATGGGCCCAGCCTTAGGAAAAAGACAGAATTCGGTCAAAGGTCCAAATCAGCTCTGCAAGCGCTGGATCAACAGATGCAGAGCTGACGAGCTATGAACGAATCAACAGGGCAGTTAGCACAGTCGTAGGTGCGAGATTCGTGGATAATATGCCAAGAACGTGCCCGAAATATGCAGAACCGCCCTGGATACGTGGAACTGGATCGAAGAGCTGAATTGAGCTATAAATATAAGAAATCTGAGTAGATTTCGCCAACTTTTCACTTACGCAAGAGCTAAACACTACATATCAGCTTGTAATACATCTCACTCGAGATCTCATTGTATATTCAATTCATATCAATATAAATCCAACTCTGTTCTACTCTTTTTTTAATCGTTGAATTTATATTTCTTAGGACCAAAGTTTCTTCTCTGAATTCACATACAAATACTCAGTGCAGAATTCAGCTTCCACATTTGGCGCCGTCTAAGGGGAAGAAATAGATATGTCTAGCACAGAAGTTCGACCTAAGATCAGTTAGAACAAAGATGGATAAATCAAAGTCTAATACGCCGAAAGCCAGCGACGCACCGGCCATGACTCCCTAGAGTCAAGAATCATCTGGATCCCAACGGCGGAACCAGATCAGAATTGGAACCAATGTTACGGTTCTGCCGATAACCGACTAGTGGCAGCAAGCCAGACTGACCAACGCCCACCGGCGAAGGTCGCTGTCTCAGCTTCCGCTGCAATAATTCCAGTGCCACCATGTGGTGTTTGGCCAAGAAACACGGATGTCTCCACAGACCAAGCGTCTGGAGGCCTCCAGGACGTGTCTGCCTTGCCACCTCCTGTTAGGAAGAAAGAGCAGCCGCGAGACGACATGACCGAGATCCGTCGACTGCTTTCCACCCTGGTCAAAAAGACCCAGACACTGGATGCATCAATCAGGATCGTCCAGGCTCGACTCGAGCACCAAGAAAGATCCTTTCTCGCTGAGATGCGAGAGATCTCTAAGTCGGTCGCCCAAGAAACTCAGCCCTGGAGGATTGTTGGAGAGTATGTCACTTCTCCTATGTTTACAACCCCTCGGTCACATTTAGATTTTTCAGGAGTCTTCGCCACCCCTACCAGCGCAAACACATATCCGGTGTTCAATCCGCGTGCGAGCTCGACAACCATTACCGTGGACATTTCTGGTCCGAGCTTACGCAACGACTCTACTCGAATCAACGAGCAGCCTCTTCCACCTCTGCCGCGCTTGGAAAATGTTCAAAACACTCCAGCCGGGTGGATAGAAGCTACGCCCCAAATAGGAACATCCACGGCCCACCTAAGTGCCGCAGAAACAATCGATAATGATATGTTACGATGATATGCTGAACAAACCCAAGCCAAACTGCGTTTCATAAGATCCTGCGTCCAACGGGTGATAAGCTCAGCCCCGGACATAGAGTGGGCCAGCGAGGAAGCTCGGAGGACCCCCTTTACGGATCGAGTTGTAAACACACCGATCAGAGACATTGGGAAGATTAAGTTCCCAAAGTTTCCGGGAAAAACAACCCAAAAGAGCACGTTAGGGCATTTATGCTGGTAGTAACGCGAGCCCATTTTTCTAAGGAGGAAAGGGAAGCTGGACACTGCCGCCTGTTTGCGGAAAGCCTAGCTGGACCAGCCCTCGAATGGTTCGCAGGACTAGATAGTTGCTCAATAAGCGGCTTCGATCAGCTAATAGTTGTTTTCCTCAAGCAATACTCTATGTTTATATAAACAAGAGCCTCAGAAGCCAGTCCTGGGACACTAGCCCAAGGGCCGATCGAACCTCTACGGAGCTACATTGCATGATTTAAGGAAGTTAAAGCCTGGATAGCTAACCTGAACGAGGTAGTCGCCCTAGGAGCACTAAAAACAGCTTGTAGCAGTGGCACACATTGAGGTTCCGAGAGAAGCTAACGATCCATCCAACCATGCCATTAGACGACGCGCTTCACCGTGCAGCACTCTACGCAATCTTCAAGGAGGAAAAAACTACCATGGCCGAAAGATACAAGGAGACTGCTAACCCCTCGGGGCAGCAACCTTTAAAGAAATTTACCAAGAGAGAAGGGTACGGCAGAGCCCAGCAAGCCTTCGCAATCGACGGGACTAAAACCAAGAAATCTGATTACGATGGAAGCAAATTATGCACCCACCACAAGAAGAAAGTACACTCAACAGAAGAATGTCGCTTCCTACTAGGCTTGAGGGCGACCCTCGAGCAAGTATCCGTGCTTGAAAAAACAAAAAAGAGCCCCGAAGCGGGATAGGCTCTTCCGCAACCGAATGCCAAAAGAAAAAGCGGTCCAAGGCAAAAGGGAAAGACTCGTGGAGGAAGAGACACCAACATTTCCTCCACCAACTCCCAAAAATAGAATCAACCTCATATTCGGGGAGCTAAGTATTTGTGGCGGATCGGTGAGGTCGGTGGTATCACCTCCCCCAGCATCGAAGAAAGCTGTCCGTCCTTGGGCAAAAATCCCAAAAATTTGTTGGAGTTCAGCTCCCTCAATCCCGGCTAAAATAATAGACTCCATCTTGGGAGGATTCAAGCTATGCTGGGATTTTGTCAATTCTATAAGAACACATCAAACTAGGACGGGCACCTCGCATGCACCCTCGGCAACTAGTAAATAACCCGAACACAAAATCGTATTTAGTGAACATGAAACATCCCACCTCGACAAACCACACGACGATGCCCTCATCATACAGCTCGAGGTATGCAAATGTCTTATGTCTAGAGTGCTAATAGACATTGGAAGCTTAGTTGACCTGTTTTTCTACGATGTCTACAAAAAAATGGGCCTGAGCGATTTCGAGCTCAAGGGGGAGTCGACCCCTCTAACCAGCTTCGCCGGGGAAACCACTTACTCGATGGGGACAATCCGGCTACCCATCATAGCTGGAGGTATCCACAAGTTCATTGAATTCGTGGTGATAGACCGATAAGCTCCATTTAATGCAATACTTGGGCGGCCATGGATATACGCCATAAAAGTCGTACCATCAACTTATCACCATTGCGTTAAATTTTCGACACCCATTGGAATTGAAATCATCCGAGGCAGCCAGAAAGCCTCCAGAATAAGCTACCTTAACGGGTATAAACAGATCGAGAAATCCCCACAATTGCAATTACAGAAACAGGCGGAGCTGACCATTAGCCAGCTCTCTAGCCTTAGCAATCCGCTGATGTCCAAACCTAGAGGAGACGTAGTCACTCAAGCGTGCATCGACGAAGCTTATCCTGACAAATGCTTAGGGATAGGATCCCAGCTGCCACCTCTGATTAGGGAGGAGCTGGTAAAATTCCTAAAAGAAAACATTAACACCTTCGCGTGGACCACCTCCAACATAAAAGAGATCGACATCAACGTCACCTCCCATGAACTAAACATCGACTCAACCTACAAACCAGTTAAGTAGATATGATGAAAATTAGGACCTGAACGCACGAAAGCGGTAAACGATGAAGTTGACCGTCTCTTGAAGGTTGGCTCAATTCGGAAGGTTAAGTACCCTGATTGGCTAGCTAACCCGGTGGTAGTCAAAAAGAAAAATGGAAAGTGGAGAGTCTGTATAGATTTCACCAACCTCAACAAAGCATGCCCGAAAGATAGTTTCCCCCTACTGCACATTAACCGACTGGTCGAGGCAATCATGGGGCACCAGCTATTTTCCTTCATGGATGCCTTCTCTGGATACAATCAGATTCTCATGAATCCAGACGACCAAGAGAAGACATCATTCATTACTGATCGAGGCACCTACTGTTATCGAGTAATGCCCTTCGGACTCAAAAATGTCGGGGCAACCTACCAAAGACTAGTCAACAGAATGTTTGCGGACCAACTTGGAAAAGCATGGAAATGTACATCAACGACATGTTGGTTAAGTCAGCAACTCGAGAGGACCACGTAACACACCTTCGGGATTGCTTTGCAGTCCTCAACTAGTACGGCATGAAGTTGAACCTAGCCAAGTTCTCCTTCGGAGTGCCTTTTGGCGAGTTCCTAGTCTATCTGGAAATGGCATCCCCTAAGTCCACACGACAAGTGCAGAGATGAACCGAGAAGATAGCAGCTCTGAACCGATTTATTTCTTGGTTCACAGACAAATGTATACTTTTCTACAACTTATTGGAAGGAAACAAAAGATTCAGCTAGGACGCGAGCTGTGAAGAAGCATCGAACAATTGAAAGCCTATCTTAGCCAGCCACCTAAACTAGCAAAACCGGTGGAAAGGGAACCTCTCTACCTTTACATTGCTGTCTTACCCGTGGCTGTAAGCGGGGTGCTGGTCCGAGAGGAACAAAACGAATAAAAATCAGTATTCTACATAAGTAAGTCTCTATTAGATGCTGAAACAAGGTACCCGGCTATGGAAAAGCTAGCCTTAGCCGTGGTCATCTCAGCCCAAAAATTAAGACCCTACTTTCAGTCACACGCGATAGTGGTTATGACTTCACACCCAATCTAAACAATATTGCACAGCCCCAACTAGTCTAGGAGATTGGCCAAATGGGTCATCGAGCTGAGTGAATACGACATAGAGTATAGAACCAAAACCAAAGTCTTAGTCGATTTCATAATCAAGCTGGCTCCAGAAGCAGTTAACGAAACCGAACCAGGAAAAACGTGGAATCTCCATGTAGATGGAGCCTCCTCGAAACAAGGATCCAGAGTCGGAGTAAAACTCACCTCCCCGTCAGGAGAGGTGCTGAAACAATCATTCCGACTCGGTTTAATCGCTTCTAATAATGAAGCCCTTCTGGCCGGTCTGAGGCTAGCCCTAGGGATAGGGAGCTAGAGAAATTTGTGCCTTCAACGACTCTCATCTTGTCACAAGCCAGTTTTACGATGAATTCGAAGCCAAAATGACCGCATGGAGGCATATCTGAGCGTAACTCGGGACCTGGCCAAGCAATTCAAAAAATTTGAATTAACCAGGATTCCACGGGGTGAAAACACGTCAGCAGATGCGCTAGCTGCTCTAGCCTCAACCTCTGACCCTCTGGTAAAGCGAATAATCTCAGTAGAAGGGATAGAAAAGCCAAGCATCACTATAGCTACCAAGGCTGGAGTAAACACAGTAACTACGAGACAGAGAGTTAGGGAATCGTAGCCGAGCTCCAGCTCCCAAATAGAAACACGCCGGTCGCAGGATGACGTTGAGCTGTCCGACAATCCCAAGAACAAGCCAGAGGAAGACATCCTGACCAACTCACAAGAGGCTGAGCAAGCCGATGCTACTCATATAGCCAAACCAAGCCTCGATTAGAGGATCCCGATCCTCGAATACATTATCTACAGAATAGCCCCCAAGATAAATGGGAGGCCAGAAAAATCTGAGCGAAGAGCGCGCACTTTTGCATAATAGAAGGAAAGTTGTATAAACGCAGTGCATCCCGGACCATGCTTAACATGTATTCATGGGGATGAGGTCCACGATGTAATTTCCAAGGTGCCCAGCAGATCCTGTGGAAGCCATTCCAGGGGACGAGCTCTAACATTGCGGATAAAAAAATAGGGATACTCCTGGCCTAGCATGATGGCCGACTGCGCTGCATTCGCAACCAAAAGCGAAAAGTGCCAGAAGCATGCCCCGATCCTACATCAGTTAATCGAGATGCTGTCATCGATCTCAGTTCCTTACCCATTTATGAGTTGGTCGATGGACATAGTCAAACCTCTAGTTAAGTCAGGACCAAAACAGGATGAAAACATGCTCATCATGACCGACTACTTTACTAAGTGGATGGAAACGGCAGCTTACCAACAAATCTACTCTGACCACGTAAAAATATTCATATGGAAGCATATCATATGCCGACATGGGCAACCATACGAAATTGTAACTGATAACGGAACCCAGTTCACCTCGGCCGTATTCAAAAAATTTTGCCAAAAATGGCAGATACGTTTAACCTACTCAACTCCGAGGTACCCCCAGGGGAATGGCCAAGCCGACGCGGCTAACAAAATATTGTTAGAAAACCTAAAGAAACGGCTCAATGCCAAACAAGAGACGTGGAGTGAGGAGCTGCAAGGGGTATTGTGGGCATGTCGCACTACCAACAAAACTCCATTTTCCGTAGCTTATGGAATAGAAGCAATGATACTAGCTGAAACAGTTGTACCAAGTCTTCGGAGGGTGATGTGCCCCCCTAACGAGGAGCTGAACGAAGAAATGCTCTGAGACGCAATAGACGTAATCGACGAGTGCCGCAACCTCGCCCTCATCACAATTCAGAACTACCAACAAGCAACAACACGCTACTATAGGTCTAGAGTAAAAATCAGGCGATTTAATGAAGGCGACCTCGTCTTACAAAAAGTACAAGAAAACACAAAAGAGCTAGGTGCCGGAAAGCTAGGGATCAATTGGGAAGGTTCCTACCAAGTCACCGCTGTAGTTCGCTGTGGCGTCTACAAGCTCATCAAACTCCAGAACGGAAAAACAGCGAGAAGGGCATGGAACGCCATGAACCTCAATAAATTCTATCACTAGAACTCCGAACAAATAATTGAACTATGTTATGGCTTGATCCCTTTACCGGGTACATAGGCAGCTAGTTTCTCAAGCCCAACCAACACAACAAAACTGTCCACCTCAGCGGAGAGGTTAAGCTCTACCTGATAAAGGAGCACAGTCCATTGTTTACATCTTTGTAAAATCAAAAAAGGCAGAGAACCTAAATTTACCAAAGATCTATAACACATCAAAATCAATTTGAGCAGAACTTGAATTCGTAAGGATCTAACCGGTCCCTAACTAAGACATCCTTAAGCATAAACTCATCATTACAAGTGAAGTCGATCTCAACTCGTTCACACAAAAATGCGGACTTGATCACCAAGCCTAACTTCGTTACGATAAGCGTCGGCCGACCAATACTAGAAACATCGCCACAAGAAGCAGCTAGCAAATGCTGAAGTTCACCTCCCGCGATCATACATGCCAAAGAAGGATTAGACTCGAAATCATCACTTAGTTCAAACATTCGGAGTAACCCAACTTGGATCTGAGTTAAAGAATCGCAAAAAAAAAGAGAACACGCAAAGCCAAGATGAGTCATAGTCATGGCAAAGATGCCACTTTGGCTCCCACCTCAATAAAAAAATTAACCCGATGAAATCAGCTAAGCTGACCCGACTCGGGCAACTCATTCGGTGATCAAAGATAGAGAAATTTCGAAACAGCTAACCTAGAAAAAAAACTAAAATGATATTTGAAAGGCCCAGCGGGTCGAGTTCAGAAAAAGGAAAATACAATAAATAAAAGCCCAAAGTAGCGAGTATGAGGATTAAAACCCTCCCGGGCACCAAAAGCAAACCAAATAGAAACAAGTTGAACACAGCTAAAAAGAAATGTTTCAGCAGAGTATTATTAAGGAAAGAAGAAGAGGTCAAGCCTCGCCAGCAGCACCGGGAGCATTGGGACCATCTAGGGTGGGCTTGACCTGCCCGCTCGAACCCTCGGCATCGTGCGCTACCTGGTCAACCTCCATGGCCGCAGCAACGGAGTCCTCCGAAATCTGAGGAAGCGACAACTTGCTAACAGAAAAGTTGGACACTTTGGCAAATTTGAACTCCCTTTCAAACAAAGGCTGCTAAATAATCAGCTTCTCGTGCTCTTCCTCAATGGTGGTCGATCGCTTAGTCAGCGCCTCCAGCAACTGAATGTTCGCATGAAGCTCCTGGAGGTGGATCTCAGCGGTGATCTCACCTTCTTTCCTATTAAACTTATCACTTATGAGTTGGTGAACAACATCGAATTCATCATTAAGATTGCGACGACCGCCATAATGGGTTGCCTTCACTTCGGCATCGCGAAAACCTTCAGGGCGCTGACCTCAACTTCCAGCCCCTGATTCAGCTCGAACAGGTCCTTCGATTGCTGGATTGCACCACGACTATCTCCCAAAATGAAAGCAGCCTTCTCATTAGCATGGTCGAGTTGCCCTTCCAGGTCAGCCACTGTCCCTTGCAGCATGACGACCTGGTCGGAAAAAAGCGCAATCTTTTCCCTAAGCTCAGCAGCTCGGCTTATGCAGCGAGATATTTGGAAATATTCCAAATATCTTTATTATCTATTTAATTATTTAGATTTATATTTTAATGTTTTTCTTTTAGAACATTCCAAAATATTCTAGTATTTCTAGGGTTTTATCCTTTATTATAAATAGCCTTCTTAGGCATCTTATTGTAGGGAGTTATTGATGAATTAAATAATCGAAAGATTTCTAAAGAGATTTCGATAAACCATCGTTAAGAGTATTCACAACCCTAAGAGCTTTTGTGAAAGCCCTGAGAGGAAGATTCTTAAACCCTAATTTCTGGGTGATCTCAAAACCAACAGATCTAGTTCTATCTATTTTACCTTCCGCTACATCATCGGCCCTCGAGGCACTCTGGTCAGCAGCCATCCTCTCTAGGATTTTCTTCATGTCCTCAATCTCCTCTTTTCGTGGGATGTCGTGGAGACGGACTTCGGCGTCGGCCACTAGCTGATTGGCCGACTCCATGGCCTAAATCTGAGAAAGAATGGAAGGATTAGCCAAGACTAATCGATCTAGACATTTAAACCAAAAGCACACAGTGTGAAACAACCCGACCCAAAAAAAAAATTTAAAATTTTACCCTTCCGATTACTATCATCACAGATAATAATCCTCAATGGGCCAAACACAACAATGCAGAAACAATTAAGATACCAATAATAAAACAATCAATAAATTCCATACTTTATTAATCCCTAAACCGTTCAATTCCATAAATCAATTCTAATAACCAATTAAAATAACCAACAATAACCAAGTATCAATTCCAGAATTCACTAGCAACCTAGCAATTCTAACAACAAGGCCACGAAACCGAGACACTAGATCATCTCCTCTTCCCGGCCATGATTTCCACGATCACATTTTCTCTTTACCTGCAACACATGGCAAAAAAAATTAGCACAAATACTCAGCGAGGCAGTCATCCCGTCTACAGGTTATACACAAAGGCATAAGCAAGAGATACAATACTAGGATGAGCATACAACAAGCATACACAAAACAATCAACACGAACCAGTACAAAAGCTACTGTGTGGATCGACACAACTACTAGGTGTCGATCGATACACAACACACGTGTCGATCAACACTCCACCATGGTGTCGATCAACGTGATGCCCCATGTTGATCGACACACCACCATGGTGTCGATCGACATGACGTCGCAGAATCCAGGAAACGAGCCTATCTTCTCATGGCTCGAATCCCGTCTCGATTCATCGATCTCCTGCACGAAGTCATCCACAAACACACAAAATCCAATCCAAACAAACAAAATAAATCATATTCCATCTCATCCTTTACCCAGATAAACCTACGGTCACGCACTCACCTCAAAATCGGATTGAAAAGAGGAAGCACGCGAAGAACAACTTAAACCAGCCTCTGATTTTGTCTTCCCAGACCCAAAATCAACCACGGCATTATCCCTTCTCGTTCTAACAACATCAAGAACAATTCTTCTCAAGAAAAACTCCAAAAATCACCCAAAAACCCTTGATTTCAGATTCCTCTCTTAAACTTCTGTTTCATGACCAAAAAACTCGGCCAAAACGCAACTAATCACGTTTTATACTGGAAACCTAGGGTTCCCTAAACCAATCGCCCAAGCGAGCGATCAAAAACCGAACCTGTCGGTTCAATTTTAACTCGTGTCGATCGACACACACCACCTAGGTCAATCGACACACCAACCAAAATTCACTTTTTGGTTCACGGGCGTTACAATTCTCCCCCACTAACACGGATTCGACCTTGAATCACTCGACTCCGTCTAACTAAGGTTAACACTCCCGCCTAAAACCTGAGAAGATTCACCCGGGATCATCAACGATACAACGCCCCTGGTCCAGATTAGGGCTGCCCGATTGATCGCTCAACAATCAAACAAGAACATGCACGACCAACCGTTGACCCCGAATTGGACCAAATGATCGCGCAACAATCAAACAAGAACATGCACGACCAAAGGCGCTACATATGTTCCTAGGGTCGTCCGAACCGAAGTTCTAATCGTAAGTAAAAACCCTAGATTCGACATCCCCATACACACTCTTGGCCCTCGGCCAGCACCACTCGAGATCACACCTGATCCTCGAGCTCCACTAGTCTCATACTAGCCACATTGCACCGTCTCACCACGGCTACAATCCTGACCCCAGCCCGGTCAGCACCACCTGAGATCCCTTTTCGATCCCCGAAGTTCATCCAGTCTCATACTTATAATCATAATACAACTCTATTGCACAATACTCATATCTATATACACCACCCCATCACCTCAGGATTGTCACCATTTGTGCTCTTGGTGTATATCATACCCCTTCTGCCTTCAGGACTGTAGTCCATCCATCTCTAGGTATGCTCCATCCCCGTCGAGCTTATACGCTGCAGAGGAATCACACATCCTCTGGAGAGGCTTCGGCCCCTCAAAGTATATGCAGGAGAATCACACATCCCCTGGAGAGAAACTCACTGTCCCCTCAAGTATATCTAGGAGAATCACACATCCCTTATAGCACTCTCTTTGTAACTTGCATCATAAGCACCAGCCGACCGAAATCACCTCTCGTGGTCATCCGAACAACCCAATCACCATGGTGTTTACACAGAGTCCCTGGAAAAGACAGTTCTAACTCACATAAGACTTTTGTTCCAGACTCTCCCTAGGAAATAGACAGGCTCTAACTCACATAAAACCCCTATTTCCCAGCGCCATCCAGGGAATCACAAGTCCTAACTCACATAAAACCTCATCCCTAGAAAATCCTCCTAAAACATGGACAGCCTGAAATGCCGTCCAGAACTCTGAAGTAAACCTCGGATCCCTGTCTGACACGATACTCGCTGGCACCCCGTGCAGCCTCACTATCTCCTACACATACTTCTTAGCCAACACCGCTGCTCCGTTGGTCTTCCTGATGGCCAAAAAATGTGCTGACTTGGTCAGACGATCCACAATAACCCAAATCGCATCATACGTCCGTGACACTGGCAACCTCGTCACGAAATCCATGGTAATCATATCCCACTTCCACTCCGGGATAGGCAAACTCTGCAACATACCACTCGGAACCTGATGCTCAGCCTTCACCAACTGACACACGTTGCACGCTGCAACCCAATTAGCTACATCTCTCTTCATCCCGATCCAGTGATAATACCGCTTCAGGTCACGATACATCTTTGTTGCTCCCGGATGAATCGATAACATGCTCAAATGAGCCTCCCTCAGGATCTCCTGCCTCAGATGCTCGTCCTTTGGTACACAAACCCGTCCTTTCACCAATATCATCCCACTTGCTGAGACCACATACTCTGAACCGGCCACCTTAGAAGTATCAATCAATCCCTGATCTTTCTCTTGAGCAACTCATATCTTGCTCATCAAATTTGCCTTGTTAGCTGCCTCTAACCCCAGCGGCTCCTGTGAGATCACACACAATCTCAATGTACCAATCTCGATCACTAGAGCCTCCATATCCCGCTCCTGATATGAAGCAACCCTCTTCCGACTCAACGCATCTGCAACCAGATTAGCCTTACCCGGATGGTACCCAATCTCCAGGTTATAGTCCGTAACTAACTCCATCTAGCGCCTTTGTCTCTGGTTCAGCTCTGGTTGAGTGAAGAAATACTTCAGACTCTTGTGGTCTGTGAACACCTGCACCTTTCCACCGTAAAGATAAGACCTCCAAATCTTAAGGGCGAAAATCACCGCAGCCAACTCCAAATCATGAGTAGGGTAATTGCACTCGTGCTTCCTCAATTGCCTAGAAGCATACGCAATAAGCTTCCCCTGCTGCATCAATACACATCCCAGACTAACTCCCAAAGCGTCTGTATACACCACATAAGGCTCACCCGGCTCGGGTAACGCCAACACCGTTGTACTCGTCAACATCTCCTTCAGCTTCCTGAAACTCTCATCGCAAGCTGAAGACAATACAAAGGGAACAACCTTCATCGTCAACTTCGTCATTGACTGCGCCATACTCGCAAACCCCTTGACGAACCTCTGATAATAACCCGCCAACCCAAGAAAACTCCTGATCTCAGTGGCACTCCTCGGTCTAGGCCAACCTCTGATAGCCTCAATCTTAGCCGGATCTACAGAAACTCCCTCTGCGATACCACATGGCCAAGAAAACTCATCTCTCGCTGCTAGAAACTGCACTTAATCAACTTCGCGTACAGCTTCTGCTCCAACAGCGTCTCCAGAACCAACCTCAAATGCACCTCGTGCTCCTCCGGACTCCTCGAATACACCAGAATATCATCTATGAAGATGATCATGAACACATCCAGATACTCATGGAAAACCCCGTTCATCAACAGCATGAATGTTGCTGGCGCATTCCTCAACCCAAACGGCATCACCACAAACTCATAATGCCCGTACCTCGTCTGAAAGGCCGTCTTCCTAACGTCCGCCTCATCAATCGGAATCTGATGGTATCACGGAGCCAAGTCGATCTTGGAGAACTAAGTAGCCCCTCGCAACTGATCCAACAACTCATCAATGCGCGGCAGAGGATACATGTTCTTCACATTGGCTCGTTTGAGTCCTCGGTAATTGATGCACAACCGGAAACTCCCATCCTTCTTCTTCACAAACAACACCGGCGCTCCCCACGGTTAAACACTAGGTCGGATGAAACCCTTCCCCAACAGATCATCCAGCTGCTTCTTCAGCTCTGCCATCTCTGCTGGAGCCATACGGTAAGGCGCCTTGGATATAGGATTCTTTCCCGGTTCCAACTCAATCGTAAATAGATCCGACCGCGACGGTGACAATCTCAACAATGACTGAAACATGTCTTGGAAATCCCGAATAACCCGAATATCCCTAACTGCAACCTCTCCAACAGTCTTCGGTATCACTATCATCGCCAGATACGCCTCACAGCCCTTCTCAATCAACTACTCGACCTGTATCGATGAAATCATAAGACTCCCGGAAGTCGGTCTCACACCTTGAAACACCAACCTTTCTTGACTCCCGCTCGAACACTACTTGTCCTCGATGACAATCCAGATGGACCCTGTACCGATCCAACCAATCCATACCCAGGATGACATCGTACAACTCCACCGGACTAATAATCAGGTCTGCTGGCATCAACTCTCCCGCCACCAGAACGCCTACACCACGAGCCCACCCAAAAGTAGCTAACGTCCTGCCACCAGCAACCTAAACTACTCCCGGCTGCTCTCCGGAATCGCTCCGGATACCGCTACCCTCCACACACTCCGGAGTAATGAAGCTATTCGTAACTCCCGAATCAAATAATACGTGGGACTCACAACCGCCCACAACTAAGGTCCCTGCACAAATCCTATGTGCTTTAAGACCCGACACTCTAATGCAGACTCACAATTTTCCAAACAGACCAAATTCAAACAACACAATAATTTAAAACGATCAAGTCTGAAATTTATATATGATCGGTCAGGCGCTAGAACCGCCCGCCTCCGTCGAAGTGAAAACCCGCAGCGTCGCTGCAATCTGAGCCAAAGGCTGCACCGCCAATGGCAGCACTACCGCCACCGCCATCTGTTGTAGCTTCGAACACGTGGGCTTGATATGCCCCGGCTCTCTGCAGTGGTAACACACCGGAGCACCCCGAGTCTTACTCCTCTTCAGACAACTGGCCACCATGTGATCCATGCCCCCGCACCCGAAGCAACCTGGACCACCCTGCCCTCTCTGGCTTGGCCCTGAAGTGCTCTCCCACTTCCTCTTCTGACCCTGAGCAGGCTTGTCACCCCTGCTCAAACCCGTCTGCTGCTGTGACCTCCTCTGCTGTTGCACCGGTGGACTCACCACCACAGCCTGCTCCCCGAGGTCCTCAATCGCAGCAGCCGTCTCAACTAACTCCGCCCTCGTGGCAAACTTACTCGCCCTGCAGTGAGTCCTCAAATCAGCTCGAAGTCCCCCTAGGAACCTCCCACCTGGGCCTGCTCGCCCTCCATGCCCCTACCAGCATGTACCAGGAGTCGACTAAACTCCAAATCGAACTCCCTCACTGTCCGATCTCCCTGAGCCAGGTTCAGAAACCTCGACTCCATCCGGTCCACCGCCTCCTGCGAGAAATACTTGGCATTGAACTCAGCCAAGAAATACTTCCAGACCATCTCGGCCAGTACCCTTCTGGCCTCAACACCTCTCCACCAGAGATGCGCGTCACCATCCAGATAGTGAACCACCAGGTCAACTCTGTATCCCTTTGGACACCTGATAGAGCGAAAGTTACGCTCCAACCTCTACGGCCACTCATCGGCCTCCTCAGGCTTGGCACCACCCGATAAAAACCCGGTGTCAATCCTCTGCATCTGCTCCATCATCCTCAGGTAGAATGGAAGCTCCTCTGCAACCGCCACACCCGGCTGCACACCAACCACTCTTGGCTGAACCCCAGCCACTCCCGGCTGACCACCAGCCACTACTGGCTGCACACCCGCCACACCTGGCTGAACTTCTGGAGCTTGACCTGGAGCCGGCACCCCTCCTGGTAACCGCTCTAGAATCATCTATAGCAAACTCGCCAAACGATCATCTCGGTCTTGGGCCACACCTGCGGCAGCACCCCCACCTGGGCCCGCCGTACCACCAGCTACACTGGGACCCACACTAGCCCCACCAGCCCTCACACTGGTACTCGTAGCAGCCTCACCCACAGACCCCTCCTGAAACGCCTGTGAGTCCGCCATCTGCTTCTGCATGGTCTTCTGGGCCACACTCGCGGCATCAAACACACTCTGTAGTCCTCGCCCGCGCCCACCTCGGCCTCCATGGCCCCCATGATCTCTTCCTCTAGCCACTCTAACCATCACTCTGCACTAACCAGCAGACTACTAAGTACTAGAAAACAGAAAGTCATAAAACACATACCATGGAATCTCATTGAAAGCTCGGAAGAGATGATCTAGGACTCCATACCCACACAACAATCAATCAATTAACTCACATAATCAACCAATTGCACCCACCCTAGAACCATAAGGGTTGTGATACCAAAATGAAACAACCCGACCCAAAAAAAAATTTAAAATTTTTTCTTTTGGATTACTATCATCACAGATAATAATCCTCAATGAGCCAAACACAACAATGCAGAAACAATTAAAATACCAATAATAAAACAATCAATAAATCAATACTTTATTAATCCCTAAACCGTTCAATTCCATAAATCAATTCCAATAACCAATTAAAATAACCAACAATAACCAAGTATCAATTCCATAATTCACTAGCAACCTAGCAATTCTAATAACAAGGCCACGAAACCGAGAAACTAGATCATCTCCTCTTCCCGGTCATGAATTTCACAATTACATTTTCTCTTTACACTCAGCGAGGCGGTCATCCCGTCTACAGGTTATACACACAGACATAAGCAAGAGATACAATACCAAGATGAGCATATAACAAGCATACACGAAACAATCAACACGAACCAGTACAGAAGCTACTGTGTCGATCGACACAACCACTAGGTGTCGATCGATACACTGCACACGTGTCGATCGACACACCACCATGGTGTCGATCGACACCACGTCGCATAACCCATGAAATGAGCCTATCCTCTCATGGCTCGAATCCCATCGCGATTCATCGATCTCCTGCACAAACTCATCGACAAACACACGAAATCTAATCCAAACAAACACAAGCAATCATATTCCATCCCATCCTTTACCCATATAAACCTACGATCATGCACTCACCTCAAAATCGGATTAAAAAGAGGAAGAACGCGAATAACGAGCGAAGAACGCAAAGAACAACTCGAACCAGCCTCTGATTTCGTCTTCCTAGACCCGAAATCAACCACAGCACGATCCCTTCTCGTTCTAACAACCTCAAGAACAATCCTTCTCAAGAAAAACTCCCAAAAATCACCCAAAAGCCCTTGATTTCAGATTCCTCTCTCAAACTTCTGTTTCCTGACCAAAAAACTCGGCCAAAACGCGACTGATCACGTTTTATACTGGAACCCTAGGGTTTTCTAAACCAATCACCCAACCGAGCGATCATAAACCGAACCTGTCGGTTCAATTTCAACTCGTGTTGATCGACACACACCACCTCTGTCGATCGACACACTAAGCAAAATTTACTTTTTGGTTCACGGGCATTACAGAGTGGAACCTTCCTAAACACCAAGGTCATGGCAACATAAGGGTCACGAAGAATCAGATTCTTGACTGTTGGCATGTGGCATCCGGCAGGCTTGCAATGGCGAAACAGGTGAGCTAAACCCTCTGGATCATCCGTAACCGGGTAATCTTTGGCATGGGAGTAAGACCAAAAGAAAAGTCTGCTCCCACTAGAGCTATTAGGGGAGGCAGCCCGCGCTTCAGTTCCAGCCGAAGTGGCGTGGTCAACCCGGGGAGAACAAAATCTTGCCCTCTTGGACCGGTGAGAGTTCTCAGACGATCCCCGGGAGTCAGACTGAAAACCTGTTGGAGGCAGAGTAGGCGCTTGTTCTTCTGCGGCCGGAAGAACCACTGGTGTGGGAGCAGGGGCTGGAGCGATCACAGTGGCGACCGCTGGAGCTGCCAGAGGAGGAAGTACCTCTACGGAAGCCCCAAGAGCTGACTTGACAACCGCTGCGACATCCTCGCTCCAAACCCGATCACTTAACCGAGTTGGAAGCTCATTAGGGCGACGGAAGGTTGCTCTACGAGACATGGTCAGATCTGGCTGAGTGCTAGAGGACGATGTGGCACCGGGAGCAGAGAGCAAGGATGCAGCTAAGTAAATAAAAAAAAAACAACCCAAGGTTCTTTAAAGAAAGAATAGATGAACAAATAGAGTCCGAGAGTCCTCAGGTAACTCAGCAATCACTTCAGAGGAAGGGAGAATACATGAAGGACGAGGATAGATGGTGCCGTTCCTTCTCTTAATAACGGAAGAGCGAGCTGGGGGAGGAATAATGGTGAGAGGGTAAGGCTCGAGATCGAGAGCTAGAAGCGGTTCTGGCTTAAAGGCCTTGACCTGTTCGAACAAATCGTATGCTGCCCTGATTCTGTTGGGAGAAAGAGTTCCAATGGACACGTTCGTTGCACAGCCGAGATATCTGAGATGCTATTGCGTCGTCAAACTCTTTCTCTTTTGGGTTATTTGTTGGAGAAGAAAGGGAAAGCGGTTAAGAAAAGATAAAACTTGCGCACAATAAAAATATGTAAACAAAAGATCCTAACCAACAAAGCTAGCAAAACGAGTTGGAAGGGAGTTAAACTCATCAATGGAGGACACGGAAGCAAGAAATATTCTAAAGAAAAAGTATTCTTTGTGCCAGTTTGTGTCCTTTATGGAAGTAGTCCCACTGACTATCTGCCACCCAGCTCTGTTAGACATATAAAAACGGCCAGGACACCTCAAATTTCTTTTAGTCGTATACAGGTCAAGGAATTATGAGGTGGACATGTCCGAGGCGTCCTCATAGCATATGACGAAGGAGCCAATGGTGTGACGGAGGAAATTGGGATTCATCTAAGGGAAGGCGAGCTCTAAAAAATTTAGAATGCGGATAAGAAAAAGAGGAATCGGAAACGTGAGCCCACATGCAAAGAAATAGCTCGGATATGCGCAACACCACCCGGGCTTGATAACTCCACCTCATTCGAAAACCCTAGGTCTTCCCAAAAATCAGACAGATCTTGGGAGAACATGGACGACCAAGGATGGGGCGCGAATCGAGGACGAGGTCCGACAGAACTCATGGAAATGATAAAGGGACAAAGCGGAGGTGAAACACAAAGGTTGAAGAAAACCGGGAAAAAGGAATCACTAACTGTTGCGATAAAAGAGAATTTCGAGGTATCTAGCTAGCAAAGAAAATCAACTATGGGTTTGAAAAGTGAAATCGAGGCTCTTGCAAGGTAAAACAAGGTTAACTACGACAACTTAAGAGCAAAAGGAGAGAAGAGGTTATTTTCTTACCTTGAAGGTCGAGTCCGAGCAGGCGAAGTTAGAGAGACGTGTGAGAGGAGGTTTTATACGGTCCAATAGATCCAGCCGTTGAAACGGTGAAATCTTTCACCTCCCCGTCTTACTTTGATTGATCAAATCGTGGCCGTTGATTCGAGATATGAGCCGTTGAAGTGAAATCATCACGTATATTCATTCGCGATATATACGTAGGTGAAGGGGTGAAAATATGGAGGATATACGAAAAAGATAATGATGACTAACCGCCCATCAAGTATTATTACTTAATACTTAATGGGTTGAGGGGCAACTGTTAGGGTTGGATTCATCACCGAATCCGGCCCGCTAAAAGTTCAAGTCAAAACATTCCATTTTAACTAGACTAAATGGGCCGCAGCCCTAGAAAAAACGCAGAATTCGGTCAAAGGCCTAAGTCAGCTCTGCAAGCACTGGGTCAACAGGTGCAGAGATGACGAGCTAGGAACGAGTCAACAGGGCAGTTAGCACAGTCGTAGGAGCGAGATTCGCGGGGAATATGCCAAGAATGTGTCCGAGATACGCGGAACCGTCCTGAATACGTGGAGCTGGATCGAGGAGCTGAATTGAGCTATAAATATACGAAATCCGAGCAAATTTCGCCAACTTTTCACTTACGCAAGAGCTAAACACTGCATTCCAGCTTGTAGCACATATCACTCGAGATGTCATTGTATATTCGATTCATATCAATATAAATCCAGCTCCATTCTACTCTTCTTTTAATCGTTGAATTTATATACATTTTTTAGGACCAAAGTTTTTTCTCTGAATTCACATACAAATACTCAGTGCGGAATTTAGCTTCCACATGGACCAACATTTTTTTTTAAAAATATTTCTAACAAAATTAATTTGTATGAGATATATTATTTTTGAAATTTTGTAACCGTATGAATTTTTTTGAAGCTTTTAATTTTTTTTAATGATTTTAGAAGTTTTCGAAATTTAAATTGGGTTTTGAAATTCAAAATTCAAACGTAATATTTAAAAATATTTTGTAAATTGTCGATTAAGAAAACTAAATATTTAGATCATAAATTTAGGGAATTTAATAACTAAATTTGCAGAAACATATTCTACAGTTCTCAATAGATAATAGAAAATGTGGTAGAATTTATATTCTAGCATGGTAGTATATATTGAGAATATTATAATACGTATACTGGATTTGGTAGCTGTTAGTACAAATTTTGGAATAAACACTCTACGAAGATGTAGAACATAGAGCAAGTAGTAGAACACAAATTTTATGCTTGGTAGATATAAGTCTACAAGGCAAAACAACAATCTACCGACTCATAGACTCAGAACGTGGATTGTGGAAGCTGTAGAAGCAAACTATAAAATTATTTTTGAACATTAATTTTAACTAATAAAAATATTTTGATATATACAAATAACTATTCTTTAGGTGTTTTTAACTATAAAATTTTTTAAAAATTTAAAAACTCTTTATTTCTAATTATTTTTATTGGGTTAAGGGTAGTTTAGGTAAAAAATGGTAATAAATGAGAAAAAAGCATTGGGACAAAATGAATTTCAATGTGGAGTAATTTTACAAATCTCTCTTTATTATTTCCCCATAGTTTTTTCAGAAACAAAAATATATAAACGCAAAATCATTCCAAAATGAACAAAGTCTACCTCCGAATATATATTGAACTATGTGATTCTCCTGCGTACACGTGAATAAATTATTTATATAGTTTTATTTTTAATTTTAATTTTAAAAAATGTGAAATATGTAGTTGTTTGATTTTATTATAGACATTGTTGTTGATTCTTTTGTTGTTAATTGTTTTGGTTAATAATATCGTTTTTATTAATAATATGAATTTTAGAAATTTAATTTTACCATTTAATTATTTTATATATGTAACTGTGTCAAATCAAAATGTAATACATTAAATTTAAAAAAAAAAACATGTTAAATTTGGCTTGTCCAAATATCTTAAGTAGTATATAGAATACAAATAAATTATTTAATATTTTAAAACATTAAAATATATACTCATAAATTTAATAAATAAAACGTAGATAAAAAAATTGTTGCTTTCGAATAAAAAATATTTTTATTACTTTGAAATTGTTTTGCGTAAGAACAAAATTTCAAAAGAATAACTAAATTTTTTTTAATAAACTTGGGAAGTTTTTTTCACAAACATATCAAAGTCTCTTTTAAAAATTTGGTAAGTCTTTTTTTTTTTTGTCACAAAAAAAAAATTTGGTAAGTCTTTATTATTTTTTTTAAAAGAATATATATTCCATAAAAATGTTCTCTAATTCTATTTTTACAATAATCAATTTCTAAACTATTTTTAAATGAGAAACCAAATTTGTATATAACTTTAGAATAAAAACGAAAATCGGATAATATATTGATTAAAAACTCTTTTGATTTATTTATGGTAACAAATATAAATTTAATTGTACAAGATTTTGTTATTGATTCAAACTGTCATGTCGCAATTTTGTTAGTCATGTCATAATTGTTTTGGTGATAGTGATTGTAGAGATTACACATAAGCATCTTCTCACAAATCACGTATGTGGGGACAAATAATTGAAATCGTTAAAATTATCTTCACAAAATATATGATGTATTTTAATACATTTCCATATAAATATTTCCGAGACTTTACTACCTTAACGATTTTGTAGAGATACTCTTAACAATTTCCCTAATTTTCCAATTATAATTAATGGTACTAAAATTTCAGATGTTGTTAACTTCAATCAATTAATCAGAATATGGTAATTCTTATTTAATTGGAATATTTTCATAAGATTGTTCTTATGTAGATTTTACTAAAAATTTATATTTTTAAATTTGGAGTTGATGATACATAAATTTCGGACCATATAAGTCAATTATTAATTAAATATCAGAAAATATTAATTTTTTTTTATTGAAAGCTTTCAATATTTTTAATTATCAAAAATTTTAATATTTGAAAATTATAATTGATGATACACAAATTTCAAAGCAGCCAAATTCTACACTTTTAAATTTACAGTTGCTCATATATTTTATTTTTAAGATATTCTTAAATTTCGAATAGGCAAAATTATGGAGATAACGATTTCCATAATCTTGTAAACGTTAGATTAATCTTGTGTAGATTTTACTAAAGTTTATCATATTTTTAACTTTGGAGTTGATGATGATACATAAATTTACATTTGGACCAAAACGAAATGTAATCGATTTATTTAATTAATCTTTTTGGTTGAACAGACTTTTTTAGAAATAAAATAAGATCTATTAAAATCCAAAAAGAAATTATATTTAAAAGTAACAATAACTAAAACTCCTAATCAAATAATCGAAAGAAAGCATGTAAAAATAATCTTTTATTCCGTAAGATCATTTTTGGATAATCACTTCTTAACTTCATCAATGGAGCCATCATTTTCATCCTCATTTTGAACTTGGACTAATTTTAATTATTGAGTTTGGACTAATTTTAATTAGGGATTAATGGACTAAATTAGAGAGATTACATGTCATATTTTAAGGGATGTCATGTCACATTAAAATTGAGTGAGTGATTTTGGTGAAGACATCTAAATTTTTTTTTTTAAATCACTCTTCAATTAATAAATAAGGAATCACCCTTTTATCAAAAGGTGAAGTTAGTTTCTTGTGAACCCAAGTTCATATAGGATCGAAGAACCATTTCTTGAAGTTAGTACATATGTATCTTCTATATTTTAATTGAGGAGACATTAGAAAAAAAATTCTAGATGTTATCAAAAGGTGAAGTTAGTTTCTTGTGAACCCAAGTTCATATAGGATCCAACATACTCAAGAACCATTTCTTGAAGTTAGTAAATATGTATTCTCTATATATTAATTGAGGAGACATTATAGAAAAAATTCTAGATGTCAATTAATAAGTAATTTAAAGGACACATCATTTAATTCAACCAATCAAAATATTTCAATTGAAAGTATGTGTCATGGTAGAAATTCTCTATATCTTCTTAATATAAACTCAATAATACATGTTTTTAAATTTTAAACCCAACAAAATGTAATATTTTAGATTTACCATAACAAATTATTTATTGTGTATATATGTATTTAGATTAGCATATTATACAAATATTTTATTTATGATGTAGTCTATTATATATAACTACACTTACAAATATTTATACATTTCATCATTGAAAAATATATATTGTTTTTTTGTTTGTTATGTCCGACAAATTCATATTATCTAATATTTATATAATTTATCGCATAATCTATAATTTATACGAATAATAAAAATCAATTTTATATTTAAAATATATTGAGATAAATAATATTTGCATATGTTTTGATCAATTTTGGACATTAAAATATCAAAATAACGACATCAAAATATGCTTGATAAAAATTCAATTTTGAACATATCATTTTTGTACGTTTATAGATATTAGAAATCATATGCTTTGTTATACACATTTAAATATTAAAATTGATTGGAAAACATATTTATTAATTTAATATCACCCTTGACGTGTACCAAAATCTAGTTTGTAAAACTCAAAAACCAAAATGAAATTAGCACTCCATTACGCAAAACGCATATAGCAACTGTGTTCTTTTTCCAAAAAGATCACTGGTAATGGCATTCTCAAATGCTACCTATATATTCATTCTCCTTATGAGAATCTACAAAACTATATACTCCACATGGATTTGTCAATTTGTCACTCCTCGTCATCTGAAAGGCAGACCACTTCACCGTTTGAGTTCCCTTTTTGCTGTTGCTGCTCTTGAGCCAGCCTTCTTGGGTATGTTGTTGATGCAGCAGCAGACGTGTTGGGAGTTCGAGATGCTCGAAACGCCTGTAGATGAGGTGCCGGAGAGCGCACTATACCATACACAGGCGGGGAAGAAGATGGATTGAGGTTGGTGATTAAAGGCAGTGGTCTTGGCTGAGGCGTGTGGTTGCTTGGTGAATGCAGAGGAAGAGCTTCTGCTGTGACCAAGGGTCGAGGAAGGGCGGTTGAATGCGTATGTGTGTTTGATTGTACTACTGCTTCCTGAGATATCGGTCTTTGTTGAGTCGTGGTGCAGCACAGGAAATACAAAAGAGGACCTGACGGATTTAGAATTGGAGCTTCTGCTGCAGTGACTGAGAGTCGAGGAGGAGCGGTTGAATTCATATGTGTGTTTGTTTGTACTGCTTGCCTCTGCTGACTTGAATGTTGAGGGCTTCTAGCTGCTAAAAAGAAGGAAAACGAAGAGTGTCAAATAGATCATTTGCTTCATCCAAACTCACTTTGCTTTCACTTTTCACCTTACCTTTTACAGCTGGAAGAACAGTGGCTGCAGTCGGATCAGTACATTTACGAACGAAGGCGTTCGCCAAGAGACTGTTCATTTCCACTAAATTCATATTGGATTTGCTCTCCATTGCTATGGCGTTATATTCAGCATCAAGCTCTTGGATTTTCCCATCATACTCACTGCGTATTTCAGCCATCTTCTTCTCGAGTTCAGCCTTCAGTTCTGATGTCTGCTTACAAACGACGAGACAATGAGCAGAGAGGAAAGAAAGCCGAATATAGATAGATTTACCAAGAATCTGGAGAAACTAACCTTCTCTTCAAAGTTCTTCCTCGAATTCCATTCTTCTCTGCGCAGCTTCTCCAGTTCGTACTCAAATGGGCAACTGAACATAAGAAACTGTGTCTGAGGATTCTGTCCCATAGCATCTCCCGCTAATATGAGATTTGATACACCATACCAGTCCTGCTTCCCGCACGGAATCCAGAATGAACAATTACAAAGAAGTTTAAACCAACAAAGAGAAAGAGTCATTTAAAGAGTAAAGAGGGGGCAAGTAACCTGATCAGAGTTAGCAGAACCTTGAATTGTTAATGTAGAGGCAGGGTCAGGGAAAGCAAATGCGAATTCCTCAAGAATCTCTTGGTCCAAAATGGCCTGACTTGTTCTATTAGTTTCTTCTGTGATCAAAGCTTGCTCTACATTCAAAGGTAACTCCATGGAGGCAGCTTGTGCAAGATTGACACATGGCAGAGATATCTCTGGAACTCTCGAGGAAACATCTTCATTAGGAGAAGGTGGCATCACTCCAGGGCAGTCTAGTTGAGTAATGCTCGACTTGCTTTGTGCATTATCTTGAGATTCCACAGGAATCATTGCTTTTTCCGATGACAAAGACTCTGTTACATATCAGAACATATATCTCAGACTATTAGAGAAAACCAACCAAAGCTACTCAATCTGCATTCTTGCTAGCAAAAACTAGAAGAGCCAACACAAATCTCCGACAAGCTGGAAATGAGAGATTAATCAAAAAGTGATGAACTTGGAGTAAGAGAGACAATATGGAGACATAAACCTGCAAAAGAACATTTTCATATGATTAAAGAAATGGTCAAGTATGATGAATATTTAACACAAGTCAAAAATGGAAGAAAAAAAAAAAATTAAACGGACCAACCACCATTAGAAAGAAATTAAACCCAATATTATATGAAACCCCATTCGTTAACTTCAATCAAAAACCTCTTCACATTCCCAATTTTTTTGATCGTGAATCCAAGAAACCATAAGCTAATGTAACTAAACCACATAACTAATTCGGCTTTCACGGGTCAAAATCGATATTGTAAGAAGACTGTTCATACGAATCCGTAATCTAGGGTTTAGACAAAAAAAAAAAAGTGACGAAGAAAGGGTTTTGCTTTTAAGGAAAAAAACGAAGAATCAGATTGTCGGGGACCCACAATTTCCAGTGAAGTACCATTAACCGAATCCAATCTCTTTAATACGAACAAATTTAAGAATGCTTCAAAGGAAAAAGTTAAGGTCTCAGGGAAAGAGAAAACAGAAACCCATTTCTTGATTTTGTCGATCGATGAAAAGAGGAATAAAACAAAAAGAAAAGCGAAATGCAGAATGATGAATCTAAGGAGGCAACAGATAATCCCGAACCTTGAAAATGGAGGAATTATCTTCGAAGCAGCAACAATGTCGATTCAGAGGATTTAAGGTCGTTTCATCTTCCTCTCTACAAGTTTAGTTTTATGAAGAAGATGAAGAAGAAGACGATCTTCTAGGCTTTCTTTAGTGGAGTATTTAACTGGCTTCTTCTGGGCTTTATGGGCCCATTACTATCCTAATCTCGCTTTTACCGGTTATTTATTACTTACTAATAAAGATTAGGTTTGAATCCGTGTCATGTGCGGATTCTGAGGATTGAAGGTCTTTTCGTCTTCCTTTTAAGAAGAGTAAACGATCTCTCTAGTCATGCATGGCTTTCTTCTTCTTTTATGGCCCATTACTTTCTTAGTCTCGGTTTATTTTATTATTCAGTACAAAATTATGGTTTAAATTTTTATTCAAAATCTCAAAATTATCACTTAAACTATGTGAATCAGATTTTAATATAGAACCGCTTTTTGGCCGATTTTACCGCTTTAACTCAAATATGAGTTTTGATTCAACCTGAACTCGGCTAAATAGATGATTTCCAGTTGAATCAGTCTGGTTCAAAACATTGCAAAACGCGGATGCATATCTATCTCCACTACATGCCGAGTTAGAACTTCTTATTTGTGACATGCATTATTTGATCCTTCATCAGAAGACACAATACCGAGTTGATCAAGATGGTGCTACCCATTGTGAGTGGCCGACGTTCGTAGTTCATCTTGAAGAACATGAGCGGAGTAAGATAGCCTTCACAATCTGCTCATTATCATACATCTCTGATGAAAGGTTCTTTTCGTCCGGTTTATGAGTTAAACCTAGAATCACTAATTCAATGTAGAATAGGTAGGTTCGTCAAAGGACCAACAATACACTCTAATCCTATTAGATACAAATTCAGCTAAGCGATTCAAAGTTGTTTAAGTGTCACAATTTATCAAGCAAGTAAATGTAAATTCGGTGTAAACAATTAATGGAAAAGGCGTTAGATCATGGGATAATATCTCAGGGATTAGAACATCGAAACCAACCACTTATTCAGGTTATCAATTTAGAACCAATCTAGAACTCAACCATAGATTTAAGAGGACCCACTGTCATGGTATCAACTACTTCATCAATTAATCTAACACCCTAAACTGTCGTTTGAGATTACAAAGAATGATGAGCATTAAAAGTGTAGGATCGATTTGTTCACGAGTTGCCTTAACTTCAACTGTCGTTGGCTAAGGACAACTTGCCCATCTATGTCAATTCAAGCAATTCACAACACTTTTGATGAGTAAATTCAACCTAAAATCAAAGGCTAGGTGATCAATCTAGTCTAGACAATACGATCGACAATAGATGGAGATATCGAATGAGTTTTAAAACCTATATATGCTTACTTCATGGATCTCTAATCCCATCGAACCCTTGACCTAACTAAGGTGATTACTCGCACATAACAGATCGAACAACAACAGGAAGTGAGATAAGAAACTTTATTGAATAAATAGAAAAGATAAGGGTTTAGAAAAACCAACTAAAACGTGGAAAAAAATCTTCACGCTTACAAACTCTAAAACAAGTATCAATCTCTCTCTCTCTCTCGTGTTTTCGTTCTCTCTGTTGTGTCGTGTATGCGTGTCCCTCAAAAAGATCGAAAAACTCCCCTTTTAAAATCCCTCGGCGGCTGGGAAAAATTAGGGTTGCAAAATTAGGTTTAATGAAGATTTCCATAAGTGGATCTTCTGGGGAGCAGGTGCTCCCTCTTCTGGAGTGGGTGCTCCTTTTCTTCAGAATATCCAAAAAGATCCAGATTCCTTCCTTTTTCGCCAAATCCAATTGCAAGTTCCAATCCTCCGTTCCAGCCATATTTTAGACCTAGAATGACTCAAAGTAGAATGAAAGACTCGAAAAAAACCTAGAAAACAAAGGTTAGAATGCGCCAAAAACGCATTATATCAATCTCTCGTTGTGGTAATGCAAAGACTGATAACTTAGCACATAGTGTTCGCAACTATTCGAATCATATATCATATGTAAAGTCAATTCTTTTGATTTAAGCTAGAAATGGTAACAAGATTTTCAAATTCTGCGACATTCAGCTAGATTCATCAATTTCGCTAACACCATTTGCTATTTAACAAAATGCTGTCAGTTTCAACTAGATTCAGCAATTCTATGAAAAACAAAAAATCAGAAAATTTAGCTGAATTCAACAATTCTTAGAGAATTATATGATTTATAAATATGTTTATTTGGGTTAAAAAGACGGATAAGAGCAAATATGAGAATTATGTAAGGATATTTAGGATATCAAAATTATATTTGAGTATTTCTTTAAAAATGAATCGATAATGCGCTATGGTATATATTTAAGAAAAACTTGAATTTAAAAAAAAAAAAATTAAGCAATTGGCGTAAATTTTGCTGAAACATTTGGAATAGTTTAATTTGTTTGTAAGATAAATTAACCTATAGCTTTTACGAGCTGTAATTTTTCTTGTTAAGTTATGTTGTAATATTATGTTTATTAAAATTATTAAGATATAAAAGTTAATATTTTATTAGTTTACAACAAATTCTTTAACTAAGTTTGGTAGGTTTGTTTAATCAATAACTTATTTCAAAACTTCAGCCAGATTCAGCTAGATTCAGCAGTTACCATTTACACTTCAAGTTATTCTGCTAGATTCTACAAAAAAATCACCAAAAATTCAGTTAGATTCCATAATTCAGTAACATTTAGCTACATATTCAGCTGTTACCATTTAAACCCTTAAATTGATAAATTGTTTTAAGTTTTTTTGGTGCTGACAAAGAAAAAGATTGTTGATTAAACCAAAATATAAAATGAAATTTGGTTTAATAAAGCTCAATCATTGGTTGTTTGGATTTATTAATCAAATACCAGTTAACCTATAAACCACATTTTAAAATTAGTTGCAAACCAATGAGAGATTAATAAAAAACCAATAAGCCACATTTTAGCGTTACACAACTGCAAAAAAATGCCAACCTATCTTTATATATATAAAGTAGAATTTAACAGATAAAAACAAAAGGTGTGAATGTTTGGTTATGTTAGAGTAAGAGTGTAGAGTAAACATCATATTTACTCTAACTTGTTACCGATCAAGTAGGTAGGAAAGAAATGATGAAGGAATAAGATTTATGCCATTTCCTCAATAGGGTGTGAATGATAAATGATTGAGTAATTTGGAGTAACTAAGAAGAGAGTAATTGAGTGGGAAAAAGATGATAGTTAGAGTAAAAGAGAGGGATATATATTCTTTTAATTTTGAATGGTAGAGTAAATGAGAGTAATTAAAAGGTTTGAGAAAAGTATTATGTAAATCCATTGTAGCAAATATAACACTTCTCTGTGTGGCAATGTCATACCTAGGAAATTCATTCAGCACCCTCCATTTCTTCTTCCAAACGCCAAATGTTTGTTCGATAACAGAACGTAAGGATGCATGCCACCTATTATACATTTCTTTGGTGGTTCGAGGTGGTTGACCATTTGCATATTGTTGGAGATGATATCTTGTGCCTTCTCTATGTTATTTACGATATGGAGCTAAATATCTACGTCTGTTAGCATATCCAGAATCTACAAGGTAATACTTACTTTCTGGAGGTACAGGAAACATTGAATCATCTCGAATCGTTGTCGCCAACACTCGTGCATCATGGGTAGATTTTGTCATCTCAACAAAACAATATGTGAAAAGCATGTCAAAATCACATATGGCCAACACATTGAGGCTTGTAATACATTTTCTGTTACTAAATCGGAGGCCTTCTCGACTTGATGTCACCATAACTGGCACATGCGTTCCATCAAAGACACCGACAAATCCACTAAAATGAGGCAAATATAATTTTTATGACCTCGCAACCGGTTGGAGATAGCTGTAAGTTCTTATACTGTTCGTGGACGTACATAGTCTACAACCATTCGTTCCATTGCTTCAAGAACATCATGAAATTTTTGGCAAATAGTCTCTTGCGCATGGCCAAACCTTAGTGCAATATCTCGTTGCGTATCATTTTGAGCACAAATGATTAGTAATATTGTGAAACTCTCATCAACACTTACGTGTCTCGAATTTTCTAACCCATACTTCTCATGCAGAATTCCACATAGCCGTGTGAATGCCTATGGACTCATCCGAATAAGTGTCTGACATGAGATTTTGTTGCCGTAAATTTGATCTCGTATAATTAGTCATCCATTTCCACGATCTAAACTTGTAGGTTGGTTATAAAAATCTCTCGTATAATACTGCAACATAGGAGATATACATGTTTCCACAACATCTTCTTCTTCTAATAACATAAGCTCTACAATCTTCTCGTCACCAAAATTTTTGATTCCTTGTGAATGTAATTTAGCAATTCGAAGTTCCTGATATTTCATATAGAATTGAAACTTAAAAAAAATTTCTTAATTAAAAAAGATATAAATAAACAGAAGCTTATATTTGAACGAAAATTTCTAGCACATCACACAACAAATTTTTCCCATTATTATCCCTACTACTATTAAAAAAGTTTATCATTCCTGGAACACTGCCAGAAGATCCAACTAAACTAGGATTTCCAATGCCCAATTAAGAGGAAAAAGTAGTATTATATGTTCTTGGACCAAAGATCTCATCGTTTGGTGAAAAGTTTGGAGATGGTTGCGAACTAAATCCTCTCAGTGAATGCGAAGGCAAAACATTATCATTTTCATAGTTATTGATAACTCTGGTTCCAAACCCAAAATCTTGATCACCAACAAAGCCTCCACCAACAGACCCTCCACCACCAGATTCACCCCTAAAAGATCCACCACAACAGTAGGCAGATGCATAAGATCTTACATGACCACTTCCACTAGTGCTGCTCGTTACTCTTAAGTTGATAAGATCATAAGGATTTACATATCTATCCACACCAGCTAACCTTTCCAAATGCTGAATTTTATTTTCTTCACTCCGTAACTTCATAAATCCATCATGAATATCTTCATCGTTCACTGACAACTTGTTCGCCTCCCATTAGATGGTATTCATTGGCTCGATAGGTAAAGACTCTAATACGGCAAGTGAATCGTTATACGTTGGTTTTGAACTTTACCGTGAACGAACCGCATCCAGTAATTGTCTTCGAGATTCTTCCATATGTTGAAATCTTCCATCAATTTTTGCCTCAAAATTGGCTCTTCTCATATGAGTACGTCATGAAGATGTACTTCGTCCACGTGGAGATGACCTCCGAGTAGTATATGGAGAATGTCGAGTTGCCTCTCTAGTAGAACGAACATGTGACCGAGAAGGCAAATCATCATCAGATGCTGTTAGATTATCATTCTCTTGATGAAATGAGGTTCCACTATATTCTTCGGTTTCACCTTCAACCACGTCATCATAGTTTGTTTCTTCATTTTCCGTATTACGAGGATGAACTCCAAGCATGTGTGGTGAATAACAATCATCTTGTTCCACATCGTGTTCACTATAGATTTGATCAAGTAAAATTTTAAATGGAAGTGGATTATTTTGCAAGACGGTTATATATTTACAATTGTGTGGTTCGACTTCCTGAAAGAAGATATAATATTATGTATCCATTAGAATATTAATTAATTATCAATAAATTGTTATCATGTTTATTAATATTTTAAAATTAATGAAAAAAATATGGAAAATTGTAAACAATTAAAATTTAAATTACCACGCATCAATCCTCCCAACATGCTCGTAACATATCAAATTTTCCCATTGTCGAATCAACTGATACACCTGTACGATTGATTTATATGTTGTTGTAGTACCACAAACTTCTGAAGTAATCAATTATTCCTTTAATCTCGGGTTTCCACTTAACCAACTCTCCGGTCATTTCATAAAAAATTTCTTCAATTCTTCGTTTGCTAGGACCTATCGGTAGTCTAACCGTATAGTCTTCTGCTTTTAATTTAGCGATTATAAGTTCAAGAAGAATTTGAGTAGTTCTAGGCATCGATTTATGCTAACCCACATTTAAAAATATTGCAAAAATATAATCTACTAATCTCTAAAATAGCATAAGATTAAACTAAAATTGATGATTGTTTTAATACACATACATTTTGTGTTTAAAAACTTTATACGCGCTATTTTACCTTTGCTAAAGACCAAAGATCTAATAGGCGATCAAAACTTTACATTTATAAAGCCTCAAATAATCCACAAGTGCATGGAACACCGAGGAGTATTTAAGGATCGATCCCACGAAGACTAAAGATTGCACACTAGAGATGCGAGAAACAAACTAAGCTATAGCAAATGTTTTGGTGTTTTTGTTTAGTTTAAAAGATAAGAATGCAAGAAGATAAACAAGATAAAAGCATTGGATCATGAGCTAAACTACCATAAGAATAGATTAACAATCAAACAATGATGTCAAAGGGTTGAATAAAACACTATCCTAGACAATGGAATATTCAATCTTTAGGTTAGTCCACGCCAATGGTAAAAACCTCTTCCTCTAATCACATTCAAGATCCGCGGTCAAGCATTCCATCTCAATGATTAGAAAAGCATTAATATACTCTCATTTTCGTCACAAGAGTTCATAGAACCACAGTCAAGTAGCTATGTGACCCAAGCTCATAAAAGGTTTGGTTCAAACATTTCCACAAAGACCTTCCTGGTATGAAAATGCCTAAAGATCTAGATTTCGAGTTATCAAGTCAAAACTAGCATTAAAAACAATCTAAGTGAATAATCTAACAAGGATCAACCATAATAATCATCATGTAACTATCAAAGCATTCTAATCTAGCATAATTAATGATCCAAAAAAAGAGAAAACATGGGTCATGGGCAAAGGTAATTAATTTGAGAAGACTAACAATTAACTAATGATGTTAGAGCTAACAAGCATGCTCAATTCCATGACAAGGATCACACAAGATAGATTGATTCACTCCTATGATACTAATCTATTTACTAATCACTTAATTAAGCTAATCTTCCAATTGCAATTAAGAGATCAATAATCATTAAATTCAAGTCCACAATATCAACTAATCACCTTAAACATCAATTTTCATTGGTTAAGAATGAAAAGCAAGTTTAAGATTGGTCTAGACATTTCATCAAACACTTTTCGGGTGCAAAATGTCTATGATAAACTTGAATAACAAAGACAAATCTAGCCTTAAGCACCTCTTAAACATTATAAATTACATGAATCTAATCCTAAGCTTCATCTATCAATCATAAATCAACCAAATCTACCTAAATCATAAAAGAACCCGACCTTTTTTTTTACATCGAATTAGTATTCCTCATCGAATTAGTATTCCCATAAGTACTAATTCTCAACACTTAGCAATTCAACAAGCAACCAAATATAACCAGCGAAAATCAACTCAAACCAATCAAACGATTATTATCACAAATACTGAGTGAGACGGCCATCTCATCTACTTGGCTATACACAAAGGCATAAAGAAATAACACAATACCAAATGATCAATCAGCAATGCATAGCACGAACAACTAACTAGTAATCATTTATCAATCCATTCCAATTCACAATCAAACGCATCATGAATACTCTGATTACCCAGATAAGCCATAGTCACGCACTCACCTTGATTTTAAATCGATTCTAGACAAGGACAGCCACGAAAAGAGACCTCTTTGACACCTACAGCCCCTACTCTATCTTCCCTTCCTCACGAACCAACAAAACCTTGATATTTTCTCCAAAAACTTCTTAAACCGAATTAGGGTATCAGAAAACAGGAACAATACACTGACTTCGAAAGCACACTGAGAACGCCGATTACCTCAGAATCAGGATCTGAAACCTGATCTGGAAACTAGACAGAGAGAGATATCTAACGGTATGTGGATCGTTCTCTGTGTCCTTATGGTTCGATGGGAATCCTACTTTGAAGTGGACTAATCGCAGATCTGAAACTGCACAAACCTCTCTCAGTAAAACAATTATAACTCCTAGAATACACATCCGATTGATAAACCATTTTCTCCTATATCAAAATCAGAGAGTGGAGAACTTAACCTGAAAGTTTCGCTCCAATCCAATCTGTTCTTACTGGCCGCTACCCTCCTCTTCTAAACTCGGATAGAACTGCCTCCAAAGCCTCAATCACGCATTTTCTTAGCCTTAAGGAACAACAACACTCAAGGATCTCTTTCTCCTCTCTCTGGAACTCTGAAACTCAGCTTTTCTCTCCCAAAAACATGACTGAAATACGGCCTCGTGACTTATATAGGCAAACTCTAGGGTTCCCTTAAACTAGACCGCAAACCGACGCTCAAAAATTGAACCAACCGGTTCAATTTGCAACCTGTGTTGATTGACGCACTGCCCAAAAATCCCAGTTTTGGTTTGTGGGCGTTATAATTCTCCCTTACTAACACAAATTCGATCTCGAATCACGCAACACCGTCACACTACGGTTAACACTCCTAACCAACCCGACCAGCACCACCTGAGATCAACACTCTCGATCTCTCAGGTCTACATCCAGTCCTATGCTTATAGCCACGTTTCAGACATTAATTGCTCTTAACTCATATCTACACCACTCACACTCTGAGTACGTCATCCCTTGAGCTCTCGGTGCACCATACCAGTCACACCCTTAGAACATACAGTCCGTCAGGCTCTCGGTATGCTCCATACCACTCACACTCTCAGGACACACAGTCCGTCAAGCTCTCGGCATGCATGAAAACTCACATCCCCTGGAGAGAACTCGTCATCTCTTAAAGAAAATACAAGGGAACTCGTCATCCCCTCAGGAAAACTCATCATCTCCTAATGAGTTATTCGGGAAAATTATCATCCCCTAGAGCAATCAATTCTTAAACATCAATAAGCATCTCTGACTAGAACTACCTCCCGTGATCTCATCCTGACATTCCACTATCCTAGGATATCATCTCATCCCTAACCAATCGACATGTCAACTCTAAACAGCCTAGTCACTCAGGGTGTTTACAAAAACTTTATCCCTGACATAAACAAGTTCTAACTCATCATAAAACTTGATATCCCCACACGTTCTAAATATCACAATTCCATGACATAGATAGCCAAACATAAGAACTACTCATCTTATCAACTCATCCCTAAGAAATCCTCATCTTATAAAATGTAATAATCATTACAACCTCAAACGAAAATACATAAACCAAAAACTCATAGCAACATGCTAACTCTGAAACTGAAAACCAGAAGATACACTCAAGTCTCAACTTGCTTCTCAAACCACTTCGAAAACTTTGCCTTCATTTTAGCTTCTAGTTCCAAAGTCTTCTCCTCAACATTGTCATAGTCCCACAAGACTTTCAACAATGGTATCTTCTTCCGGTGCAAAACTTGACTCTCCTCTCGAGAATCCTCACAGGTCTCGCCTCCAACGTCATGTTGGGCTGAAGATCCTCCGGAATCCTAGCCAACACCTCCTCAGACTCATGCAGACTCTTCCTCAGCATCGACACATGGAAGACTTTATGAAATACCTTCATACTCTGAGGTAACTCTAAATGATAAGCCAATGGTCCGACCCATTCCACAACCCTGACCGGACCCATAAACCTCGGACTTACCTTATTCTCTGAAATGGATTTGTTAGGACCCCTCAACATCGCTACCTTGAGATACACCTGATCTCCAATCTCAAACTCTAACTCTTTCCTCCTATTATCAGCATAACTCTTCTGCCGATCTTGAGTCTCCTTCATGTTCAGCTTCAAAACACGGATCTTCTCCGTCGTCTCCTGAACAAAGTCTGCACCAAACATGCTCTTCTCCCCCACCTTAGTCCAGCATAATGGTGTATAGCATGACCTCCCATACAACGCTTCGTACGGAGCCATACCAATACTTGCCTGATAGCTGTTGTTATACGCAAACTCTACCAAGTTCAAGTGATCCACCCAATGACCACCATAATCCAGCACACACATCCTCAACAAATCCTCGACTCTAAATTGTCCTTTCAGATTGCCCATCCGTCTAAGGATGATAAGCAGTACTCATGTGCACCTTAGTGCCCATCTCAGCCTGAAAGGCTTTCCAAAACTCTGAAGCGAACCTCGGATCTCTGTCTGACACAATACTCGCTGGTACCCCGTGCAGCCTCACTATCTCCCGCACATACTTCTTAGCTAAAACCACCGCTCCATTGGTCTTCTTAATGGTAAGAAAGTGTGCTGACTTAGTCAAACGATCCACAATCACCTAGATAGCATCATAAGTCCGTGAAACTGGCAATCCTACCACAAATATCCCACTTCCACTCTGGAATGGGTAAACTCTGCAACAAACCACTCAGAACCTGATGCTCTACCTTCACTAACTGGCACACCTGGCAAGCTGCGACCCAGTTAGCAACATCCTTCTTTATCCCGACCTAGTGATAATACCATTTTAGATCACGATACATCTTAGTCGCTCCTAGATGAATAGACAATATGCTCGCATGCGCCTCTCTAAGAATCTCCTACCTCAGATCCTTATCATTCGGCACATAAACTCGCCCGTTAATAAGCATCGTCCCATTCGTAGATACCTGATACTCAGATGCTGCAACCCTAGAAGCATCAATCAACCCTTGATCCTTCTCCTGAGCTACTCGAATTCTGTTTAGCAAGTCTGCCTGGTTAACTGCCTCTAACCCCAAAAGTTCCTATGAGATAACACATAACCTCAAGGTGTTAATCTCACTCACCAAAGCCTACATACCCCGCTCCTGAGCCGAAGCAACCCTCTTCCAACTCAAAGCATCAGCGACCAGATTAACCTTACCGGGATTATAACCAGTCTTCCAGATCATAATCCGCTACCAACTCCATCCATCGCCTCTGCCTCTAGTTCAGCTCTAGCGTAAATAAATAATTTAGGCTCTTGTGGTCTGTGAACACCTGAACCTTTTCGCCAAAAAGATAGGATCTCCAAATCTTTAGAGCAAAAATCAATGCAGTCAACTAAAGATCATGGGTAGGGTAGTTGCTCTCATGTTTCCTCAACTACCTCGAAGCATACCTTTCCCTCCTACATCAACACACAACCCATACCAACTCCCAAAGCATCTGTATACACCACGTAAGGCTCACCCGGCTGTGGCAATGTCAACACTGGTGTACTAATCAACATCTTCTTCAGCCTCGCAAAACTCTCCTCGCAAGCTGAAGACCACACAAAAGAAACATCCTTCCCTGTCAACTTCGTCATCGACTGAGCCATACTCGCTAAACCCTTTACGAATCTCTTGTAGTAGCCTGCCAAACCGAGAAAACTCCTGATTTCCATGGTATTCCTCGGTCTAGGCCACCCTCTGATAGCCTCTATCTTCGCCAGATCAACAGAAACTCCATCTGCATAAACCACATGACCGAGAAAACCCATCTTCCGCTGCCAAAAACTGCACTTGCTCAACTTAGCATACAACTTCTGCTCCTGCTGCTTCTCCAAAACAACTCTCATATAAACCTCGTTCTCCTCAGGACTCCTCGAATACACTATAATATCATCGATAAAGATGATCACAAACTCATTAAGATACTCCTAAAAGACCCCGTTCATCAGCCTCATAAACGCCGATGGTGCATTAGTCAAACCAAATGGCATCACCACAAACTCGAAATATCCGTATCTCGTCCTGAAAGTAGTCTTCCTAACATCTGCCTCATTGATAGGAATCTGATGGTAATCCGACGTCAAGTCAATATTGGAGAACTAAGTAGCCCCTCGCAACTAATCCAACAACTCATCAATCCACGACAGAGGATACTTTTTCTTCACAGTGACTCGGTTAAGTCCCTGGTAATCAATATACAAGCGGAAACTTCCATCCTTCTTCTTCACAAATAACACCGTTGCTCCCCACAGTGAACTGCTAGGCTGGATAAATCCCTTACCCAATAGATCAACCAACTGCTTCTTCAACTCTGCCATCTCTGCTGGGGCCTATCAATAAGGCGTTTTAGATATCGGAGTCGTCCCGAGCTCCAACTCAATCGTGAAAGGATCAGACTGAGACAGTGGTAATCTTTGCAACAACTGAAAAACATCCTTGAAGTCCCGAACAACCCGTATATCCCCAATAGACTCTGGCATCATAATCGTCGCTAAATACGCCTCACAATCCTTCTCGATCTGGTGCTCAGCCTGAATCGCCGAGATCACGAGACTCCTAGAATTCGGCCTTACTTCCTGATAAACCAACCTCCCTGCCTCTCGCTCAAAGATAACTCATCCTCGATGACAATCCAGATGAACTCTGTACTGCTCGAGCCAATCCATACCCAGAATTACATCGGACAGCTCCACTGGACTGAAAATCGGATCTGCTGGCATACACTCTTCAACCACGCGAATATCGGCACCTCTCACATGACCATAAATAGCTAAGAACTTCCCGCCAACAACCTTAACTACTCTTTTCGGCTCTCCGGTATTGCCCCGGATACTATAGCACTCCGCACACTCCGGAGTAATGAAGCAATTCATAACTCCAGAATAAAAAAAGATATAGGACTCAAACCCGCCCACTAACAAGGTCCCTGCACAAGTCCCATATGTCTAAGAACCGTAACATTCTATTACAGGATTCACAAATTCCAAAACAGACAACAATTCATAAACGCCAGAATTTACCAAGTTGAGTTTTGATATTTACCTGTGATCGGCCTGAGGTTTGAACCACCCGCCTCCACTGAAGTGAACATTCGTGGTGTTGCAGCAATCTGCGAGACCGATTGCACTACCACCACTGCCTTATGCTGCAACTTGGGACATTTCGTCTTGATGTGTCCCGGCTCTCTGCAGTGAAAACACATCCGAGTATCCCGAGATTCGTCCCTCATAAGACAGCTCGCCAGCTTGTGATCCATGCTCCCACACCCGAAGCATCCCTGACCACCCTGACCTCTCAGACTCGATGTCGAAGTGTCCTCCCACTTCATCTTATGTCTTTGCGCAAGTTTACTGCCCTTGCTCGGAATTACCTGCTGCTGTGATCTCTTTGGCTGAACAGGCGGACTAACCACCACAACCTACTCCCTCAGATCCTCCTCAATCGCCGCAGCAATCTCAACCAACTTTGCCCTCGTGGCGAATCTACTCACTCTACAGCGAGTCCTCAAATCCGGTCAAAGTGTTCTCAAGAACCTCTTCACTTAGGCATGCTCGTCCTCCATACCTCGACTCGCATGAATCAGAAGTCGACTGAACTCCATGTCAAACTTTCGAACTGACATGTCACCCTGAGCTAGCTCTAGAAACCTCAGCTCTAACCGATCCACCGCCTCCTACGGGAAGAACTTGATATTAAACTCAGCTAAAAAATCCTCCGAGGCCATCTTTATTTGCACCCTCCTGGCCACCACACCTCTCCACCAGAGATACGCATCACCATCCAAATAATGCACTTCCAGGTCCACTCGGTATACCTCTAGACACCTGATAGAGCAAAAGTTATGCTCCAGTCTTATCCGGCACTCATCGGCCTCCTCAGGCTTGGCACCTCCCGAGAAAAATCTCGTGCCAATCCTCTGCATCTGCTCCATCATCCTAAGATAATATGAGAGTTAATCGGCAACTGCAACTCTCGATTGCACCTCTGCCACTGGTGGCACCCCTTTCGGTAACCGCTCCAAAATCAGCTATAGTAGATCCGCCAAACGATCATCTCGATCCTCGGCTATACCTGCAGCAGCATCCGCACTGCCGGCCACACCGGGACCCACACTAGTCCTACTAGTCCTCACACTGGTACTCGCAGTGGCCAAACCCACAGACCCCTCCTGAAACGTCTACGAAGCTGCCACTTGCTCCTGTGCAGAACTCTGGGCCACACTCATGGCGGCGAACTCAGTCTCAAGTCCTCGACAGCGCCCATGTCTTCCATGACCACCACGGCCTCTACCTCTAGCTCCTCTAGCCATCTCTCTACACTACCACAACAGAACACTAAGCATACTAAAAAGGTAGAAAATATCAAACAAACACATACTGTGGAATCTCATTGAAGGCTCAAAGAAGATGATCTAGGACTCCTAACTCACACACAACAATTGACTAAATCCTTATAATCAATCAAGTGCACCCGCCCTAAAACGTAAGGGTTCTGATACCAAACTGAAACAACCCGACCAGTTTTTTTTTTACATCGAATTAGTATTCCCATAAATACTAATTCTAAACACTTAGCAATTCAACAAGCAACCAAACATAACCAACAGAAATCAACTCAAAAGAGACTCTAGATAATCACTTCTTCACGATTCCATGATCACATATTTTCTTTACCTGCATCACATAGTTAAAAGAAATGCGTGAGTATTATCACAAATACACAGTGAGACGGTTATTCCATCTACTTGGCTATACGCACAGGCATAAAAAATTACACAATACCATGCGATCAATCAACAACGCATAGCACAAATAACTAGTAATCATTCCTCAATCCATTCCAATTCACAATGAAACGCATCATGAATACTCTGTTACCCTGATAAGCCATGGTTACGCACTCGCCTTGATTCTGGATCTATTCTAGATAAGGACAACCACGAAAAGAGACCTTTCTGACACCTATAGCCCCTGCTCTATCTTCCTTTCCTCACGAAATAACAAAACCTCGATCTTTTCTCTAAAAACCTCCTAAACCGAATTAGGATTTCAGGAAAAAGAAACGACACGCTGACTTCAAAAGCACACTGAGAATGGAGATTACCTCGGAATCAAGATCAGAAACTAGACAGAGAGAGAGAGCTATGCAACGGTATGTAAATCGTTCTATGAGTCCTTCTGGTTCGACGGGAATCCTACTTTGAAGTGGACTGATCGCAAATCCGAAACTACACAAACCTCTCTCAGTAAAACAATTATAACTCCTAGAATACACTTCCGATTGACAAAATGTTTTAACCTATATCAAGATCAGAGAGTGGAGAACAGAACCGGAAAGTTTCGCTCCAATCCAATCTGTTCTTACTGGCTGTTACCCTCCTCTTCTAAAATCGGACAGAACTACCTCCAAAGCCTCAATCATGCCTTTTCTTAGCCTTAAGGAACAAGAGCACTCAAGGATCTCTTTTTCTTCTCTCTGGAACGCTGAAACTCAGATTTTCTCTCCAAAAAACGCGACTAAAATATGGTCGTCTGACTTATATAGGCGAACCCTAGGGCTCCTTTAAACCAAACCGCAAACCGACGCTCAAAAACTAAGTCAACCGGTTCAATTCGCAACCTGTGTCGATCGACGCACTCACCCTGCGTCGATCGACGCACTGCCCAAATATCCCAATTTTGGTTCGAGGGTGTTACACCCACAATCCACTAAAAACATGATGAAGAATAAAGAGAAAGATATAAACAAAATGAAATTAGATATATAAACATAAAGATAAAAGATAAAGATGAAGAATCCTTCTCTCAGGTCGCATGAGAAGTTGAAAATTTATCCAAAACATCAAAGGAGAGTTTGGATCTAAACCAAATTCTATATGAGAGGAAACTTAGGCTTTTACAAGCTAAAAATTGTATTTATAAAGGTCTCAAATGGAACCGGGTCGATCCATCTTAATTCAGATCATGTCATGAAAGTTTGGTTCTCGGAACATCCATACCGAAGGTCAACCCTCGGTTTCAACCCACAATATGTGATCTGCCAATTTGACTCCAAATGCTTTGTTTTCTTTCTTCCAACCATACTGAGGATCAACCTGCGGTATCAACCACAATATGAAGGCTGCCATTTTCACATTTTTCACTTCTTGGCAATCAATTAGACTCATTTTTTTTACCAACTTGAGCCACCTTCATATCCTCTTAAATTCTCATCATCCAATTAAGCTCCAAACTACTTCGTTCCAAGATTCACTATCTTTAAACGTATTGATTGCGAGTCGAGTTTTACCTCTCAACTAACTACCTGCAAGTGCACAGCAATCACGGCTAGTATAGATAAGGGATCGAATCCACAAGGACTTCTTAACCACACTTCAAATTGTAATGAATAAAACTAAGCTAGAACAAGATATTTTTGTCGTTTTTGTGATTGAAAATAAAGTGAGCAAGCAACGAATGTAAATTGTAATGAAAATCAATAAAAGAAAGGCGTTAGGACTTAGGTATTTCGCAGAGAATCATGCAACAATAATGATTGATTGATTTTAGGGATTTAGGAATTATGAATTGTCTAGAACACAAAGCACTGAATTAAGGTTATCCCACTATCGTGATGTAACTAACCATCTACGTTTTAACACCCTAATAGACTCAACTGTCGCAGGTTATTACAAGGTGAAAACATGCAGTAAAGCTCAAGTTTGATAAAGTTCACCGCACTCCTTAACTAACCTTTCGAATTGTTAAGGCTTTTGGCTCATCGAATACTAGTTCAGGCAATATAACAAGCTTTTGGAAAGTATATCAACCTAAGATCAGATCGCTAAATGCGCGGTAAAGCAATCATGCATTAAGTATAAGTAAAGATGAAGACTCTATTGTACTCCCTAAACAATCATCAATCTATTATCGAATTATGAAACTCATTGAAAACCTAAAACCTAACAAACAAGACTACTCAAACATGATGCACAAAAAACCAGAGATAGATGATGAATTCATGATAAATAAACTTGAATTAAAGAGTGAGGGTAAGAGGAATCTTCTCTATATCGAGATACAAAGCGAATTCATCCACCGGATTGCTCTAGAATCCAAATCTAAAGAAGAACACCAAGAGAACTCGTGGTGGCTGCTACTGTATGATAAACTACTCTATTGTTTTGGCTGCATCCTAACAAAAGGCTAAAAACAAGTATATATAGGCCTAGGATTTTCTAGGGTCTCCTTTTGGTCAAATTGGTCTTTTTACGTCAAAACCGCCCAACTGTTGGTCGAGATTTCGGTCATGGATCACGACCGGTATTGGGCTCAAAATGCCTTGATTTGTGTCAACATTGGTCTGAAATATCGGTCCATGAAGTGGCCCGGTATACTGACCGTTTCTGCACCTTCTTCGTTTCTGAGGCAGCTTGACGTATCTTCACTAAATTCAGTGTATCTTCCTGCTCACAGCTCCAATTGAGATGATTCAAACTTCATTGTGAAGCTTACTCAAAGATCTATCTTTACACCAAGTTTAATACAATTCCAAATAGATTTGATCCTCCGTTCACTGCTGAACTTCTGGCGTATATGTTCTGTCCAATTTGGTAGAATGTTGATTCTTGCAAATTCTTGGTTCTTGATGGTGTCTTTGGCTTATAAAAGTTGCTGTAACTTGATTTACACCTGTTTTGGCTCTTTTTGCCTTGATTTCCCTGTTAAGACTCTAAAACTACAAATACGAGAAAAACTACCTTTAAAGGTATAAAACCGTAAATAAATGCATAGAAAACATAGTAAAATATATAGTAAAATAGGTAAAATATGGGACATATCAACTCCCCCAGACTTAAACCTTGCTTGTCCTCAAGCAAAATTCAAGTATAGAAAAGGGGTTTGAAAATAAATTGAACTTAGAAAAACTTTTTGAAAATAACGTTGATACTAATACCGTATGTGACATGATTGATCCAAGGGTATCTTCATCATAGGCCATCCATAACCTTCGCAGCCTACTCCATGTTTTAATTACAATCCTGCAAAAATCTCAACTACACTTCATTTGACTCTCTACATTCATTAAGATATAGGCGAATTTCTCATCAAGGAAATCATTCGGGGTAGACGACGCTAGGATTTGAAAAAGGCTAATATATATGGTGAGGTTAAAAGTGTTTAGGGTTACCATAGACTCCGGGTGCGAGGTATTGTGCAAAATCGCAAGAGAGAATGGACCTATTGATATCCACAATTTCCCAACCACTTTCTTCGCGTCTTTTTCCCCCAGATTTAGATCTTTCTCCGGGAATCACTTGAAATCTCTTCTACTCGTCTCTTCTTTTGTATCATGGCATTCCTTGGGTACTCTTTTGGCCTTGAGAATCTTAGACAACCGTTTTCCCTTACTTTTATTTTCTTTTATTTTTTTTTTTTCTCCTCTTTTTTTTTCTTTATTATTATTATTATATATATATATATATATTATTATTTGTTTTTTTCTCTTCTTTTTTTTTCAAAGGGGGAAAACGGTATCTATTTGATACGAGTCAAGTATAGGCACGAATTGTTACCATGTATTAGTCATCCAAATGAAACGGCCAAGCTCTTTGATAAAATCGTTCTTTGTACTCCACCATTCTTTACCAAATCGTCGCACTTCTAGTAATTGGAAAATTGCGTTGATCCTTTTCTCTCCGACGTTTTTGCACATATCTGCAAGTATGAAACTAAAAAGAGAAGGCATGAGGTCTGAAAAGAGGTAAAGGGTTTTAGGTAGGATACCAACTAAAAATGAGCTGGCCATTCATGACAACAAAGAGTGGTAAAAGAGGATAAGATATCATGAATGTGTGATTCGTTTCCCCGATTTAACTCCTTAATGAGAAATAATTAAAATCAGGTTAGTAGTCAAATAAAATAGAGTCAAAATTGGATTCATCAAAACTTATGCGAGATGAATTATATGGGGCGAGTTCCAGTCATGAAGGTTTCTGGATCGTCTATCCTGGAAAAACCCTGTGACAATGGTTATTAGATCATAAAATCTACGCATAAATTTCTAAGAATATCATAGTTTAAACATAGGTTTTTGACTCAATAAAAGACTCAAAGAAAATCATTAAAATGACTCAAAACATAAGAAAATAGAAAAATGTCATTAGTACGATAAATCCCCCCAGACTTAACTTACACCAACCCCGGTGTAAAAAGTCACATAAGGGTGAGATGACTCAATAAAATGAAAATGAAAATAAAAAAGGATAGATAAAAGTCGGTACACCTGGCTCAAAAGACGGGTGACATAGACTCTGGTGAATCCGGAACTATCACGTGAAAGTGATCTCCATTGGAATCGTAGTT